>JAIXND010000773.1:12849885-12910084 GCA_023646645.1 Varanus salvator macromaculatus
TCCCATGGAAAATAATGCGATTTTTTGAAAGCCTTCCTTTATGGGGTTTTTCTGCACAGCTCAACATTTCTGCCCATCCTAAGCGCATTCCAACCATCAGAAGCGTGCCAGGGCACCTCGTTTGGCTAACCCTAACCCTACACTGGACCACCGCACCTAAGCCTAAAATAGGGACCAAGTCCCATGGAAAATAATGCGATTTTTTAAAACCCTTACTTCAGCGGGTTTTTCTGCACAGCTCAACATGTCTCTCCATTCGAAACACATTAAAACCATCAGAAGCGTGTCAGGGCACCTCGTTTGAATAACCCTAACCCTACACTGGACCACCCCCCTAACCCTAAAATAGGCATCAATTCCCATTGAAAGTAATGTGATTTTTTAAAAGCCTTCATTTAGAGGGTTTTTCTGCACAGCTCAACATTTCTGCCCATTCTAAGCGCATTCCAACCACCAGAAGCGTGCCAGGGCACCTCGTCTGGCTAACCCTAAGCCTACCCTGGGCCACCCCCCTAACCCTAAAACAGGCATGAATTCCGATTGAAAGTAATGCGATTTTTTAAAAGCCTTCCTTTAGAGGGTTTTTCTGGACAGCTCAACATTTCTGCCCATTCTAAGCGCATTCCAACCACCAGAAGCGTGCCAGGGCACCTCGTTTGGCTACCCCTAACCCTATCCTGGGCCACCCCCCTGACCCTAAATAGGGACCAAGTCCCATGCAGAATAATGCAATTTTTAAAAAGCATTCCTTTAGAGGGTTTTTCTGCACAGCTGAACATTTCTGCCCATTCTAAGTGCATTCCAACCATCAGAAGCGTGCCAGGGCACCTCGTTTGGCTACCCCTAACCCTATCATGGGCCACCCCCGACCCTAAAATAGGGATCAACTCCCATTGAAAATAATGCGATTTTTTAAAAGCCTTCCTTTAGAGGGTTTTTCTGCAGAGCTCAACATTTCTGCCCTTTCTAAACACATTCCATTCATCAAAACCCTGCACGGACACCTCGTTTGGCTAACCTTAACCCTACCCTGGTGTATACCTCCAGGGTGAAATTTCTACTGAAAATAATGCGATTTTGAGAAAGCCTTCCTAGAGTAGCTTTTTCTGCACAGCTCATCATTCTCGGCCATTGTGTGAAGCTGGGGCTTCTGGGGTCGTGCGCCGGCAGGGAGGGCTCTGCGTGCCCACTGTGGCTCGCGCACTACAGTTCTGCCTCACTTCTCTAGCACTGCCCTGCCAGCAAGATCCATGAGTCCAGGGAGGCCTTTCAGTGGCCGCCCCTTGTGGCTGGAAATCCGCCCTGGAAGGTACTCAGGACCTCATCAGTACAGGCTTTCACCAAAACCAATGCGCACACACGCACCTGGGTTTCTGTGCACGGTTCTTAAAATGTGAGGACTTTGCCGTGTGTATGTTTAATTGTTCTCGGTGCGTCCTGGTTTTGCCCTCTCGCAAGCAACTTTGTGAAGGCTGCAGGCCCCAATCACCAGTCCGAACATCATCCCATGGATTCGCCGGCCCGTGCTGACGCAGTCCAGGGGCAGCCCCTTACCTCAAACCTCTCGATAGGATCCTCCTGCTGGGCCTGCTGCTCCCTCATGGTGTGGTATTCCCGCTCGTATTTCTTCAGCTTCTTCTGACTGATCTGAAACGAAATGCACCAACAAGGCCTTGCTTCAAGCCGGGGTGGAAGAGCGTGGGGTTTAGTTGGGGCCTCACCGACATAAAATGTTGCGCTGACCCTGCACACGGCCAGCCCGGTGCTTTGCTGGGCTGCGGGAAAGCGCCTCCGACGGCATCACCCGGCGGAAGGCGGAGGCTTCTGAGGGGCACGAGTCTTGCAGGCGCCGGCTCTGCTGCGGTGCCTCGGCACAGACGAGTGGCCTTTCACGTTATCCGGAAGGGAATGGCAAGGGATTCCCGATCCCATGGCCACATTTCTGCCCCCTGGCCATGGCATACGTTCCCCACCAGCTCTGAGAGCCTCCGGAGCATTTCTTTCTTCATTTATTTAGCGGGATCGTTTTATGCATGAGCGACCCCTCCAGACGACAGAAAAGAGAGTCAAGTCACACAAAGCAGAGTTAGCAAATGAAACAGAACCAGGAGGGAAATTATACAGGTTCCATTGGGGGCTTCCTCACAGGGAGTCTCGTTCTGCGTGTCCCCGTGGCTCGCTTCTGCCCTGCGCCAGTTTCTTTCAGGCCAGGCAGGAGCAGAAGGGAAGGTAGGTGAGCAGGGGCCGGCTGACCTCCCAGCGGCAGAGGGGCTTCCTCAGCTCCCCCCCCAAAACCTCCAGCTTGACAGGAGCAGCCCTCTGCAGAACTGCATCAGATCCCTGCAGCTACTGGAAGGCAGTTGGGCCAAAGCGGAGAGTCACACAGGACTTGGAAGTGCAAATCCGCTCCAAGCCTAGCCATTTGCATTCAGCAAAGGAAACCCACTTGCACACTCCATCTGCATGCACGGGGAGCGCTCGGCCCGATACTGAGGGGGTGTCCAAAGGGGCTTGCCCCACACGGCCTCAGCAGTAGAGGCACCCATCTCCTTGCCAGACTGAGCGGAACCCAACAAGCAAACCCACTTAATGTGAGAAGCTCATTTTTCTTCTCCTCCGTGAACACCAGAAGCTTCATCAGAGAGGAAGGAGCCGGGAAACCTGCCCTCTTGCTCCCTCTAGCGACGCCGAAGCGGAAGCACCACCGCCCAGAAGCCGCAGAGCTCCCTCCATCGGCTCGCTCGGGCTCCCCTTCAGTGCTCCGGCACCCGCGGTCAAGGGGGCCGGGTCAGCTCCGTGGTCCAGCGGGATGGCAAGGAAGGCCAGCCGAGCTCGCCGGGAGAAAATCGGCCCCTTGTGACGGTGTTTCCACAGGACATGACGGAGCACGGACGCAGCGGTGTGCTTGGTAGGGCCCGAGGGGTGCCACAGTGCCTGTCTCCAACAGGCGGACAGGATGCTGAGGAGAGCTGCTGGAGAGCATCTCAGGCTAACCTGATCCCCCTGCCGTCGCCCCGTATCAGTCCTAGCCAAGCTGTTCAAACTATATATATATATTTGGGTATTTTTATCCCATCCAATTACATTGTGTGTCTCTGGACGGCTTGCAAATTTACATCCAATAAATACCTATAAACCCAAATAAACCAAGAGGCTGACCCACGGGCAGAAGGAACACGATCTTCCCCCACGGTCGTCTGGACTCACACACGTGCCCGCGAGACGGGGCCTGGCAGGCTCCACCCAGCTCACCTTCATGCTGCAGGCCAGCTCCATCAGCTTCTTGGCGTTCTCCTCGGAGCGGTACCTCTTGGGCAGCTGCACGCGGAAGAACTTGAGTGCGCCCTCGAAGTCTGTCAGCAGCAGATCGTCCTTGCTCGTCTGAGAAAGAGGAAAGGAGGTGAAAAGGTCTTCCTTTCTTCTTGAGGGAAAGGATGGGAAAGGTACGGAAGTCTATGGATGGGACACAACTCCGGTGAGACGCTGGACTGACACCGGCATTTTACCAGGCGATGTGACAGAGCTATTTATTGAGCTTCCACACTGCCGAGAAGTCAAAGCATTCTGCAAGTTTACCATCGCCCCTAAATGGACCCATGGTGCAATGGAAATCGTAAAATTTTCCAGATACAAAAAATTAAAAGGGGGGGGGGGTTAGTTAACACCTAACACAGTCTGTAATACAAGACGGACCTGTTAAAAACACCAGATATGGGAACACCCGTGAAGTCATTAGGAAATTTTAGACATCTATAAATGCCTCACTGCAGAGGGCTACCTTACCCTGGTGTCAAAGGAAGGAAAAGTGAGCACCAGGCAAGCCTTGGCAGGGAGATCTTTCCGCAGTCAGGGGGCTACCACCGAGAAGGCCATCCTCTGGGGAGCAGGGCAGGAGGCACCCAGAGGAAGGCCTCCGATGCGGAGCAGTGCCCGCAGGCGGACTGGCCGGGAGAAGCGTTCTGCCAGGCAGGCCCCGGGCTGTGCAGGGCTCTACAGGTTAAAACGTGCATTCCGGACCCAGCGCAGAAGCGTGAAGGCAGACCTGAGGAGGGCCAGAATTGGTGTTACGTGCTCAGAACTTCTGGTCCCAGGTACCGATTTGGCCGCTGCGTTTGGCACAAGCTGCCACTTCAGAAGGGTTGCCAAAGGCAGCCCCAGGTAGAGCACCTGGCAGTGACCTGTTTTAAGGGATTGTGAGAGTGCAGGTAACCAAAGCCAGGGCCCCCCTGTCCAGGGAGGGGCGCAGCTGGGCCACCGGCCAAAGAAGAAATGTCAGAGGAAGCCCAAGTCCAAGGAGCTCGGCCCCGCTGCCTCCACACCAAGACTGACCTCCCCACGTGGCAAAAGACAGGAGGGAGGGCTGAATTATGGGAACCGGCCGGGCCCCGTCCAGGTACTTACTTTTAGCAATCCGAGGGCAACGTTAAAAATGACGCTGATGCCCTGCAAAGACAGAAAAGGCAGTGAGAGCCGACAGGAATGTTCACGGCTTGCGTCTGCTTCCACGCCTCAAGGATCCCCATTAAAGCCGCTCTGTGAAACAGGGTGGGGGGAAAGCGGCGTGAATGTGGGGGGCCCAGCGTCAGCCTGGCTCCAATGGTGTTTCCGGAGCAAGCATCGTCCGCCAACGCGGCCTTGTGCCGGGCGAGGGCGGGGCCAGCACGAGGGCAGCACAGGACACACCTGCCAAGGGCTCACCTGCTGCAGCCCTCCGGGCGGCTCTCCCTCTGCCCCAACCCCCACCGGCTCACCTGCCTCCTGGAGGAGGGGGAGGCAAAGGGGGGGAGCAGGCCAGGCCACGGAGGGGGACACCTGCGGAGGGGGGCTTGCCCAAAGGCTGCCAAAACCTGGAGGGAGTGGCGCCGGCGCCAGCGCAGTCATCCACACACCCGAACTGACGCTGCAGGAGTTGGGCTTCTGGCCTCCACCCGAATGGCCTCTTTTCCCTTTCTAAGACTGGGTTTCTGTCCCTCATTGTTGTGAGCCCCAGCCTGAACGTATGCAGGCTGTTTCTGCAACAGCCGGAAAACTGAAGTTGGGCCAGAGGGGCGGCCCTCAGTGGCTCTTTTGGGCGGTGGCAGCAAGCGACTGGGGAGCGCAGGTCCAGCCGGAAAGGGACGGAACAGAGCGCTCCCCCGCCAAAGGGACACAGCAGATCTGGGCCACTTCATGCCAGAACTAACGGAAGTGGCTCATGAGCAAGTGAGTAAACAAATGATCAAAACGCCCCCCGGGGAGCTACCGCCTGGCTGAGATGCCCTTCGCTCCCTTCTCTCCTGCAAGCACGGTTCAGACCTGCTTGCTGAAGCGCTTGTGGCGAGCGGCCCAAAGAACAAATCCACACTGCGTTGCGTTCTCACAAAATTTTAGGTTAGCCTCCCCAAATCCTAAGTCAAGGATCAGAGACTAAGGCCGGGGAAAAGGTCGTGGCTCTAATGGGCCCTCCCTTTCCATGGTGTGGGGAGCACAGCCCCCCACTGGACCCTGCTGCACAACTCAGTGGCCAGGGGGAAAGTGCTAATCTTTGTGGAAGACGCTGCGAGAACGGGGCACTTCCGGAGGCAGCGACAGGCACGGCCGTGTGGCTCACAGGAAAGGGCCTGCGGAGGCGGCATGAAGGCATGGAAAAGAGGCGCTGGCGGAAGCACGAGCCCCGCCAACGAGCTCCCAGCATTTAAAAGCAGATCTGGGGCTTCACGGGGCTGAATTTGAGGCAGCCCATGTGAAGAGCAAGTCCTTAAGTGAAAATCAGCGAGACACACACTGACCAGACCGACTGTTCCCCAGGTCATAAAGAAGCATGGAAACCTCTGGTCTACCACAGGGAGACAGGAAGGACCTGTGGATACTCTGCCGCGGGTGAGTAGAGCCGAGCATGGTGCACCTTGCGGGTGGGCAGAAAGGAAGGTCTCGGCTCCCGACTCCAAGTGTTCCTGGCACTTGGCGATTCAGCACAGGCCTCTGGGAGGTCCAGTCCAAAACACCCGGAAGCCCACCGTCCGCCTACACCTGGTGCAACCGCCTCCTCTCCTGTGCCAAATGTTTACTGCTCTTCCTGCTGGCCAAGGACTTTCCCCAGCTCAGGACTTGTGCAGGGGAAAGGCACCCGGGGCCCCTCCCGGCCCCTCCGCCCACTGCTGCTCTTTCTCTCGGGGCACCCAACCGTGTGCTGGCCCTCCTGGCTGCTCATGGCTCAAAGGCTCAACATGTTCCAGGACATTTGAATCATTTCCTTCCTGCAAAGGCTCATTATTTGGGCAGGGCCTCCGAGAGTTTCGGGGAGGCACAAGAGCTGAGCTCCTTCCACAGCTGCTTAATGTCCAAACTGTGGCAGCAACAATAAGTGGATTCCATGAAGCAAAAGATTAGCATCTGTCACGTAAAAAAATAACCCAATGACCAGAAGTCATGACGCCGCGTCTACAAAACACTGAAGGGGTTATTCATGGAAAGGACCGTATTTCGGGAAAGCGCTTGTAACTCTTTTGTTTAAGAGTGCCAGAGAGTGCTCCTCCGGTCCGAGGCAGTGTCTGGAGGGCTGCAGCATGACTCAGAGTCCCAGTGTCAATGCTGGGAGGCTACCTGACGCTGGGACTCCGGGCTGAGCGGGCCCTGCCCTGCCCGCAGCCCTGCGGCGGCTTCTCCAACATTGCAAAAGCGACCTTGGAGGTGAGGCCTGGTGGTCAGGAAGAAGCTGTCTGGAGCAGGGAGCTCCCCGCGTCCTGCAACGGATGCGCATCATCTTCCGCGTTCAGCAGGTTATGGGCATCCTCGACAGGTTCTGCCTGCTCAGACCTTCTAGCGTGCTCAGTTTTTAGGTTGGGAATCCATCTGAGCAAGGCCTGGGTAATGTCAAAGATGGGACCCCGTGGCCCAGGACTGCGCGTGGCTCCACCTACCTCACACAGCAGCAGGTCGATGATATGGAAGACCATGTAAAGGGGGAATTTGGCCGTGAAAAGGGTGAGGAACCACTGCGATGCGTACATGTGCGCTTCGAGGCTGATGTCCAGGAAGTGGTTGTAGAGATCAGGAATGTACTCCTTGGGGGAGAAAAAGCAAAGGCAGAAAGTCAGGCCGTGGCGAGGAAGCGACGGCATGCGTGTCTGAGGACGGCTCCTATATACCGTCCACCGAGCACGTCTTGGGAACGTGCTGCCCGTGGGAGGCCGGCGAACGGCCTTTACCTGCATGAGGTGCTCCAGCTGGTAGAACTTGCAGTGCAAATCTTCAAAGTTCTGCTTGAACAGCTCCCTGAGTCCGTAGTCGAACATGATTTTGACCAGAACGCTGAAGGCCTGCTCTTCAGGCATCTGTCGAGGAGAATCAGAGCACGGAGCAGGCATTTGTTTGCGCTTCCTGGGGCAGGAAGAAGCCTCGGCACCCCGCGGGAAGGGCCGGGCGCTACTGGGCCAAGTGTGCAGACGGAGCACCCCACGAGCCCGAGGCTCCTCAGCACACCAGGCGGACGGGTGTCCTCCACATGCTCTGAGCAACGGCTCCCATCCGGCCACTTACCCTTGCCTTCCAGGCTGGCGCACTGGGCACGGCCCAGGTGTGCTCAGGGCCACAAAGTGGGTGCCGCCCCAAAGGCAGGGACCTTTCCGAAGTGCCAAGGCTTCTCTTGGCTTTCTTCCCCAGAGAGGGAGCACATGGTCTGATCTGTTTTTTTTTACCAGTGTGCCAAGGTGCCCCTCCTCATTAAGGCCTGCAGGAGGTACTTCTGGGAGAGTGGAGCCCCCCCACCCACCATCCTTCCCCTCCTAGAGACGAACAGGCTCTGAGGTTTAAGGGCCAAATCTCCAGCTGGGATTCGACTACTGAGCACCCCGTGGCTTCCTTTCGGAAGTGTCCCAGAGCCCAACCGAGGCCGAGTTTCGACTCCACTTCACTGGGCCCTCACACCTTCCCCCCAAGAGCAGTGAAACGGCCTCCTGAGCGACCACCCCAGTATTTGATGTGTGTCTGGAATCTCTTTCTGCATTCTTCTTGGGTAATGGGGGGGTGAGGGGGGGGGGAGGATGCTTTTCTGTCAACCTGGCAAGAAGTCTGTTTTTTCAGAGAAGCACTGGGTCTCTCTGTATATTTACTTCTGTCCAGAGGATGGTACAGTCATCACTGAAAAGAACCAAAGGGCTGGGAAAAAAACTTCTTTTTGTGAGGGAAGAAAAGAAAGACGAATGAGCCGGAAGCTCTGCACAGTGTCGTTCGGCAACTGTCAGCAGAGACAGCTTGTTGGGAAAAGAAAACCGGCAACAACGTGGAGCTGGTTTAAAAATAACTTTTGGAAATGGCAGAAAGAGAAATCAAGCGTTGGAGGGAAGCGCGGCACAAAACATTCCGCGGCTCTGTAGGAGCAACGCGCGGGCTTGACGGGGCTGGGCCACCTGCCAGGCAACGTGCCGGCCACCGCTCTGGCACTCCGGGGCGGCAGAGGGCCGGCTCCCTCGCGGCTGCGGGAGAAGGCTTGCGCCCAGCGGCCCAAGGGGCACCCCGATTCTTGCCTGCCCTCTTTCTGACTGCAGCTGGCAGATGAAGACCAGCCACCCCAGGCGTTACGAAAAGACCCCAGTCAGATGCCAGGTTGCTCTCCTTGTCTCAGGTATGGCAGCACTGAGGCCTCTTTGGCTCGCACATTGGCAAGCGGTTTAGAAACATGGTTCTGTGGACATCCATCGTGCTCCTTAAACAAAGCCATCCTTTCATTTGCAAAAAGGGGAAGGGGAGTGATGGATGCCATCGTGCCAGGCTGGCGGGGGGCCCTACTGGATGGCGAGCAGCACAGGCGTCCCCCAGTCCACACACACGTGCCCTGTGCCAACCCCTCCCAGGCCCATCTGCCCCAAGCCGCCCAGCCCAGCACCCGCCTGCCCAGGGTTCAGAGGGCCCACCACCCCCGAATCGCCCGCATGCGCTCGCTCCTGGGAACACAGGAGCCACAGAGGGGTCCCGCAGCCCACCCCAGGAACCCCCCGTGCTGCCTCCTCCCACTTCAGGAGGCCCGGCAGGACTTACATGCAGAAGCAGCACCGCTGCCAGGAAGGACTGCCCCTGGCAGTAGCCGATCTCCTCGTCGTAGACAGAATAGGCCTGGGGAAGGAGAAGGGGAGCGGCAAGGGTCAAGCAAGCACGGCTGCGGACACGCACCCCTTTCTGCGAGGCCCCCGCTCCCCGAAGTCCTCCTCAGCCCCGCGTGTGCACCAGGCCCTGTGAGATGGAGCCTGCTTCTCCTGCAGCCTCCCCCGGGAGAGCGGCAGCACGGCTCCCGGCTCCCTCTGCGCGTGGCAGCCACACAGGAGGTGCTCTTCAAGGAGAGCAGGCCCCCGCACCCTGCACAGGGTGGGTGCGTTTACACAGCACATGCAGCGGGATCTGCAGGCCCTTCCCGCAAGGTGGGGGCCTGCGGAGACCCTCGCGATTGGGCATGATGTAAGGAGAAGCAAGAGAGTCCTCAAGGGCCGGCGTCCGGCCAGGGTTCGGCTCGGCCCCTTTGCTCCACTCGGCGGTGAGGAGAGGCATGGGAGGGGCATGTGGCCCACGTGCCCCGGATCTGGGGATCTACCAGACTCACTGGGTTTGCCAAAGAGGCCGGCTGCCGCCAGGCTCCAAGTCCTTCCGAAGGCTCTGCCGCTTTCCAGAGGAACGCGAGCACCCGAGGACGCTTTTAAGCCACGCTGGCGGCCTTTGAGTCGCACATCAATTATACACAAGGAACGGGCGAGCGCGCCGCTTTTTTCGGTCCCTGGGCTGCAGCCTGCGCTGAGCTCATTGTTTTTTAATGGCGCATTTGGACAGAGCACTTCGGAGGTGGCCAGGAAGCCGAGTTGCTTCCCCGTGCCAGAGTCTCCGGAGCAGGAGAATTCAAAAAGCCGGATCCTCCGGTCAAAGACGGTGAGAGGATCAAAAACAGAGCACAGCCATTTTTTTGACCCGCTAATTGCCTCCGGCATTTTAATGAGCGGCTTGAATGTGCCTGTCGGCGCCTTATAATGCAAATGAGGAAGAGGAGAAATGCGCTCGAGCCCTAGAGAGGACCAGGGGCACTGCCAATTCCTCTCTGCTCGGTGCCAAACTTAAACGCACACATCCTGTGGACGCTGGGAGCCCACATGATCAGGGGACGTTGTTCCGGCGGTGCACACTGAGGCAGGGGCCTCTCTCAAGAGGGGCCAAGGGGCCTCGCTTTCCGGCGGCGACCCCCATGGCTCGCCCACGGCAAGGCTGGTGTTGTTGTACAAGGGGACCTGCAAGACGGAGAGGCCCCAAGGCCGACGTCTGCCTCTCGCCCCAATATAACGGCACTAAAGCAAAGCTGCCGCGGGACGAACGGCTCGAGCAGCACAGCCGAGTCGCCAGCTGCAGCTGCCGGGAAGCGCGGCCCCGCTGCGTGTCTTGCCCCGACCCCTGCCCCAAAGGCTGCTCCCAGGCGGCACAGCCGAGCCACCCCAGGGGAACCCGAGGGGCCCGCGGCCATCTCGTTTTGCCTAGGCGCCAGCAGAGAACGTCCGCAGCCGGCCCGGCACACTTCCTCAACAGTGGTGCCGATGGCACTCCCGGCCCACGAGGGCTGCAGAGCGGCATGCATGCCCCGTACCTTGCAGATCTTGTACAGGGAGTCCTGGCCGTCTCCCCCGGTGTCCTTGAAGTAATCGTGGGCAGGGAAGGTCCGGTTGATGTCACGTGTGATGGCGCTGTCCTGGGGAGACTCCTGCAGGCCGACGACAGGGAAAGAGAACAGGCCGTGAGGGGCGCGGCCGCGGCCGCAAGCGCGAGTGGATGCCAGCACGTGCGCCCGGCTGTGCTTGCCAGGGCGAGCGAGGGCCTGGGGAGGCTGCGCTGCTGCCGACGCTTCTGCACCGACGGCAGTTTTGCGTGCGGGCCGAGCCACGGGCCTTGAGGAAGCTGCCCAGGCACACCCAGCCGTGTGATGAGGCCCGCCCGGCGAGGGCTGCAGGGGGAGCGTGGGGGCCGCAGTCCAGGGAGTCCTCCGGGCAGGGCTGGGAAGCCGCCGAGTCCACTGACACGCGACGGCCAGGATCCCCCTTGCTGCAGCAGGCCACGCCAGCAAATGAACCTGGGGCTGCTTCCCCCCCTCCACCCCGCAGGAGAGCTCTCCTCCCGCAACAGGCTCTGTGCTGCCGGTAGCCTGTTCTGGCTTCCAGCTCCGACCCGGGCCTTGCATGCACCCCCCGCAGAGGCCGTCGGAGCAGCGCAGAGGCCGTCGGAGCAGCGTTGTGGCACGGAGCTGGTGTCCGAGTGGGCACTGGCCAGCACATGGCTCTGACGCTCGCAGGCAGGGGCACGCTAATTCCTGCTCCTCCGCGTGCACGGCAGGATGGTCACCAGAGCCTGCCTCTGGGGCACCCTAGGCATGGGTGGATGCCCCTCCATCTGCCTCTGCTCTGTGGCGACGCATGAAACTTGCTGGCCGGGACAAATTCAGATGAGCCACATCTGTGGGTTGGCAGGGCCTGCTCCCCCTTAACACCCGGGCAGCGCAGAAGCGTCAGACCCCGACTCTCTGGACGAGGGCGTGCAGAGCGCTCGGCTTGTCGCGAGGTTGGCAAGGGGCAACGGGGCCAGTGGTCAAACGCTTCCAAATTCCAGCAAGTTATTTTGAGCGGCACCGAATCTGGAGCTCCGTGCCTGGCAGCTTCCGACTGGCAGAGCCTAATGCGCCTGCCAACCCCGCAGCTGGCGTGCAGCGAGGGAGGGGAGGTGGGTTCGGGAACAGGCTGTTGCCGTGGGCCGTGGACTGCGTCCAGCAGCCAGCAAACTGAAGACCAGGGGGAGGGCCGCGACCCCCTGCCTCTTGGGATCGGCGTCCTGGCAAGCGGAAGACCCGCCTTGCTCCGTGCACCAGCCAGAGAAGGAACAGCTGCAGGGGGTTTGCTCTGCCCGTCCCAGACAGAACCAGCCTGCATGAAAACGCTGAAACCAAGCAACGGTGGCTGCGCGGGCCTCTTCCCCTCCCATGCCCCTTTCCTTTTTTGTCCTCCTGTTTAGATGGCCAGCCTGGGGGAAGGGGCATTCTCATCACGAACCCTTGCAACCTGTTCTGGGGACCTTGATGGGCAGCAAAATAAATTCAAAATAAATAAGGAGCGCCGAGATAAGGCTGAAACCTGCATCTCTCTTGGCTTACAGCTCGGCCATGGGGTTTGGGGCCTGCATTCGGAGGGTTGTTTGGCAGCAGGGACATTCGGTTTGGGGACGGAAAGGGGGAAAAAATCTACGGAAATGATAAACTTTTTTTTAGATGGTTTTTTTTTTCAACTGAGGCTGGGTAGTACAAACAAGTGCAACGCGACCATTGTGTAATAAGTCCTCTGGCTCCTATTTTTATACCTTGCTATGAGAATTGGCTGGCCAGGCCAATTCTCAGGCTTCCAGGGGAGGCGAAGGAAACGGAGAAAAAGGAAGCCCCTGCAGGCACATGCCCTGCACAATCTGGGATGGAAATAGAAAGCGATAAATGGCAGGAAGAAAGAGAGAGAGAGAGAGAGAGAGAAGGAAAGAAAGGAGAGAAAGACGGGGAAAGACAGGGAAAGACAGACAGGCCGGCCAGCCGACGGACTGAAAGGCCGTTGAGAAAATGGAGGATGTATTGCGCCCATTCCCAAAAAAACCCACAGCAGAGTTCCTTATTGGGGGAGCTCAATGGGAGAAGAACTGGCAGGACCACGGGAGGAACCAGCTCTCCCGCATTCTGGCGACTTCCAGAGCCCAGATCCAATGCTAGGCGCTGCATAACGGAATGCCTGACCCTCTTCTTGAATTTGCCGGGGGGACAGTGCTGCCAAAGACCTTCTTGAAAGGAGACTGTCCTGGCATGTATATTTGCCAGCCACTGAGTGCTAGTCTGGCTTGAGAGAGTTGAAAATATTTGGCGTAGATTAACCCGGAGCAGCATTACAGAAAACTAGGCAGCCTGGCTACTGCAGTTACCTTAGATGGCTTTTTAAAAAAGAATTATGACAAGTTCGTGGAGAATGAGGATGGGCTTAGCAATACATATTAGCGAGGGCTTGAACTGCATTCAAAGGGCCACCTCCAGCCCAGCACCTTGTTCTGGCACTGGAAAACTCACGTGCCTCTTTTTCCGGTTCCCTCCTCTCCCTGCTCCTGGCATGCCTTGTCTTCTTAAGTTTGCTAAGGCTACTTCCCCCTTCTATTGATGAGATCTGCTTCAGGAGACAATGGTTCGAATAGCGAGACGGAAGGCAGCAATGAACTGTATTCTGTATTGATGGAAATGTATTTATCCATCAGCAGAACCTCCATATTCTGGGCTTGTCTACCTCTGACTACCAGATAGATGCTTTGGGGCGCAGAGAGCTAGCTACCCTCCGGCCATCTGTGACTGGAAACAGAAGACAGCTGCACGACCACATCTGGAACCCTGCATGCAGCTCCGGCTGCTGTACTTCGGAAGGGAGCCCGCCGGGCTGAGGGAGGTGGCAGCAAAAAGGCCATCAAAACGATCGGGGGACGCAGCACCTCCCGTACGGAGGAGGGTCACAAAATCGAGGTCTGCTGAGCTGGAGAAAAGGCGACTGAGGGGAATTATGCACGCCAGAAGATTTGGGATGGAGAGGAAGGAGGGCAGCACAGAGTTCGAGGGCTGAATTCACTGCCCCAGGACGCAGGTGCCAGACCCCAGGTGTGGAGGGCTGACACGGGGATCGGACACATTCACGGCGGAGACGGCCATCCACGGCGACGAGTCCCGAGAGCTACATGACGGCCAGAAAGGCCGCCCGTCCACTCAGGGCTGCCCTACCATTAGCCAGGTGAGGCAGCCACTTCAGGTGGCAGGTGCTGGGAGGCGGCGGCAGCAGGACTGTGCGCCCCCCGAGTGAGCCAGCCGCCTGCAAGTGCGGTGCGAACGTTGCCCCCTCCCCTGCCAGTCCAGCCAGCATGTGGCCCCGCACCGCCTCCCCCGTCCCCCCGGGCAGCGAAACGTGCCCACCCAGCCCCGGCCAGCCAGGACCGGAGGCGTTCCTGGGAGGGTGGTGGGGCCCCATCCTGCTGGCCGGGTTCTCCCTGCGGCATCTGGCTGCTCGCAGCGGGAACCGATCGCTCGGCCCGATGGGCCTTCCGTCCGGTTCAGCCGGGCCCCAACACGCCTTCTCGGACGGGCGGGGTGCTGCCCAGGGCCAGCCCCATCATCCCGGCCAGCTTGACCTGGGGCGGGTGCAGCAAGCAGGTTCCCAAAACAGCTAGTTTTGTATGGAAACCGTGGCCAACCTCTAACCCAGAAGCATTCCCATGAGTTTATCATCTGTGTGCCAGGCCGGGGCGTGGGGTGGGGTGGGGGGCGGGCTGCCCACACAGCCATCCAACTCCTTTATTTCCGGAAACTCCAGTTACAGACCAAAGGGGCATTTTCCACCGAAACAGACAGAAATACTACTGAGAAGAACTATGCAATCGATGGCCCCTTGGCCACCTTTCAAGAGGCAGCGAAAATCCTCTAAAAGCAGCCGGGATTATCAGGCATCTCCTTCTGCCTGCTCTTGGGTTCCATGTCAGTGAGATATATTTTAATAGGATACTAGGCTGCTTTCCTTTTGAATGCATGCTATCCTCTTGGGAAACAGGAGTGAAGAGAGAGGCTGAAATCCAGCACATACGCATGTCTTTCTTCTGTCGTGGAGCGGGGAACGCTGCTGGAAATCACACCTGTGCAGAGTTTTCATTCCACTAATCCCACGCACGCACACAAACCCCGATTGTTAGGAACTGCATATGGGTACTGCAGTTACGTAGTTACAGAAAGGTTTCAGGCAGGTTCTGCTGAATTCTTCAAAGTCATGTCCAATTCGGACCAGGTAAGAATGATCAGCCAGCAGCTATTGGATACAATAAAGCTCCGATATGATAGGATTTCAGGCCAAATATGGCAATAAATCCGATTCTAAAAATAAGAGTGAATCCCCAAGTGATAGCCAGACTCTTCAGCTGGGCTTGTTTCCTTTTAGGGCTCCAGTTTCCCACAGGAAAATCCTAAGTAGGCACTTGGTGAAAGAATAAAAAAATAAAAATCAAAGCTCTCCTGACTTTGTGCATGGATCCAGCACAACTTCAACGGAAAATGCCTGGTTACTGTTTTGATGCCAGAGGCAAAAACATGGAAGCCAAATTTATCTTGCTGGACATTTAAGGAGGAGAATGTGAAAAAGGGAAAATAAGAAAGAAGCCACTCGTGTGTCGCTTCACTCATGAGTTGAAGCAGCTGGGCACAGTAGCAGGCCGTGTGAAAAAGCAAAGACAAGGAAGGGGTTCATGTCCGATCGACTGTGAGTACCAGCGCTTCCAAAGTAAGGGTGCAGATGTGGAAAGGGTGTCATCGCACATGGCAAACAAAAAAGCCACGCACCCAGTTGCCCCGTGGGACTGAGTCCTTTCCCAAGTCCTGCCCGGCCGGACTCTCCCTCCAAGGGCCTCGACGGCATCCCAAGCGAAAAAGCAAACTGTCCTATCGGACGGGGTCAGCTTGGCCCGGGTTCCTCCATGGCCAGGCCCGCCTCACTAACGCGGCCTGCCCCACAGGAGGGAAAAGAGACGACTCGGACAGGCGCTGAGCCACTGCAAGTGTTGCGGCTGCCGGCTGCAGCCCTGGAGTCGCTCGCCGGGGCACGCGGCAGCTGCGGCAGGGCAGCGTCGGAAGGGCCTCGGAAGGATCCCCCGCCTAGCGCACTGTCCTAGGGCGGAGGAGATGCGGGCCCAAACCGCTGGCACCCACTGGGCGCTGGCACCCACTTGCGCAGCCTGACCCGCCTCCCCGGCTTGCTGTGAGGATACACGCTGGAGTTCGATAAGAGAACCAGGAACACCACCTTGAGCTCCTTGCAGGGAAAGCAGAATGGGAGGCTGGTGGCTACTCCAAGAGGAGCGACAATGATGCTAGCCACCCCTTCTCCTCTCTCAGGGAAGAGGCCGGGCTGCAGCCCTTGGTAGTGGACCAGGGCCCAGTCAGGCGGGGCCAAGGCATGCCTTCCCCTGCACCAGCACGAGACCCCAGCCAGCTTCAACAGGGCAGGAAACACAGCAAACGGCTGCATGACACAAATTGGAATCCAACACTTGGTGCGCTTCACCAGTCATTTAATATCTGGATACGCGTGTGAGTGTATCTGTCAGCAGAGAGGCGAGTTTTGCTGTAGCGAAGCCAAAATAGTACTATATTATGCTCTCTGACCTCTTGTCCCTCGTTTCCCTTCCCTCCTCTGCCGTTCAGAGTCTATTTTTGAATTGTAAGCCCCCTGGGGCAGGGAACTGCCCAACCTGTTCTTTGAAAAGCATGGTTTGCATAGATGGCAAATAACAACTGTGGCAGCCGCAGCGGCCGTAACGCTTCTCATTTCCCGGGTGGACCGAGCAGCAACCTTTCTGCCTCGGGCCTGCCAGGAGGATCCCTGGCGCTTCTGGGTTTCCCTCGTCCGCTGTTCCAGCCTCAGCCCCTCCCTGCCCCATTGTAGCCTCTGCAAGCAAATGATGCTTCGGCGGTCTGTGGCGGCGGCCTTCCCCACCAGAGCCAGCAGTGGGGGAAGCCAGGAGCTCCGCGTTGGCGGGAGGCACGCCACGTCCTGCCTGCAGTGGCCCGGCTCCTGCGCAAGAGAGGGCCTGGCCAGGCTGGTGGGGGCAGCCAGCCCTGGGCCTCCGGCCCCGCTTCTCCCGGGGAGGGAGGCCCAAGCTCGAGTATTTCACTCCGAGCACGGCCTCAGCCCTACACTCTGCATGAAGCACGAAGCTCCGCACGGATTGGGGGAAGGGATGTGCCGTTCGGAGCTTTTCCAATAATGCAGGAGGGCTGTCCGGATAGTTGCTAATGTGACGGATCGGATCCGTTCCTGCCAATAAAGAGACCCCGAAGAGCACGAGGCCGCGTGGCTCAAGACGAAAGGAAAACAGCTCTTGCACCGAAGCACTTGATTTCTAGTAACGGGGCACAAAAAGTCAAAGCCAGGCAATTATTGTCAAAAACACTCCGCAGATTAAAAGCATGGCTAGCGCTAGACATGCATCAAAGGAGGTTTCTTCCCACTGCCTTCTTCCCCGAGGCCATCGTGCTACCGCCAGCGCACTGAGAAATTAGCCTTCTGGAAGTTTTTGGTGCAGTTATTCCAGACATCCTGATCTCCCTCTCCCTGCCTGGAAAAGTGACTCTGTGTTTCATTTCCCCTAGAATAAATAAGCTCACAAAAGGGGTGGGGGGGAGAATCTGCTTTCTGTCAAGCTGTCACTCCACACGCCATGTTTAAAGTCGAGGCCGCAGACAGAAATGTTTTCGAGTTGCATTTGTCATTCCTTTAGAGGACAGCGTTTCTCGCAAATATCCCCCCGTTTCAATTCTCCAGCGTCCTCACATGCGGAGACCCCCAGCTGGTTTAGGGCTACTATCTGCCATGCAGCATGGACCCTCTCCGCAGTGCAAGGCGTCCACTGGGGGCTCCTGCACTCCGAGTTAGTCCATGCCCGGGGTGGGCCGCTTATTTTCCCATGACTCCCCCACCGGGATCTCAGGCCTTGCTTTGAGGAAGCCTTCCATTTTCCCGCCGTCCAGCCCAGTCACGCCAAATCCACTGCCAGTCTGCCTGACAAAGCATGCCACAGCAGGGCTGTGGCTGGACACATGGCAGACCTCCGGGTGTCCGGGACGCCGAAGCCCAGAAGGCTCTGCCAGAGCGGGCAGGGATGTTCTCCCGTGGCTTGAGGAGCCGTGTCCTGCCCAGCACACGCACAGACAGTCGGGGGGGGGGGGGGAGGGTTGCAAAAATGCTTCCATGCTTTCGAAAGCACCCTTCCAGAGAAGGCTTCCCTTCCTATGGGACAAGGCCCCGCAGTGCAGGCTTGCCTCATCTCAAAGGGGCCTTCCCAAACGCTTGCCCGTACATGGCACCTCCTCAGCCGGAGCGCTTCATTGCTGGGGCGTGCGGTGAGCTGCAGCCCAACTGGTCTCGGAGGCACCAGACTGAGGAAGGCTCGTCTCCCCACAATTTGTTTTGAAGGTCTGTCTTTTCCCAGAGTGCTTCAAAATGAAAGCACCCAAGATGGCTAATCGTTTTAAGAAAACCAAATTCAATGTTTAAAAGAGAATTAAAAACACGCGCACGCGGAGTGTTTGGGGTGGAGGAAGCGGATAGGGAAACCGCCCTTTCTCCCAGTACGAGAGTCCAATGGAGTCATTCCATGAGGGTGGCTGCAAGGAAACATAAATCCAGTCAAAGGAAGGACTTTGCCACCCAGTGCATAGTTGAACTAAACAATGCGCTCCTACAAGATGCAGTGCTGGCCACCAATTTGGACGGCTTGAAAGGGGGCTGCACACAGTCGGGGAGCAAAAGCGCTTGGCGGCTAGCAATCCCGATCCCTGCACACTGGCTGCGGGGCACAGCAGCTGCTGGGGAGCATGGGCAAGAGGGTGCTGTGGCATGCTTGCAGGTCTCCTGTGGGCAGCTGGCTGGGCCAGACGGATCAGGGCCTTCCGGCGCTCTCCACAGCACAGGCTGCGAGGGGCGCAAGACGGCCTGACCCAAGGCCTGCCCGGAGGAAAATCACACCCTTGGCGTGGCCTCGACAAGGAGCCGCACGGCCGTCCCACCTTCCCGCAGAGTCTGAGGGATGCCCAGCCGTGAAGTGTCGGCCCGAGCGTGGAGAATGGCTGCCCAGCTGACAAGCAGCGAGGAGCAGGAGGAGAAGGGCAGGAACTGGCCTCACTCTTCTTTCCTGGAAAGGAATAAAGCAGGTGCGAAGGTATCCCTGCGTGTGCGCAGGCAACGCGAGAGGCCGAGGAGGGAGGAGACATGGGAAGATGCTCGGCACGGAAGAAAGGCTGAGGAGGAGGGAATGCGCTCCCCGTTTCCAAAGTTGTTGTGTAGGCCAGAGAGGATGCAACCACTCAAGGGCAGTGTAAGCACACAAGTATCAAACTACCTGGGCCATAACGTGCAGAAGACCACGGGGACTTGAAACTCACAGAGAAGCAAGCCAGCCCACAACATCGGACTCTCTCACTCTCAGCCTTCCCCAGCCAGATGTGCTGGGCTACAAGCCCCAGCATCCCCAGCCGGCAACGACCCTTCCTTGCTCTCTCTGAAGGCTGGTGTCCGGTTCCCCCCAGAGCCACACGGAAGCCTTCGTCCTCCTTGGCGGCAGGACACAGGCGGGCCCCGCCAAGGGTCTCCGGGCACCGCTCCGCGATGTCCCAGAGGCTTCGTCCAACGGCTGCGGAGAGTCACTTTACAGGCTATTGTAGAGCATAACTCCGTGGGCCAAACACACACAGGAGTGGGGAGTCGGGGGTTTGGGACTGAACAGCTGAACCAGGCTCCACAGTCGAGACACTTAGGTTTGCATCCAAACAGCCAGCCTCTACAATGGCCTTCTCCAACCTGGTGCCCTCCAGATTCGCTTTTCCAACAAGCCCGCCCGGCCCGGCCCGGCCCACAGGTTGAGAAAGACCACCGCGTAGTGTCAGTCCCTGCTCTGCCCACCGAGAGCCCCACAAGCACAAGCACCCCACTGAGAACAAGTCTCTCTTTGCTAGAAGAGAACTGCAGGGAGTCCCCAACTCTACAAAGCAGCAGACAGGTGACCCCCCGCCCCAAGTGAAGGAGAATACAGAAAGGCACTCAGGAGGGTGCGGGAGTTTACTAAGCCGTCCGAAGCAACTAAAGGAGGTGAGGAGGAAAACAGAATCCCTGCCCTGTGCTCCGAGTAGCTAAGCAAAGGGAAAGGCAGGTGCCTCGTTCCCTGGAAAGGCGGCACCCCAAGGTGACGGCTGTGGGATCCGCCCCAGGAGGCAGCGGCGCAGCAGAACATGGGGGCCAGGCAGCCTGCCCCAGGAGGCGGCAAAAGCTGCTCCGCGGCTTCCGCGAGCCGGACATCCGTGGCAGCGTGGCCTCATGCCCCCCAGAAGTGGGGAACGGCGAGCCCCATCAGCTGGCATGTCCTACAGGCAGGAAAGCGGAAGGCCACTACTCAAACCATTCCCAGGCTGGGGGTGACGGTGCTGCCTGAAAGCAGGCCCCCGATTCTGCACCGGCGCAGTGCATCTAACAGGAACGGAGGACGCGCCCTCGCAATCGGCCGCTCTGCTCTGACTGGCAGCAGCTTCCTGGGGCCAAGCAAGCAGTGCTGGTCCCCCTGCCCTTCCGCTCTCGCCTAATTTTTGGAAACCGATGCTGTGGCCAGAGCACGAACACCCAGGAGGCGGGGCAGGTGCCTCCAAAGCCGTCGCTCCCACGCCGGGATCCTTGCGACAGCCCTGCTTGGGCAGAGCGATCCAGCTCTCCCAGGGGAAAGACAGTGATCTAGACCAAGGAAGAGGAGCAAGGCCGAGCACGTCACGGTCAACTGGCAAAGATGGCAAGCCAGGCGAGGATTTCCTTCTGCTGCAGCGGCAGCGGAAGCAGTCCCCAGACCCAACCCGGGGTGGGCCGGGTGTACCAGACACGAGATGGCCATGCGGGCTGGGGACGACGGCCGCCCAGAGACGTTCAGAGATGGGACGGCATATACAAACTTTAAACGAAGGAAGAAATGGAAGACACGCTGCGATGCAAGGTTAGGGAAGATGGGTGGAGCGGAGCAGATGGTGTGGTAGGAAGCCACTCTCAGCTGAACATCTGTCTTGTATCATTTTAAAATAATAAATAAGACGCTATTTTAAAACAACTGTTTCCTGCCCCACTGAATGGTAGCACCATTTTGGAATTAAACACATGGCAAACATCGTTTCCTCCTAACAGATAAACTAGCAAACCTCCAGTCCTCTGGACAGGGGAGATCGGCTGACACACGTGGTCAATGACTGGAGAAGCCTTGGTGACCCACACATAGAGGGAAGAGTCCAGGGGTACCTGCAGCCAGATATTTCCACATGCAGAGCACCGAGAAGCACCTTGCTGGATCAGACCCAAGTCCCGCGTAGCCCAGCGTCTTGCTCCCAACAATTGTTGTTGCAGTTACACTGCACTGCTACCCTGCCCTTTTCCTGTTGTGAGGAAGCCAAGGCAGCTTGCGTAGCTCCATTTTAGCCTCACAACAACCCTGCAAAGTAGGCTGGGCTGAGCATGAATGACTGGCCCAGAGTAACTCAGAATGAGCTTCAGGGTCAAGCGGGGGACCAGAGCCCAGGACGTTCAGGTCTGCGGGTCTGATGCCCTAAGCAACACACCACATGGTCGGGTGGTCGGTCGGTCGGTCGGTCGGTCGGTCGGTCGGTCTCTCTCTCTCTCTCACACACACACACACACACACACACACACAGTTAGCAATCAAGAGACTCTGGAGAAGCCCACAAACAAGACACAAAGTTGACAGCCTTCTGCCATCGCAAGCAGCCCCAGGTAGCCTGCCTCTGACTCTGGCGGGTCTACCTCGCCATCACGACTCGTGCCAAGGAGCAGACCCAGCCACCTGCCCGCCGTTTCACAGGCACAGCCGTGGGCACCTCCGGGCAGCCCTGATCCCACCCCCATTGTCCATGTCAAGACAGCGCCGGGGACGCTCACAGGGCTGGGAGGGAGAGCTCCTCACGCAGACTTCAGAGCACGAACTCACTGCTTTCCCGAGGCGGGGGCACGCGGGACCCCGAAAAGCAGCCCACCCTGCAGCGAGTCACAGAAACCGTTCTTGAGAGCACAAGAGCCGCACCAAGTCAGAGCAGAGGCCGGCCAGGCCAGGCCAGGCCGCAGCATCCCGCTCTTCGCGTTTCTAGCGTACCACAGGAACCAGGGCTGGGTGCTGCAACTGAGCATCCAGCCCACACGCCCCAGAGGGAAAAGGGCTATGGCGTGAGCAGCTCACAGGTTTGCAGCTTCCTTACCGGAAAACCACAATACACAAAAATTCACGCAAAAAAATTTCCACTGCCTTTTCGGAGTCTGTTGCTTCTTTCTTGTCCCCTTATTAATGTTGTTAATATGCAAAGTTTCAAAGGAATCCTCATTTTTAAACAGAGACTTTTCCTTCTTCTTCTTCTTCTTTTTTTTTAAAGCGAACTGGTTTGGAGACATTTCCTCCAGACAACAACCGAGTACACGCGACACAACCCTTCCCACAATGACCCTCCATGGCTCTCCCCATTCTCCAGCCACAGCTCGCAAATGCAAACCAAGAGGACAAAACATTTTCTCCACTTAGTGACAAAAGACAGAGAGAGAAGGGGGGGAAAAGGAAACCGTTTATTCAACTGCTAAATTTGGTCTGTTCCAAAAGTCACCCATTTACTACACAGCCATTTTGGGGGGTTTTTTTAAAAAATGAAAATACTGTACTCGAAATCACAACCGAGCATTCTACTGGGGTGAGGAGGCAAACAGGGACGCAGTACAAGAACAGATCTGTCCTAAAAGCGTGGGCGGTGGGTGCAGGGACAGGGGCTGGGGGTGAGAGGGAGAACGGGAGACACGGAACTCGTGTGGCTCGTTGCGTGTGGAACGCTTGCTTCCTACAGGGAAATGGATGGGAGGGCAGGGCAGGGCAGGGCAGGTTAAGAAGGGGAGAAACCGTGTCATTTGGCCCCTTAAGATTCCGAGACGAACTTTGGCATATACACGGACAGACAAAAGAAGGGACCACGCCGTGAGACCGTTTACACCAACCTCGAGGCTCTCCCCCCGTGCTGAGCTACAGCTCCCCAAATCCCAACCGGCAAACTGGCTGGGGGACTCTGGAAGTTGTAGTCCGGACCTGGAGGGCCCCGCTGCCGGGAGGGCCGATTTCCACATTCCCACACTGACACACACAGAGCACAGATCTCCAAACACGCAAGAGTGAAGCGATCGGGCAGGAAAGAAAAGCGTGTCTCTCGCCAGAGGGCTCACGCGGACGTCGCTGCGAGTGGGGGGACCAGAGCTGGGCCGCACGACGTGGCCACTGAGGAGCTGACCCCCACACCCATCCCAACAATGCTTCTGAGCGCGGAGCACCCAAACAGACGGCACGTGCTCCGAGAAATCCCGGACTCTTCCAGATCTCCGCAGCCTTTCCCGGGAAGGCCGCGTGCCTTCGCTCCTGGACTGGACACTTTTTTTTGCAATCTGGGCCTCTTTATCTTGCAGTCAGAGCAAGCCCTTGCGCCCGTCAGGCATGGCAGCCGTTCGAGGGCCGCTTGCTCCTGGAGGCCGAGGAGTCCTTCGCCACCCGGTGCTGGGCGCAGGAGGCACACAGGGCGCCCGAGAGGCGCTTCAGGCCTTTCTGAAAGACACTGTTGGACAGGCTGTAGATGACACAGTTGCAAAAGCTGTTGCTGATGGCCAGCCAGGTGGTCAGGAAGGAGGCCACTCGGCTGCGGTAAACGGAGGAGCTCTCCAGGAGGAAGTAGATGATGTAGGGCAGCCAGAGGATGTAGAAGACGCTGGTGATGCGCAGCAGGACCATGGCGTAGCGCTTGTCCGGGCAGGGCTGGGCCTCGGCCGCCTCCCCTTCCTGGGCGCTGAAGCGCACCCGCCGCTCGTTGATCTCGCGAGTGTGCTGCTGGCAGATGCGGAAGATGCTGAAGTAGGTGAAGCACACCACGAAGGCGGCCGGCGCGTACAGCACCACCACGATGAAGAGGGTGAAGGCGGCGCGCGTGTCCCAGGAGTCGGCGCACCACCGGAAGACATCCCCGTGGTAGCCAGGCTTGCCCCAGCCGAAGAAGGCGGGCAGGAAGACGGCGCCCGAGTACAGCCAGAGCAGCAGGATGCAGAGGCGCAGCCGGCAGGGGGTGACCAGCGTGTTGTAGGTCAGCGGCTTGGTGATGGCGAGGTAGCGGTCCACGCTGATGCAGGCCAGGGAGGTCATGGAGACGCTCTTGAGCACCGAGACCACGTAGCCGAAGGCCTTGCAGAGCAGGGACTCGGGCAGGAAGGCGACGCGGTAGCGCAGCAGGGAGAGCGAGGGCACCAGGCAGCTCACGCCCACCAGCAGGTCCGCGTAGGCCATGGTCTGGATGAAGTAGCTGGTGGTGTGGTGGTTGAGCAGCGGCGCGCAGTGGAAGACGAAGATGACCACGATGTTCCCCGAGATGATGAGGACGGTGAGGAAGACGATGATGATCACCTCCAGCAGGCAGATGTCCAGGGCCTCTGGGTAGCCGGCCGCCAGAAGGCAGAAGGGCCTGCCGCCGCCGCCGCTGTGGTTGCCGCCATCCAGGGAGGCGTTCATCTTGCGGCGGCGGCAACGGCCCCTTCACTCCGCCGGTCGCTGCCCGGCTGCTGCAGCGGCTGTCATTGCAGCTGCCGCGTGTGCTGCGCCGCCGCCGCCAGTGCCTGAGGAGGAGGAGGAGGAGGAGGAGCGAGAGGAGTGCGGAGGCTCCTTGGAGCTGCTGGGCATTGTCCGCAGTGGCTGCCCCTCGAGCGCGGCGGCTCTCCGGGCCGCGCGGCCACCGCCCCCTCCTGCCCTACCGCTCTCTCTGATGGCGGCACCGAGGGCGAGGCGAGGCGAGGGGGGGTCAGGAGGAAGAGCAAAAAGAGGCGCTCCAGGTCTGGAGGCGGCAGGCTGGCTAGCGGGGGGGGCGGGGGGAGCAGCGCCAGCGAGAGCCAGGCGGGGGCGGGCCCTAGAAGAGAGGCGAATCGGAGGGGGCGTCCCCCGGCCCCCCTCCCTTCTCCCCCACACCAGCCAGGGACGTGCGCGCCCGGCTCCCCACCCCCAACACTGCGGGCTCCGGCCGGCCCCAGTGGCCCCGGCCGGAGAGGCGACCCGCGGGCAAGGGGCTGTCAGGACCTGTCTGCGGGGCGAAGAGGGCGGGCTGGGTGCGGGGGGGCCCTGCCAGCAGAGCCCTCCCCATGTGAAGAGGATCTGCTTCCTTCCTACCTGCAGCCCAAGGGACAAAGGCAAGGCAAGGCAAGGCAGAGCTAGGAGCTGCGTGCCCAGACGGCGGAGCAGCTGCGCTGTGCCAGAGCCCCAGGGAGGGGAAGTGGGTGACCCCGGCGGGAGCCCCCGCCTGCCCAGCGCTTCCCCCCACCCTGCTCCAGAGCCGCAGCGAGGCGGGCGGGCGCGCACGCGCCGGCTTCTCCTGGTGTCTCTTCCCTTCCCTCGCCCGGCGCACTTGCCTGCTTGCGCACGCGCCCGCCCACCCACCAGCCTGCCTGCCTGGCCCACAAAGAGGGGCTCCCTGCACGCCCCGCCATCCTCCGCGCCCCGGTCAGCGGTCAGCGCCACTGCCAATGCCCCCTTGTCAGCCCCAGCACCTGAGAGGGCCAAAGGAAACCCCCAACAGGCAAACGCACGCGCACCCCCATTTGTGCCACGGGGCCGGGGAGTTTCCGAGGATCACTTCCCTTCCACCCCCGCTTGCCAGACCGCCTGCCGGGCTGGGTCCTCCCCCCCTCGCAGCCCACCCTAAGCCCCCCGGCACTCTTCCACACCTGCCCAAAGGCGAAGACGCGCTGCATGCGCTCAGAGGCACAGCGATCGCGGCACATGTTCTGCGGCACGTGTGGGCGCTGGAGCCCTGGGCGCCGGCGACAGAGCCCCGTGGGCACCCTTGAACGACCCCCAAGATGACTTGCCCACGCTGCGGTCCGGACGAGAAAACGATATGCACAGCCAACGGGCACAGAAGCAGGGAAAGGCCGGGCAACCCTAGTCAAGGGGGACCGACGCCTCTTGAGCAATTCCCAAGCCTGGAATGGAAGCCGTGGGCAGGAGACCGCCAGAAAATCATGGGCATGCGCAGGGGCCCATTTAACCAGAGCGGCAACGCTCACCCTCAGCTTTTGTCTTCCATTTCCACAGCATATACGCCCCAACCGACTTAAGAGACGGATATTTGGAAGAACACCCCATCTGCAAGAACCCACAACTCCTGGCAACTGGGGCTTTGACCAGAAAAGCAGATGGGACTTGCTGTGATACAGGGCAGCACCTCCACCATAATGGTGGAGTTTGCTCAGAAAGGATGGAAGGAAGACCAAACCCTTCTCTGCTTCCCTTGAAGCAGGATGGTTTGAGTTCCACCAAGCTTTTCCCAGAATCTTAATTCTACCTAGCGATGATTTCGTCGATCTGCTGTATTTTGGCATTCGATGCCCTTTATCAGCACAATTAAAATCCAGTTGAGCCTTGGGAGCTTTTTTAATAGCCGAAAGACAAATGCAATTCCCGACCCTGTCTCCCACTTCACAAAACGTGGCCTTTCCGTTGGAACCACGGCATGGGTGCATGAGCACACGCACAGGCACACAGGAGGACTCCCGACACTCTCCGCCTGCTGGCTTGTCAGTTCTTCAGCCTCCGCACAGCAATCCACGAGAAGGTCCTGTCCTGATACCCAGGGTCAGGGCGGTTCTGGGAAACCATGCAGAATGGAGCCCTTGTAATAGGTTTAGTGCAGGTTAATTAAACCAATTCAGAAAGAGGACACAGGATGTTAATTAAACACACACGGTTTTTAAAAAAGCTGCCGACTAACCAAATGGTCCCCTGATCAGCACAGAAGCAACATGCTGTTTTAATCAAGCGGGACACACGGAGTCCCCTTCCCTCCCGTGCAGAAGACAGCTGCAAAACCACACCTTGTCCACAGAGCAGTTCCCCCGCCTTGTCTCATGCTGGGGTTGGGAGAACAACTCCAATCATTCCTGACCATTGGCTCTGTGGCAGGTGATCAGTTACGGAGGACAGGAGGCAGCGGGAGGTTGGGGTTCGAAAGAAGCCAAGACCCTTTTCTTCCATCCTTATAAAAGGCCAAAACCACACAGAGTCCACAAGGGCTTCACTCGGCCTCCCTGGGAATGACAGGAGTCGCACTTCCAGCACGCCTGGAGAGCACGGGCCGATGTCAATAAAACTCCACACACATACCTGTGGGCAGAGACCATCAGAGTTCATTTCTGGTGCAATCGGTAGCACATGCCCCTCGTCGGATGCCAGTGAAACCCAAGCGGAGACCTCCTGGCTCTTCCACCCTGGGGGATGAGGCTGGCCCCACTCACGGCCAGCATCCCTCTTGCAAGACCGACCTCATGAGCCCCAGCCTCTTCCACCCCACGGCTCACGGGTGGCTGCATTCTGCCGGGTTCTGGCCCCCTTAGCCCCACATTTATCAGACAGCAAACAGGCAGCACAAACCTGGTCCTCCTCTGTGGCCATAAGGGCTAGCATCATGCACAGAACTGCACATCTAATCAACTAGAGAAGGGCCCACCACTAAACAGCATTTGTTTAGCAATCCCGTTCTTCACAGGAGCACTTACCTTATGAAACACCGTCTCGGGAGAGGCCTTTCTCTCGCTCTGGCCCACCTTGACCCCTGCTCCTCACACACACAAGCAGGCAGTGGAATGAACGTAATTCCTTCAATTCCTCCTAAAACTGTGTGGCACAGGTGCAAAATAGTGGACAGGAATCCACAACTCTGTCAGGAAGGGTCGGCCGAGAGGCCACGCTGGGGCCAAAGTGAGCTTCCTGGCAGAGCTGGGACTTGAACCCGGGAATCTCAAGTCTCACTTTTACCACCGTGGCACATTGGTTCTGCCACAAACCATGCCGAGCTCCCCAGCATATCCCAGCCTACCTTCTGCCCAGCTCGGTAGAAGAAGCACCTCTCCCCAAATCACACCCACGACAACAGACATATCGCCTACAAACAGTGTGCTTTTTGCTCATTCATACACGGGGGCCCATTTAAAAATTAGACAGTTAATTCTGAGAATGTAAGACAGAAACGGCCGGATCAGAACTCGCTTTCTTCGAGCGTGATGTTAACCACCGTGTCGAGGGGGTGAGAAGCCCCAAGCAGGACACCAGTCCCAATCCGGGTTAGCTCCCCAGCCACTGGGATCCCAGGGAAGCAACCCGTGAACACGGAGGCGCCATGTCGAACCATCGTTCCGAAGAAGAACTGAGGAGAAACTCTGCTGGGCCAGACCAAAGGCCTACCTAGTGAGCAAGCTGCTCTCCACGGGGCCAACCGCCGGAGACTTCAGCTGTTCCCCAACAGAGGGAATCGGAAGCCTGGATCAACCGCTTCCCCCTTCATGCATTTGTCTTATCCCCTTGTAAAGCTGGTGGCCAGAGTCAGGCCATTTTGCAGTGCACCCGGAGCGCGTCTCCAGCATGCTGGCTGAAGGGGCTGGAAGTCGCAGGCCAACATTCCTGGGGGGCACCCGGGCGGGGAAGCCTGGGCTACGATGTCTTCAGCAGGGAAACAGGCCAAATCTTGGGATAACGCCACTCTGCCTCTGGGGAATCAAGTGCCCATGTTCCACCCCTGCCTCCCAGGGAAGGCAGCGAGGTGATTTGATGAATGCGTGGTTCTTCAAGAGGCGCCCCTCCTGAGGGACATGGCAACTGGCTAAGGGGGGGGGGAGGCAGCACGTGTTCCCGGCTGATTCCTGCAGCAGAGACATCGTCAAAGGCGGCCTTCCCGGCCCTCCCCGGCTCCTGCGTCCTCCGCAGGGGACAGAGAGCATCAACAGCTGCCGGCGCAGAACATAAACGCCCTTCCGCACACTGAGCAGAGCGTCACTGGTGGCCCAGTACATGAGCCAAGCAAAGGCCCAGCTGGGAAGGAGGCTGGTCCACACTGCAGAAGTATGTCCGTCGGCGGGTCCCTTTCGGGCACTGCATGGCGCCTTTCCGCAACGTGATTCCACAGCGCCCTTCAACGCATCGCGGTAAAACAGCTTCGCACCGCCAGAAAGAGGACTGCCCTATCTGGAGTGCTTTTTTCCCCCTTGGTGCGTCGTTCTAAGTGGCTCGAGCACCCAAAGGAGCCCCGCCGGCGGCTGAGGAGGGATTAAACACGGCAGGAAGGGATATGCTGGGGCACCGACCAGTCTGGTTCCATCACGGACCGCCTTGCTCACACCCGCCGCTCTTGCTGAGCCAGCGCAAGCTGAAGCAGCAGTTACAGCTTGCTGGGGTCAGTGGAGCAGTTACTCATGTGGAAGGAGAAGCCCAACCAACAGATGCTGTTTGTGGGTGAGCGTGTGCACCTAACGCAGCTGCCAGCAAGCACAAAAAGACCTCTTTGGGGAGAGGGAGAGGGAGAAGGAAGGAGGTTGGTCTGGGTAGCAAATGGAAGCCAGGCGCACAAACCTGCCTGGGGTCCTTGTGCTCAGCTCCCAAAGCAGAGAGCCAGAGAGCAAAGGTGGGCGAAGGTGACGCTCACTTCCCCACCCTCCCAACTTCAGGGTTTCTAGACATGCAGCTTTCCAGCAAGGTTAGGGAGGAAGGTCGGAAGACTTGCAGCTAAACTCTAAGCATCTGGCATGACCAGGATCAGCCCCGCTTGACCAGGGCGGGCATCTGAGGCCGGCACCCAGGCGTCCTGCTGGGAGAATTCTCTCCAGGCCACTGCTTAGTCTGAGTGCAAATTCCACGCCAAGCAAACCCAAAGAGCCGAGAGCACCGTGACTCAAACCCCAGTCGATCTGCACAGATCGACTCCTCTCTCCACCGCAGGGTCTTGTGAATTTTTTTCTGGGAAGAAGTGGGAAAGAATGAGTGGGGAGGGAATCGAGCTACTGCAAGTCAAGAGGGGCTGTGCACACGCTTGTGCTTGCGGAGGAGCAAAACCAGGCATCACCTGATTGCAGAAGGACCAGAGCAGATGGCGGGGACCTCAAGCAGAAAGAGCAAGCATCTGGCTTCCTCTCTGCCCAACCCAATCCAGCTAAGGTGGCATTTCTAGCTGGGGGAGCCCCCTGCAGGGGGGTGACATTAGCTGGAGAACCGCCCACTGAGAGAGAAGAGGCAGGCTGCCAGGTAGCACGGGGTGGGGGGGTGCACCGCTGGGAAGTTGCAACAGGAAGCCCTGGCAGCTGGATCAATACCATGAGCCAATTCGTGTAGCGAGAGCCACTGCACCCACGCGGTGCCGGCCCAAGGAAGTGGGGAGGCAGCACGGGCCGGACTGGGCATGGGGCACACACTGAAGAAAAGCCCTGCCAAGCAGCAGAGGAGGTCCCCGGCCATGTCTCTGCAGTTCGGCATGGGGGGTGGGGGCAGAGGCAAAGGGATGCAGGAGGACCATGTGGCTCGCCGCCGCACGCACCCTATCCGGATCCCGGATGTGGGGCGACGGTGCGGTGTGCCCCGTGCAGTCAGACAGAGCAGCTTCCCTGAGCCCAACATGCAGCCGGACGCAAACAGGTCCCCTCTTCCTTCCGCAGCACAGCTGAACAGTCCCTGCCACCTGGCAGACGATCCTCCTGCGCGGGCCCCTGCGCCGCGGCCCTGCACCACAGCGGAGAGTGCGCAGGTGCCCATTTCCATCTCTCCCAGCTTGGATGTGGTGCTCGTCCGACAGATGCCCAAGTCATGCCACTGGCCGGGTCCCCAGCGGCCCACCGGCGGTTTCCGCGGACGGCTCGTGGCACCAAGCACTGCCACCAACTCACATTAGGCAGGCCCGGCCTCCATCCCACAGGGCGTTGCTCAAGAGCAATGCTGACCAGCCGGGCCACCACCTCACTGTGACCTCATTCCGTCTCCACATGTGAGCCTTACAAACCGTGCGCTCTGTTTAAGCGCAAGACTCCATCTTGCCTGCCGGAACGACAAACAGATCAGCCGGAGCGGCTTCCAGCCCCAGCACCACTTGGAGCTTTCCGTGTCGCTGATCTGTTCCTGCCATGACCTTCCCGAAGCACCCAGTGCATGGGGGGCCCACAACCCAGACCTCAGAGGTCCCCACAATGACGTTCCAGCTCTCACTGCAGCAGGGATGGGAAAGAACGCCGGACGGATCTGACCCAGAGAGCATCCAGAGGGCTTCTGGAGCGGCTAAGTGCGGGGCAAGATGGGCAACAAGGGCCGCTGCTCTGCGCCCTCTGCCAAGGGATGTCCGCCATTCCTGGTCTTCCCGGGCGAACGACCTCCGACAAGCATCGCAGCGGCCAGAGTTCCGCAGAGGCAGAGCAAAACCCGCTGCTGCCCAAGAGCCAACTCGCCCGGTGGGTGCCGAGCACCAAGAGCAACGTGCGGGTCAGCTAAGCAGTCTTCAATCACGCACACACACGAAATGACGCACTGGCCTACCTTTGTGATGAGAATGCGGTACTTCTCCACCAGGTGGTCGTTGTTGTGACATCCAGCCAGCAGCTGCCAAACCTCCCCCCGGAGTGCCTCGGGGACCCCGCTTCTCACAAGCGCGGGCAAGGTCTTTGGCCGCACACTCAGGTTCAGGTGCCTGGATGGGAGGAAGGAGACGCGGATCCACTCAGGGCGGGCAGGATGAGGAGCGTCTGTGGAGGCGGGGCAGACCCCGCCGGCTGCCCCACGCCCTTGCTGCCGATTGCATGCCACCTGTGAAGTAGATTCCTATAGCTCTCTGGGTCATTCGCAGCAAATAAGGCTGTGGAGAACCGCACGGGTGAAGGGTGTGCCCCTGGCTCGAGTCGTGCTGGCCATCTCGCGTGCCCCGGCCTCCAAGGAAAGAGGCCGATTCAGCAGAGAGGATTTTGATGTGGGGAAGAGCCAGAGAGGGCGGCGGCGGGAGGGTGGCGGGGGGGCTGCTTACCACTTGGCCAAAAGGTCCCCCCACGTCTCAAGGATTTTCTCCGCACACTCTTTGGAGACGTCGCCGGAGCCACTCAGCAGAGGCTCGTCGTTATCTGCAAGACACAAACACAGACCCAGGGAGAGGTGAGGCGCAAGCAGGGAGACTGTTCCGTCCATTTGGAGAAATGCGCGTGAACAGGTGCACCTGCACAGACTTTATGCCTATAAAATAAAGAGCTGAGGGAGTCGGCTCCAAACTGGATTGGGGGGGGGGGGGAATTCCAATTTGACACCAGGGAGGAAGAGGCAAGAGTGCGACGGAATCAAGCTCTGTACATGAGGCAGAGCAAATCGTGTTCGCCAGAAACGTCGTGGCACCCAGCAGAGATGTGACTCCTTTTCCACACACACCGCCGCAAAGACCCATGCCCCAACCAGGTCCCACAATTTGGTCCGGGAGCACAGTCCCCTTCACCTACGCTCTGCTGACACCCCCGCAACACATGGGGCACCTTTATGATGAACCTGGAGACAGCAGCAGGTTCAACACAGGCCTGTAAGTGGCCACAGCTCGGCATTCCTGCCCTATCCGGCCAGTGCTTTATCGGACGCACCAAAGCGCCGTCTTTTCCCAGGCCCAGTTTTAACTGTCGGGGCTTGGGACCAGCTTGCTGGAAAGATCGCCCACTCCCCAGACCTAAAGATGCCCTGTGGGGAATGTGCCGTGCTGCTTCTGCCCAGCGAAGAGAGGCAATCGGCCGCTGTGCAATGGGCCCATGCAGCGAGCAGCCCTGCCAGAAAAGCTCGCCTTCTCCCGCTGCCCGCACTGGGCACGAACCGCGACCCTTCAAAGCCTTCTTGGGCTCTCGCTTCTGGCATGTTTTTAACCTGACCTCCGACTTACGCCGTCTTTATCGAAGGAAGTTTCTCATGCTGCATTTTATTGGCCTGGCCTTTTTCGCCATGATACTTCGTATGTTTTTTAATGCTGGATCTTGAACTGGAAGCTTCCCAAGAGACTCTGTTAACAGGCAGCCCTATAAAATCTTCCAGGCAAAGTGGGCTCCAGAGGCCACACTCTGGAACGCTGGAACGTGTTCCCAATTCTGCAAATGCCTAAATATTTCTCATCGTCATCACCACCATCTCTACTCCGCCCTCCTCCTTCTTCTTGCACGGAACCCGTCCTGGTGACGACGACGCTGCGAGGAAGGGGCCGCTGAGAATCTGTGACTGGCCCAAAGAACCCAGCTGATGCCACGGCCGAGAGGGATTAGAACCCGCAACTCCCAGGCCCCCCGTCCAACAAGCACCCGCACCAAGCTGGCTGCACGGCTGCACCCACTGTGGCTGGCGAGCGGCGTTGGCCAAGCGAGGCACGCAGGCGATGATCCCAGAAAAGCCACCCCCCCACAGGTCCCCAAGCCCCGCCTACCCTCCTCTTCGTCATCCTCAGGAGGGGAGGGGATCGTGGATCCCTGGGGTCCCGACGGCGGCAGGCGGAGTGCGGGGCTCGCAGTGGTTCTCCTCCTCTCCCTTTCCAGCTCGCTCTCCAGGCACACCACTTCGTAGAGCGTGCCGGTGCTGTTCTTCCGATCCTTCTGCTTGATCTAACGGAGACAACGCACAGGGAGGCCCAGTCCCGTGGCTATTCTGCTACGCCCTCTGCCCCCCTGGCTGGCTTCGGGGCTGTCTGTCCTGCAGCCTCCGCACCTCCCAGACCTGCACGTTCAGCTTCCTAGTCCTCAAGCTCCTCCCCAGCCCCCCCTGTCCCTGGGCCCTGCGGGGTCCCCCCAACACCTGCCCTCGTCAGCTTCACATTCCACACCCTTTCACAAAAGCTGCTCTGTTTCTCCAACATCCTGCCGTGGAGAACTTCCCCACAAGTACCTGAGAAGAGTCCTTGGCATTTCATGACATCAAAGTTCCTAAGCCACTGCGGAAGGGAGGCAGAAAGTCCCTTCCAAAGCACCATTTGCAACTCCTTAGAACTTCCTGCCTTCCAACTAGGACGTTTCTCAAACAGACATGCTTCTACACGAAAGAGTTACCCCATGTTTTAGTTTACCTGAGAAAAAACAAGTCTCCAGTTCTACAAAGCTGCCCCCTACAGCAAAATTCCAATATCACGAGACACGGGATTCACACTACAACCCTGAGGTGGGTTGGCCGGTTTTTTCGACTGCTTGTGTGTATCTGTAGAATCCTTGGAGTTGTCAAGCAAAGCCTCTTAACCACAGTTCCAAAAAGGAGAAACCAAAGCAGGGCCCAAATTATGCCAGTGCCTCTTGTACAAGCCCAGCCAGGGCCTGAGAACAAGCCAACAAGGAGCCAGAAAAAGCATTACAATGGAAGCCGGGGGAGCGAGACAAAAGGTGACGGAATTTGCCCAGAAAGATAAACTTCCTTAAGCTAACAAGTTTGTGCCTTTGGGGCAGAGAGATATTTATAGCCAGCAGAAGCAATTGTTTTAGCTTCTCACTTTCCACCTCCAGAGGAGCTGAATGAATTCTCGGAGACCAGCCCGGCCACATCAGCCTCGCTGGCATGCCAATGTCACGTAGGGAAGGGTGCCGCCCTGCCAAACGTCTGGGGGGCTGAGGGCACTTGCTTCGCAAACATCCCCTGAATGCAAGAGGACCCGCGATGAACCAGAGCGAGGCCCGTTCAGCTCAGCACCCAAGCAGCTGCTCTTGGGAAGCCCGCAAACAGAACACGGGACCAAGAGCCCTCTCCTGCCGCTGTTCCCCCGCACGTGGCCTCAGGGTAGACTGCCCCAGAACCTGGAGGTTCTATAGCAGCCATCGTGACCAACAACCACGGGTTGCTACTTCCTCCACAAGAAGGCCTGGCCCAGACAAGCCCCCAGTCCCTGGTCTTCTGCCTGGCCCCAGATCCAAACCCCAAATGAATGCAAAGAAAAGAAACCAAAGGCAGAAGCAGGCCGAGAGGTCTCCAAAGCTTGCTGCTTCACCTGCTTCAGTTTCAGGAAGAAATTCTCCGTGGAGCTCCGCTTGCTGAAGGGCCAAAACAGCCTCTCGTTGGCGGGACAGACGCGGACCTTGGTCTCCAGGAGGAAGCGGACCGGCTCCTGCACCTCCGTGATCACTAGATCCACAGCCGTGGTCAGAAACAGCACTTTGTCTGGCGGGAGAGAAGCAGAACCGTGTGACAAGGCCTCCCTTTGGCCTGCGAGACCAGAGTTGTCCCACTTTTCAGGCTACAGCAACCAAAACGTGTTGGCAGAAGAGGCCCCCCCGCAAAAGGCATGCAAAGAAAGCGAAGGAGCAGGCCAAGTGAAAGAGGGGAGCAGAAAAGGAGGCAGCCTCGGAGCACCGGCTGACCTAAGGACTCCTGGCTGGTCAGTCACTGATGGAGAAAGTGGGGATCCTCACCCGGGTGCAGCGGGCACCCCCTAATCGAGGCGCCGTCACAGAAAAGCACTCTCATGCCAGGCACTAATGCTGGCAGGTGTGAGGACAGGGCCTCAGAGCCCGCACGGTTTCCGGGTGATCTACAGCCCCCTGGGGCATGAGCAGGCCACCCGAGGCAGCTCTGATCGCCGAGAGGTGCCACCAAAAGAAAAGGCTTCAGAATGCTGCCAACGGCGCCACCACAGGCCAAACGCGGCACCAAACGCAACAGACGGCTTCACGCCAGGGCCTGCGCCAAGACAAGCCTTGACCCATGAGTCGAAGGACAGCAGAGGAGGCTCCTGCCAGCAGCTTGCCCTGCGCACAGTGTCACCAGAGGTCGCGGTCACACAAGGAGGTGAGCCTGGACGAAGGACCTCTCCCAGAAATCTCAAGGACCGCGTGGCCTTGCAGGAAGCCTGGCCCCATGGAACACCCCCAGCCTGCTGGCCTCAGGGAATCGGACCCCATCGGGCAAGTTCTCAGCCACAAACCTTTCGGCGTTTCTTCATTCACTATTTGGAAATGCGGAGACTTGGTGTTCCAGCTGCCCGTGATGACGTACGATTTTCCATCAGAGCTTTTGCCCATGGACTCCTAAAAAAGACAAGCTGGGTGATTTAAAACAAAGGCCATGCCCTGCTAGGCTAAGACTAGCGTTCCCCCGAAGCAGACACAGCAGGGGTGTGGGACCTCCAGGGCACACGCCCAGTCCGGCCTGCGAAGCTTCCCTGGATCCTCCAGAGGGCAGCGTTTGGCCCCGAAGGAATCTCACCTAGGAGACCAACCCAGCGGGAGGGCAGGCCCCGCAGCGTCCAGGTGGAAGGCAACAGCTGGGATGCTGCAGAACCCAAAGGTGAGCACTCGGAGGTGCCGGGAGGAAGAGATGCTCCCGGCATCAGCCGGTTCAGTGCTTCCCAGGCCCCTCACTACACCCACTGCTGAAGCGCCCCTGCCATCTGAGTCTCGTTCTCCGGGCCTCTCCCAGGCAAACTGGGCCGGGGTCACGATATCCATGAGCAGGGAGAATGGGCCCTACTGTAGGCCTCGGGTGGAAACCCAGGGTAGGGTTAGGGTTTGGAAAACGAAGGTGCCCCTGAGGTTTCTGAGGGCTGCAACGCGATTGGAATGGCAGGATACAAGGAGCTGGGCAGAAAAAAAACTCCGGAAGGCGGGGATTTTGGAACTGGGTATGATGCATGGGGAATGGGCCCTATTGTAGGTCTAGGGTGGAAATCCCCTGAAACGGAGGGTTGGAGGCCTCCCACCCCCGAGCCCTGGAATCCCCAGCCGCTAACCGAGGGCGCCTTACCAGGTCCAGCAAATGCATGTCGCCGCTCTGCACGTTCTTCCCTGGGCTGAGGAGCAGCCCGAAGCACCTGCAATCGGGGGAACACCCAGGCAGCTTTGCTGAGAAGCCAAGGTTACCGCGCTTTCCGAAAGAACACAAAAAGTCCCCTGCGGGATCAGGCCCGGGGTGGAACCCGTCCAGGATCCTGTTCCCACAGAGGCCAACCCACTGCCCACGGGAAACCCAGCAGCAGGACAAAGGGTGACGGAGAGGAAAGGCCTCTCTTCCCATGGTCCCGCACACCCCGAAACTGTCCCTGCTCTCGGGGCCTTTCCGCACATGGGCAGCTCCAGCCCCCGGATCCTGGCAGGAGCCCTTTTCCAGCCCTATACGATCCGTTTTAGCCGAGGTGACCAGTGCAGTCCTTCCTCCAGCACGCCTCGCGACAGCGCTTATATCCGGACGTGCCCCATAGCACGGAACCCCCCGTGCACCAGATTCCCACTGCAGCGGGTCCTCCTCCACACCCCCCCACCACTCAGGCCCAGCGGCTCTTGCCTAGACACGGCGCCCCTCCCAGACCTGCGCCTGGACAACCTCCTCAAGGATCGCAGTCCAGAGACAGCAGAAGGAGCCCGGCTGGGCTGAAAACCTCAAGGGGCTTTTCCTATTTGCCTTTGCCAAGCAGCCAGGAGGAGGCAGAAGGTGCACAGACTTCCTAACGGCATTTGCGGCACGTTCTGAAAGCTATAAATCCCAAGGGCGCTGCAAGAACCCAAGGGCCGCTCCTGCCTGCAAGGTCCCCGGGAAGAGCCGAACGGAAGAGGGCGAGGGAAGCCGGGCCATGCTACCTTTCGATGGCCAGTTCCTTGTTGGTCGTCTGCTGCACGTAGATGACGATCTTCTTGTCGATGCCCTGGCGCAGCTTGAAGCACTGCCTGTCCTTGTCTTTGGGAACGGCACTGTCAACAAGGGAAGCACAGAGTTTTTGAAGAGGCCGCGACACGATGGCAACCAGAGCACGCCCTGGCCAGCTCCCTGGGCCCTGGGAGACTGGTGTGCCGCTTGTTTGTTTGTTTAGAATTTTTATATGCCGACCCATTGCTTACGCCTTGGGACGGCTTACATCAACAAATGTAATACAAAAAATACAGACTATACAAATTAAAAACCCGATTCATTCCGGCTGCAAATTAAAGCCTATAGTTAATATTAAACATTATTAAAATATCATTTAAATAAAAAGGTCTTGGCCTGGCACCGAAAAACAAATAACGACGGCGCCAGGCAGACCTCTCTGGGGAGCGCATTCCATTATGCAGGCTGCTGGAGCTCGGGGCTGAAACCCTCTTCCAGAAGAAGGGCATTAAGCTTAGCCGTGTTCGACAGGTGAGTGGTGGTGGCCACAAGCCTGGACAGATGTGGAAGGTCTGTGAAGGCCCTCTGGCCATCAGCACCAACGATAAGCCTTGCCCAGCTAAGGGTCCACTTTTGCAATGAGGATGAAGCTGCCCGAGGGCACCAGGCTGAGGAATGTTGCGCTAGGAGGTACCAGTCTTTCAACGGTGCCTCTGTGCCCAATTATTTTGGAGAAAGAGAGCCACCAAATGAAAACTCGAGGTTCTGACTGAAGCACCCCGCCTGCCTGCCTGCCTGACACTGGCCTGCTCTGGTAACAGCAGACAGTGGATGGCAGCACAGCACCAAAGTGGGAGAAGACGGCAGTGGAAAACTGGGAGGTTGGACAAAGCCGGTTAAAAAAGATGCAGTTTTGCCATTTTGGGGGCTTGGACTCAGAATCCAGTATGCTCAAAGCAACGCGGGCGAGAAACTTCAGCAGCCTTTAAAATACTGCTTTTGTGTACAAGCAGAAAAAAACAGGATCATGTCCGCCCTTTAACAGGATATTCTTTGCCACAAGCGATTTCTTGGCCTTCGCTGGGCACAAGAGCCTGTCTAGCAAAAAGAAGAAATTTCCACCGCGGCCACTGGAGAAATGTTCTGCTCCCACCACCTGCAAGACAGGCCACAGCAGGCTGGGAGCTCGGACACACCTTGAGAGAATTTATTCAGTTTACCATTTTAATTTTTCAGCAGATACTCTGATGACTGTAGAAAGGAAACAGTAAGAAGGGAAGTCGCTGATGTGACCAAAGCGCAAGAGAAAACATTTTCAGGTGCCTGAAAAAACAGTATTAGCCAGCAATTTTGGAAAGGGCGTTGGTTCCTCAGAGGGCACTGAATTCAGCTCTCCAAGATGTAAAAGTTGGGGTCTCAATGCATTTAAAACAACCCCTTCTTAAGGGAGAGGCTAAAAGTCCAATGAATGGTAAGAGCTTCAAACCAAGCATTCCAAGCAGACCTTCAGAGCCCAAAAGCCCAAATAAAACAGCATATTAACGCCTGACTTCCAGCTTGACTTTGGACAATACGCTTTGCATCAGTCTTAACCAAATGGGCACCCTTCCAGGTGTATGTAACTAAAACTCCCATCAAACTCAGCAAGCCTAGCCAACGGTCAGGTCTGGAGAGCTGTGGTCTGAAAAGTCTGGAGGGCGCTGAGTTGGGGAAGGCTGCTTCACGTGCCCCGAAAGCCACCACTATCTGCAGGTGCTCTGGTGGGGAGGGCGTACCTGAAATACCCTTTCCCATCATCTTCCTTTATTTCCAGAGAGACCGAGAACGTGAAGATGTCACTGTCGGGCGTTTGCGGGGCAACAGGGACTGCGAGTGGGGCTTCTTTGGCAGAACGGCGGAAGGCAGTGGCAAAACTATACAGGATTCGACTCACCTGCGGACACAAGGATCCAGAGAAAGAGATTAAAGGTGCAACCCCACGTGAGCTTAGCCAGAAAAAAGGCTGGTGGGGGATGCTGGGAGCCGCAGGAAGGTGATTTTTACAGCACTGAGCAAGGGGCTGAGGACGGCATCAGCAGTCCCCGCTCCCATCTGCATTGATCCCCCGGTACCCGAACCCTGCACACTCTCCTGGGAAAGCTGCATTCTGGCTGCAGCTGCCACCTGGGGCGTGGCGTGTCCCCGCCGGGTGCACCCTTCTGGAGCAGGGCTGGCATCCGGGACGGATGCAGGCCTCTCACTGGGCAGCCCTGCCAGCCCACGGCTGCGTCAGGGGACCAGGGCCAGGCCAGGCCAGGCTTCCTCCTCTCCCTCCCCTTCCAAATCCTGTTCCCATGGTCTGCCTGAGCACCTGGAGACAGCGACCTTGAGATAACCTCTCACCCTCCTCTGCCATCTCAATCCCTGCACGCCCCCCCCCCCCAGCCGTCACAGTCCTTATCCGACAAACCGGTGCAGTCCTGACCCTGGGAAGCGGGCCAAGATTAGCTGCCTCTTTCCTGCTACCTGGAGACAGCAGAGGTCAAACCTGGGGCCTCCTCAGTGAGGATCAGAGGCTCGGCACCAGACTGCAGACCTTGCTCAGCACAAACGCTGCACTTACAGCTTCCTGTATTTCACACCGAAAGACGTGGATTCGGAAGAGCTCCGAGTTGTAATGGCTTTCAGTGAAAGCAAAGCAGTCGCTCTCCGGAGTTCCATCATGCCCTCGCACACAGAACAGGATCTTGTAAATAGGGTAGTTGGCTATTTCTGTGTTTGTCGGAGGTTCCAACAGCCTGTTGGTTGAAAACAAGAGATGGAAGGAGAATAAGTAAGGGAAAGTTGCCAGACCAGCAAAACCTTCAGCTTTCGGGCACACTAGCCACTGGTAGCGTAGAGGTGCGATCTTTCATCAATTAAGAGGTTTATTTATTCTAATACAAGTGTTATAAGCTAAACAGGCACCATGATAAGATAAGAGCAATTTAAAAGCAATTTTGTTTTAATCAGTGCTTTAAAAGCCTGCCGACGGCAAGAAACACCAGTCCTGAAAGAGGCCTTCTCCCTCCAGTTTGTGGGAAACAGAAGCAGAGGCAGAAAGCGGCACTGACTTGTGGGATCATCGCCTTGCAAACCCATGACAGACTGTGGTGGTGTCACCGGGGCCCCCACGCTATGGGAGCCGGACGGCACCGCTGAGGTTCCCGGGCGTCCTTTGCTGCTTGAGGAACTGCTTCCTACACTGCAGCCGGATGGATCCAACCTCCCCCGCTGCCCCCCGCCTCGGCAGACAGACACCTCACAGTTCCCTCGGACACGTTCGGCACCGAAAGTGTCACATCCACGGAAATCTGGCACTGGCTTCGCAAGATGGCCATCATCCGCAGGGCTTCCACCTCGCTCCTGGGGGCGTTGACCGAGGCGCAGCCCAGGTAGGTCAGCTTGTTGAAGACGACGCTGTCCTCATCAGCCACTGGAGTGAAAGGGCTCGACTGCTCAGAATCTGCAAGGCCGGAGTGGACAACTCTCAGATCGCAGACCATGAGGAAACAGGGAAGGGCACCATGGAAGGTGCGCATACACAAACCCCGCCCCCGAGTACCAGCCCTCCCAAGCGTGCTGCCCCCAGAACCATGCACACATGCAGACATGCAACTTCACCATAAATAAATGTCCATTAACGAGTACGTCGGTTAGTTCACGCAACACGGATATGGTCACGTGGACCCTTTACCACGTACACTGAGGCAAAGGAGGGTTTTCCATGTAGGCACAGAACTCGCTTAACGTTCTCTGACATACCCACTCCTTGATGCGCATAGCTCTGCATTTGCGCCATCATGTAGCACAGATGCAGCGCATCTCTTGATGAGGCCAACAAACGCTTAAAACCAGACCGCGGCCCACTGCCTGAGACATTCCCAGGGAAGCCGGCAGCCAGACTCCTGGGCAGACAACTCCACAATCTGGGGGCCACAGGGGGAAAGCCCAAGGGTGGCGACACCAGTAAGGCCAGTTCATCAGCGGATCAGTGCAGACACTCGACTGACTGGTGGCTCTTGGCAGGCTGATGTTTATCGCCAAAGCTGCTGGCTGTGCAAGGCCGCGATGGCGGTGCCTGGCTGGCAACCTCTCGGCAGAAGCCTCCGAGAGCTGCTCCGGCCTCGTCTCCCACCCACCCCGGCACGCACGCCCAGGCCTTCTCACCTCCCCGTGCTGGCTTCACAGGAAGGTTCATTTCGGGTTTCTGAGGGCCCGCCACAGACACGGGGTTAATGGTGGAGGATGCTGAGGCCTCCAGGAGGACTGGCTCCTCCGCCTCGCCATCGTGGGGGTGATCCTCCTCCTCCTCCTCCTCGTGACCCCGGTCATGCGGTGGGTCTTCTAGCGGAGGATCCATTAGGACGTCCTCGAGCTCCTTCTGCAGCTGCTGCTCACTCCCATTCCCTACAATCTGTGGAAACAAAGAGCCCCAGTTCAGTGACACGAGGGCAGGTCCTGACCAAGTCGCAGGCAGGCAGATGCAGACGGGGAGAACAAGGCACGGCCCAGGCACAGCTCTGGATCTCTTCTGGCTGACACATTTGCAAGCAGCGCGACATCTCCGGGAGCAGCGATGCCGGATCAGCGAAGCTCACTAACAAAATGCAGAAGGAATAGTAACACCTCCGCTCAACAGGTTTGGGCAGGAAGGGCTTGCACTGAGGGGCCGGCTCCTACCTGTGCGAGATGACAGGAGCCACCGGCCACATCGACTGCCCAGCAAATGCACGGGCAGGTTCCCAAGCTGAGCACGGGAGCGGCAGCCCTGGCAAGGGTCCCCCGCAGCACTGAGCCTCCTGCAGCCGACAAGGCAGGCTGCTCCCCACACTCCAGGCCTCTGTGGCTGGAGTCGGGCCTGCTCTGCCCCACAGCACAGCCTCCTACGCCCCACACCGATTCCTGTAAGCTCGCCAGTGTGAGGAAAGGCCTACTGACAAGTCCCCGCCTGTGTGGGTCACACCTGTGTCAAGTCACTTGAGCGTCCCAAACACCTGAATGCCAAAAACAGTGGGAAAGGGGTACGACTCGGGGAGGGGCGAGGAGGAGCAGTGGGAAGCTGCTCTGGGCCCTTCTCAGGCCAGCTGCTCAAGGCAGGGCGAGCAGTTAGCACGTCAAGGCCATTCCACCCTCCCTCCAACCAAAGCCATACTGGGCGTCCTGGAGCACGCCACCCATTCCCAGCCTCACAGGGCTGCGGGCGGAAGATAACAGGGCAACTGGCACTAGGGAGGGAGCAGAGAAAGCCACGGGTTGCCACCAAGTTCTTTGTAAGGAGGGTCGGCTTTTTAAAAATTGGTGGCTAGATGGAGTCACTGAAGCAGCTGGTGTGAGCTTAGGGGGACCCGGGGGATGGTGGGGGCAGGAAGGTCTGGAGGAATGCTGCCCTTGGGGTTGCGATGGGTCGGACACGACTTCGCAACTAACAACAACAACAACTCTTTTAAGTGTTGAAGCCAGCGTCATGACACAAGCCACAGAACCAGCAGCCTGTGCCCTCACAAACAGTTGCCATGGGACTACGGTGCACCACTTAAAAGGAACCCCCCTGCCCCCCTGGCCAGGAGTCTGTGCAACACCCCGCACTCCCTTGGCCCACAGCCGTCTCTTCTCACAAGCCTGTCTGGTCATTCACTTGCCAGCCAGTTTCTGGCAAAATCGTTCTCAACCTAGTACCCTCCAGACATACGGGGCAGTGCATCCCATCATCCTCAGCCAGCACTGTCACGCTTGCTGGAGGCAATGGGCGTTGCAGTGTGGTATATTCAAACAGCCGTGGAATGTGGCAGCTGCTTCATTCTCCTTTGAAGCAACAGGGCAAACAGTGGGGAAGCCAAGTCAACACGGAGGCAAACGGAAGCAGCAGGCCTGAGCTCGACATCTGCCCCATTCACCTCCCTTTCTGGGGCAGGAAGTATTGCCCAAGCACCTCAGAGAGAAGCTGGGGACTCCTAGCTTGCTGGGTCAAAGATCCCTAGACCGGATTATCGGGCGATCCGCTCCCATCAGCAGCCTCTCCGTGCAGGCACAAGGAGCAGCCCCGACTGTCCAAGATCTGGTCCAGCCTGTTGAGCTGGCGGGAGACGCTGCTCCTGCCCGGTAATTTGCAGCTGCAGAGCACCCACCTGTGGAGAAGGCCTGCCACCCAGAGCTAGTCACTGACAGCCTCTCCAGTCAGACGAGATGACAGATGTCATCTCCACGACGACGACGGAGCTGCTGCCAGCCAGAGAAGACTACCCTGACCTGGATGACCCGGCCGTGGCGTGACAGCTTCAGAGCACTGCTGCGCTTCTCCTCAAGTTCCTGAAGTGCTGCCCTTCGTCTGTTTAGGCAGAGAAAAGGCCCATGCCTCCCAGCTTGCCCCGGGAGCGGTAGGACTGCTAGGCCGGGCTGGAAGCTGGGGGCCTTTTCTCTGCCCCAGCACCGGCGGTCTCGCAGCTCCGTTCTCAGGGGCAGCGTCAGAGGTGCAGCACCCATTTGGTTTCGACCCCACCTTTCTACCACGAAAAATAAGCTTGTGATAAGCTACAACCACAGGCAAACAGAACCTAGCTACGTGGATAAAGAGAGCTAGCAGAACAGTCAAACACGGTTAAAAACAAAACAGGATGAAAACAGCACTCCACACAAAAGACCCGGCTACTCACCGCAGGCTCGTTTTCATAAAAATGCGTGTGCCTGCCAATGGAAGAGCAGGCAAGAGAACGCCAACCTGGCGTTCCGCAGCTCGGACGCAGCCCCGAAAGGCCCTCTCTCACACTGCTACCAATCACGCTTCTGGGGCAGCGGTGGGGAGCCATGCTGCAGGCAGACCTCAGAAAAGCTTCCTCATGCCTGTGTTACACACACACACACGCGCACGCGCGCATCTGAAAGTGGCTGCCGCAGTCCCTTCATCTTGGCAGCACCCCTTCCCCGGCCTCCTCACGGGAAGCCATAACCGTCAAGGCAGCGTCTGTCTGTCCTATGGACATAGCTGCACAGAAGCGCTTCCCGGCTCCTCAGCTCGGAGAAGGTGAAACATGCGTGTGAATCACGGATCCCACGGAAGAAGCGCGCCAAGGGGAAGCTGTGGCTAATACCAGAGGCAACCTGAGTCAGAGCAGCTGCTGAAGAGTGGGACTTCTGGTCCAGACCAAGCCCAGCTATCTCTGGCCAGCAACGCCAATCCGCCCTCCCTGGCAGGTGCGGCGGGGAGGAAAAATGGCAGCCGGCATCTGACAGGAGCCCTTCCCTGCTCTGCCCAGCTTCTCTCGCTATGCAGTAAGAGACTGATTTCCAACCAAAACAGAATGAGTGTTTCAAGAGAAAGATTCCTCCTTGATGGAGTGAAGAGCCCAGAACAGAGCAGGTGGCTCCACAGGTGCCCGTCAGCTTACTTCTCCCCCGGCACTCTCGCAATGTGCTTGACCTCCCTTGAATCATCTAAAACACGGCAAGCGCCAAACGGGGCCAAGACCGGCAGGAGGAAGTGGTTCGCGGCAATTTGCATGGTGCGGAGATCGTGTCTAACCTTGGCCCTGTCATCCACCAGGGCTTAATGCACCATGGGAAGAAGCAAGCAAGCAAACAAAACCGATGTGCGAGGAGTTCCAGATCAGAATTTCATTAGGTAAGTGCCGTGACCTAGAATGGCTCTTGAAGAGGCTGCTAGAAAGCGGAGCCGAGCCAAGCTCTTATTTCTTCAGCGAAGAACACAATACCTCTTGGAAAGAGTCTGTTATTCAGAATCCAGAGGAAATATAAATTAATCGGAGAAACAGGAAACATCTGGGCAAGTGGCGAGAGAAGCTCTGTCAGTGTATACACCAAGCTCAATGGTGCCATGTTTCCCCACAGACTACTCCGTTCTGGCATGTCAGCCCGAAGCCTTTGCATCAAATCAGAGAAGCCGCAAGCTCATGCCAATCTGGCAGTGCAATCCATCAGTCAGAGGTTCGCCGCAGCCCAACAGCAGCTGACCAACAAGCGATGCTTCCCGGGCACTCAGGGCCTCGGCCGTCTAGGCAACGCGCCCCTCACATGCCTCACCCCTGGTTCTCCCGCCTGCAGTAAAGGAAAGGGCCTGAAGGAGAAGCCAGGCCATGCGGCCAAATCTGGAAGAGGGAATAACTACATTGGGAGTAACAGGGGGAGGAGAATGATGTACGCCACTTTGCGCTCTTTAGGGGGGAAAAGGTGGGATATAAGTCTAAGAAATAAATAAATAACTTTGAGACGGCAGAGGCCAGTGTAGGCAAGTAGCTGATAACAACGGAAACAGGGTAGTAATTCTACCACATAGCGAGAGGAGAGTTATTCCTCTCTCCCCAGCCCCCACCTCCCTTCGGTCAAGTGCTGATGACACGGGCTGCTGTCAGGCCCTTACCTTCAGTCCTGTCTTTTCATCATCACTGCCATTATTGGTAGACGGCGTTTCATCCCCTTGCCTGGAAATCAAGACAAAATCTTCGCTGTTAAGAGTAGATACCGAGTCTGAAGAGACACTGATTTTTCCAACAGAGGCTTTGTCATCCATGACTTATAAAAAGGAAAGCTTGACTCATGAATGGGCTTGGGTTATAAGTGCCTGAAAAACAAAACAAAACAATTAAACATAAAATAAATAATAAAGGTAGGTGTGTATTTCTTGATCATCATGCTGCTCCCCAAAAGCCGCGTCTTCTGCAGTGCTTCTGAATTCCTTGCTGCGTAACGGCAGAGGAGCACCGTAGCAACAGCCTGGGCCAGTGGCAAAGACGGGGCTTTACGGCTCCAGACCCAGGCTGGTACCCCATCCCCTAGAAAGGCAGGCCAGAGGTTGCAGCCCCTGAGCCTTTGCAGGTCCCTAGCAGCAGCAGAAAACCATGCTAGATCAGATTGCCACCAAGGCCTCTTTCTCCACACCACTAGCCCGGCCACGAGGGGACGCAACATCCCATGGAACAGTGGCCCAGCTCCCCCCCTGCAGGTGTGAACCCCTCAAGCTTGGGGCAAACCTCAGCTCAGGGCAGCTTCCAATTAGCATGGCTGCCCAGGAATGCTGGGAACTGTAGTCCAACGCATCGGGTTAGAGAAGACTGCACTAATTTAATTTAGCAGATAAAAAAAGGCAACGGCATGAAACACTGACAACCACACATGCATTTCAACAGAGCATGGCTCTTTTCCACTCAGGTTGTCGGGGTACCTTCCACGATCCTGAAAATTAAGCCGCCACTATATAGGCATTTACATATTCCAATAACATAAATGTATTCTCTCACATCTTGGATAAGGTAATCACCTAAAACATATTAATTACAACATGGACACAGCCCGACCTTGCAGCCGACAGCCGTTCTTTATTATTAGCAAACTTATAAAATGAAAAACTTCCCGCAAATCAACTGACGCTTTGAAAACATGTTGTGTTTCGGAGGTTTTTTTGCGATATACCACTCCCAAAGACTACTCTCGAGCAAGCAAAGTACTTCCAAGAAAATGGCTGAAAGACTGGACTTTAGCATCCAACCAGAGCATACAGGAGTCCTGTTTACTTTGTACTGCACTGGCGAGGGCAGGTAGACAGCTGCCTTTTCTTCACACACTGGAATCCAACTGGGAGGGAACGGAAGCGCTTCGGCAGCAGGTGGAAGTCTATGCTGACAGAACAGAAGCTTCATTTGTGTGTGCCTGCAGATGTACGTAAGGGACAGAAGCGTACAGGAGTCCTGTAACAGGAATGCTAATATCTGGCAAGCTGAATTTATTTTTGTTCTCTGTTGCTCTCGCCTTGCATGGAGGGAGCTGGAAGCCACACTGAGCACTTCTGGGAGTGCTTGTCCTCCCTCCGTGATAAGATCAGAGCTGCAACTAATCCAAGCCAAGAGCTAAATCAACAAGTTGCACATGAAGGTAGTTTCCAAAGGCTGACTTGAGTTTGAGGCTAGGTCAACATGCTCCTCCCTGGGATTGTGCAGCACACTCAAACAGCTCCACCCAGGAGGAGGGGGAAACCGTTCTCTGGAAACGTCGCCCCCCCCCCCGCCACATTTCCCCTGTTAACTTGAAAGAAAATCAGCTCGCAAAGGGGCCTGTGTAAAGGCAGGTCCAGGGTTCCCACCTTGCTAACGTAGCCTGGTATCACCAAATTATTCTTACGCTCCTCGAGACGCGGAATTCCACCCAAGCCTATCAAGACCCACGCAGTGCCAGATGACGCATGGCAAAGGGGCAGCAGAAGCAGCCGGACGAGTCTATGAACTCCACCCTCCCCACAGGTCCTCGCTCTTCAGGTTTTTCCATTCCTCTCCTCCCACCTCAGTTGTTCTAATTCTAGCATCCAGGGAAAGGAGGAGCAAAGGGGAGCATCACACACGCCTAAAACTAACAGGCTGACACAGCCTCTTCTCCAACAAGAGCCCTTTGACTAATCAAACAGAACACGCCTACCTGTGGCTTTTCTCTCTAACACTATTAGAAATATGATCACTGACCTGGGCTGTATACGAAGCAGAGCAGTAACTGACATTTTGTTGGATTTTGCCTGAGTGAGAAACTGCAGGTGGGTGCAGCTTGTGGCAAGTTTCCTTTCAGGGCTGCCCGCTTGATTCAACTCAAAAACAAACATTTCTTGCGGGAAGCATGAGGATCCACCACTCAGTTCAAGCACCCAGGAAAACGCGAGCACAGCTTAATACGCGTGCTGCGAAAGGAGCGCTGAAAACCCATCCAGGAGGACGCGATGCTCTGTTTCAATACCTTGCATAAATGTTAACCGGACTGGGCTAGGCTGTCATTGCCGTAATCCCCGTGGTTTATTTAGGGAGTTCCATCAAGGGACAAGGTGTTTTTACCAAGTGCCTACCCTCAGGATCTCACAACCTCAAGTACAAAACGGGAGAGGACAGCAAAACCGAGGCAAGGATGAACAGCAGAAGAGCACATGTTCCGGTTGACTGCGAGGACTTAGGCTGGTCCCAGCAGGCGATGGAAAGCACCAAGCCCTAGAAGGACAATGGAGAGAGATAACACAGTCATGTGCAGGCAGCTTCCACAAGGCTGGTTCACTGGGCTCTGATCCAGACACAGGCCTCAGCCGCCAAGATGGGAGGCCCTTTGGCTCCCATATGTGGGAAGATGGCACTTTTCCAACTCCCGGCTTCCGTGATTAGGGATTCAAAGTGAGAGCGCTTACCAGCCCAGCACTGGCAGCCTGATGACTGTTTCAAAACATTAATGCCAGCGCTTAATTGGACACACAGAGCCGCTAAAGGCTGCCTGGGGCTGGAAGAGGAAAGCAGCAACATTCCCTGGATGCTGTTTGCTTCCCGCATGGTCCGCAAGCCACCAAGCAGGGAAAAGGAGACGCTCCCCACGCTCCAAGCAGGCCCTCCTATGCATGCCCGCCAGACTCACAGGGAGCCAGCAGGGCCCAAACAATTATCAGCAGCCTGACACCCATCAGACCCTTCTGCTGCATGAACTTCAAAGAGCGTCCAGCTCGAGATTTGCCAGGAGAAAGGACAGATTCAGGACAGATCTCCTGAATCATATACTCATGTATATATTTAATACCATCAATAGATTCATTCAATAATAATAAGTCCATGACTAAAGCAACACATTTTTTTAAAAAGACCCCCTTTCTCATTTTTAAGAGAATGACCATTCTCTGTGCAACTTCATTTTGCAAGTTCTTGGGACCATTGCATAACTGATGAAAGCATCATTTAAACATTCTAGCGTTTCCTAGTTCTTTTGTTAACTTATAAAAACCACACACAAAACACACTCCCTTTGAAAGTTTTGCAATTAGAAAAAAAGAAAAGGGGAGGAAAAAGAACAGAAAGTAAACACAACACATAAGGCCGAAGCTGAACACTGGAATCAACAGCATTCAAAATGCTTCCGTCTGGCCTGAATGCCGTCCATGAGCTCCACGCCTCTTTTGCATGGATCGCAACCCAGCTGCTCCCTAACCCAACACAATGCCCATTCTTAGCTACACAGGGCTGTTGCAAGGGGGAGCACAAAAGGAGGTTACCTGTCTGGTGCTCGAGCTGAACACAAGCACACACACTCCCTTTCATCCAAAGAATGGCAGCCATGTAGTGGCAACCATGACAATGGTCATTCAACAAGGCCTACCCAGCTAACAACTCTGTGGTTGTGGCAGCAGCTAGCAGAGTGTTGGGGTGTCAACTCCTGGCCCTTTTTCTACTTTCCGTTTTTCTTAGCACTCTCCATATATGCAGAATGAATTATTCTCTTCGCCACCTCCTCCTCCCTTTCCGCAATACTCTGACCAAGTCAGAACCAACTGTGTGAGAGTTGTGCTTACTCCGTCGGCCTTATGCCGTGCACTCTGGAGGAGCAATGGATGTTTGCTGCTTTGCCATTTCCACTTGCGCAACAAGGTGCCTGGATTGCAAGGGGCACGTGAACTTGATATGCTGCGGCGAAATGTGCATTTTCTGCAAGAAATATAAGCCAACCACTGCTTCAGAAGCAACCAGCATACCAGTGCTCTGCAGCAGCCCCCATCAACTGGGATCTCCCTGCATGGGGCAGACAGCTATTCCTGGAATACCCCAGCCAGCTATGGGACCCTATTACAAAGAACTGTTGTAATAATCTGTGGTTTCAATCCCTCCACACTGTCAATGCCCTAAACAACTGTGCCATGCAGTGGTGGATCATGGAACAAAAGGGGAAGCAACTGTGGCTTTGCTCTGACATGGAAATGTTATCAAACCAGTTGGAAACAGTGCCCACAGCACCACAAAATTTTATATTTAGACAGAAAGTGGCCAAAGAAGTCCAACCCAGACACACTGGACTTCGAAGAGGAAACATCTTTAAAATGAGGCAACCACTTAAAGGGGGAGTCGAAGGGATTAAATTGCTTCAAATTGCTTGGAGGTAACCCCAAACCACCAAAATAGAAGCTCAGCTAAAACGCATACCACAAGTAAGAAAGGAAAGGCAACACCACACCCAGGAGGGCACCAACAGGCACAACAAGAACCATCACAAAATCTACTAGACAAGAGAAGTCTTCCTTCAAAAAAAATCTAAGTCTTGCCCAAATGAGGAAAACAAAAGGAACCATGAACTTGCAACAAAGGAGTTACAAGCAGACAGAAAGTGATGCAAAGAAGCATTCAAAGGCACATATCACTAACAGGGTAACGATAAAGAATTATTTAAATCTGTCAGAGAAAGGAACTAGTTAGGGAAGCAGTCAAGCCAACAATACAGGTTACAAGTATTAAAGAAAAATAAGGAGACTGCCGAAAAGCTGAATGGATTCTTTCAACCCATCTTAATTGCAGAAGTTACAGATATCTGGACCGAAACTGATATTTTCATAAAAGGAGTCTTAAAAAATGAGGCAATTAGTGGTCACAACGAAGGAAGTTCTCAGCCTTTTAGACAAATTAGACGAGGCCGGGTGTAAGCCATACCAGAGTTCTTAAAGAACTGAAAATGTGAAATTGTCAATCTTCTGAGAAAAATACAGAACCTATCCCTAAGTCTCTGCACTGAAGTAACAACTTCTCTCAAAAAGCAAATTCATAAGCATTTAGGAGGACAAGCCCTGCTAAGAAAGACACAACATAGCTTCCACGAAATTAGGTCCTTTTACAGTCCTTAGTAGCAACAAACACGTGGACTAGTTTGATCCAGTAGACAGTGTTTACTTGGAATTCCAAAAGGCTGTTAGCAAAGTCCCTCACCAGGCACTGCTGAGTAAGCTTAATACGCATGGGATAAGAGGTACAGTCTTCTTTTAGACACACTGGGGAAAGCAGAAAATAGGAACAAATGGCAACTTATCCATAAACAGAGGGGTTCGTCATATATCTCTCTATTAGGACCAATACTTTCCCACTTATACATAAATGATCTAGAATTAGGAGCGTGCAGAGAAGTGGCTGAATGTGCTAATGACACTAAATTATTTAGGGTGAACAAAACAAGAATGGACTGAGAGACGCGCCAAAAGGATCTCTCCAAACTGGGAAAATGGACATCGAAAAGGCAAAAGCAGCTCATTGTAAGCCGATGTACAGTTATGCACACCAGGACAAAAGATCCCATCTTCAAGAATTAGCTGATGGACACTGATATAGCAGTCACTGAACAAGAAAGAAGCCCTTGGGACGGCGGTGCACATCTCAATGAAAGTGTCAAGCCACTTTGTTTCAGCTGGAAAAAAAGGCAAATTCCAAACTGGGAATGATTAAGAAAGGAACTGAAAATAAAGCTCCTAATATCATGCTTCCCTTATACAGTATGAATACCATAGCTATAATACTAATACACATTGTGAATACTCTGCAGAGTTTTGCTCATTTCCGCTAAAAAAGGATATTGCTGCGTTGAAAAACAGTATATGAAAGGGCAAGCACTATAATCAGAAGAGATAAAGTTCCATCACCAATGGCTGTTTAGCTTAGAATAAAGCAAGAATAGGAGACATAATGGCAGTTTACAAAATTGTGCACTGTACAAGGAAAGTGAAGAGTGTGATATTTTTCAGACTATGTACTAAAACCAAATGTGGTCAGTCCATGAAGCTATTATGGCGGAGATACAAAACAGTAAAACAGATGCACCTCACACAGCGCATGGTTAAATTATAGAACCCCTTGCTGGAAGAGGTCATGATGGCCAGCAATCTGAATGGCCGTAAACGGGGAATGGACAATTGATGGAGGAGAAGGATATCCATGGCTATTAGTTCTGATGACACCATGCTACTGGCAGGATTAGAGCCCAGTATACGTAAGTCTCCCAGTTCTGCAGCCACGTCCTGCATCTGGGTGTCCTGCGGGCAGATGTGTGAACAGAATTCTGGGCTACTTGGAGCTCAGCCTAATCCAGCAGGGCTCTTCCTCTGTTTTTATGTAAACCACTTTGGGTTCTTCGAAAGAATTAAAAGGTGGGATATAAATTATTATTAACGCTAATGGATGATCAGGTGGTGTTTCTTCAATGACTATCACCTTCCCTATTTTTTCTCACGGCTCACTTCCACCGTGGACCCAACCAACAGCACTGGAAGAACCGGGCCAGCTGAGATGCAGGAAGGGATGCCGAAGAAATCGGCGGCGGCATTCGGAGCGGCACCGTAGTGAGAACGCTGCGCTGGGGCGCGGGGACCGGGCTGCTGGCCCCCGCCCCGCCTCGGCCACGAAGCGCCTGGGTGCCTCGGGGCCAGTTCCTCACGCTCGGCCGAGCCCACCTCGCAGGCCCCTTGCGCGAGAAAATGGGGCGGCGGAGGAAGCCGCTGGGGCGAGCCGGCTCGGGCCCCTCGCAGGAAAAGGGGCAGGGCACGCGCGCAGCCGAGGCTCGGCGGGGACCGGGGACCGAAGCCGCGACGCCCGCGCCGGGAGCAGCCCGCTCCCTCCCGCTCCCCCGCGGCCCGGCCCGGCCCCGCTCGAGCAGGAACAAAAAGCAGGCCCGCCCCAGCTCGCCCTTCCCGGAGGCCCCGCCGCCGCCGCCCCTCGAGGAGCCTGGGCAGCGGGGGGCGGCTGCCTGCCGGGCCGCGACCGCCTTACCCTCCTCGGGCCAGCGCCTCCGCCCGTCCTCCGCCCCCTCACCCGCGGGAGGAGGAGCAGCGGCCGCCGCCGGGCCTCCGTCAGGCCGCCCCAAGTCCTCCTCCTCTCCTCCTCCTCCTCGTCTTCTCTCTCTCAGAGCCCAGCCCCGTCACGTGACGGAGCCCGCCGGAAGCGGCGCAGGAGCACTTCCGGGGCGGGCGGCTCCAGCTCGCGCTTCGCCCTCGCTCCCTTAGCAACCCACCCGAGCGGAGGGAAGGGAAGGGAAGGGAAGGGAAGAAGCGGCGCCGGAAGTGGCGGGGAAGTGCTTCCGGCGGCGGCGGCGCTCCCTCCAGGCCGGCCTTCGCCGCTTCTCCTCCCCCTCCCGTCCCTCCCCCCGGCCAGCCCCGCCGCCGCAGCGCCCGGGGGAGGCGGAGAGGAGGTGAGCGCGCCCCTCGCCCCCGCTCCCCATGGCGGAGTGAGCGCCCGGCCCTCCCCGTCCCTCTGCGGCGGCCTGCGGAACTCGCGGCTACGAGACCGGCCCCCTCAGCCGCCCTCCGTCCCCGCGCCGCGGAGAGGAAGGGCCGGGCCGGGCCGGGCCGGGCCGGGGGAGGGGGCGAGCGGTAGGCGCTCCCGGGGCTGAGGAGAGGAAGGGCCTTGAGGAGGGGAGGGAGCGGCTGCCCAGAAGCAGGGAGCGACAGGGCGCGGAGGGTGGGAGACGAGGGGCTTATGAGGGAAAGAGCGGAGCAGGGGTGGGGAGGGAAAGGAAAGGAAGGGGCTCGTCAGGAGGAGCGAGAGAGAGGGGCGAGGGCGCTCGGAAGGCTGCGGACAGAGGGCGGGAAGGGCTCCCAGGGCCAGGATGCGCCCGCTGTTTGCAAGGGCTCAGGGAGGTGGACACCGTTTGGTCCAGATGTGGGAGGGGCAGCCGGAGTGCGGGTAGTGAGCTCGCATTTTCCACTGTAGGTACATCACTGCACTGGGGAGATTCCCTGAGCAAGGGGCCTCCCTGGGAGATGCTAGAGTGGGATGGTTCCCCATAGTGAGTCTAGTCCACCTCCAAGGAGTACGAGGGGCTGCTGGTGGGAGAAGCAGGGATGTCCCTTGAGAGCCCAATCAGAATAATGTGAGTCCATCCAACCCAGGCTTCTGCTTCCCTTAGCCGCGAAGCTGGGTGTTGCTGCGAAGCCCACACGTGAGAACAGAGCGTTCACTAGGTCAGCCTTGCTCCCTTGGTGCCTGCTGTTGAGCAGGGAATTCATGTGGGCTCCATGGATCCTGCATCTGATCCCACACGAGTCTTCCTGTCATCCTCTACTTCCTAACATCAGCCAGCCGGAAAGTTCACAAGGCAAAGGTGATGGCATCCATTCCCCCACTGCTTGCCCTAGCATCTGGCAAACTGCTTCTGAACGTGGAGAGTCCATTGAGCAACCAGAGCTAACAGCAATGGAAATACTTCCCCCTCCTCTTCCAGGAGATTTCGGTATATTTTGGAATTCAACTGCTGGCAGTGGTTTGGAGTCCAAAACATCTGAAGAGCTATCTTCTGCAAGTCCCTGATTTAATGGCTATTGCAGTGTATCAAGGGAGTGAACTCAATCTGTTTCTTATGGTGCATTGCACAAGGAATAGCTGAGAGAAGCAGAGTTGCAACTGTGTTAGCCACGAAGTCCCTAGCTCAAATCCCACCTCTGACTTGAGTTTATGAGATGGATTTAGGGAAGTGACTTGGTCTCCGCATTCTCTCCCATCGGTTGAGCCATGGAGGGAATAATCCTGGCAGTTAGCAGGCCCACTGAAATGAAATTTCCAAACGGGGGTGTTGGTCAGAAAACAGAGGATTTCGGCTTCTTTATTTGTTTTGAATCTACAAAACTGCAGACCTGTCACCGTTCATCCGAGCCTAAGCGCCACTGAGTGCAGGAACCCCAGCTTCAAGATAGCCTTGCAGATGATCTGATTTCTGGGGTGCCTCCTTATGCGGAGCTTCCTCCTGCTTTGCTTGCTCCATTCATTTATTCTGTCAACAAGACTGAGTGGGGTGATCTGAGCATTTTTAAACAGAACTAGAGGGGGAGGAGGATGGCAGTGTCCACATGATGATGGTGGATTCCTGTTGTGTTTCCCGTCTCTGATGCTTGCTGTTTGGAAGTTGGTCTTGCCTTGGAATTCCTTTTGTTTGTGTGAGTCACTGTCTCCATCCACCTGCTCCCTTCAGGTTGTCAACATGACTGAGAGGACTGATAGCCTCCACTTCCAGTTTGACAACTATGGTGACTCCATGCTGCAGAAAATGGACAAGCTAAGGGAAGAGAACAAGTTCTGCGATGTGACAGTCCGCATCGATGACCTTGAGGTTCATGGCCACAAGATCGTCTTTGCCGCAGGCTCCCCCTTCTTGAGAGATCAGTTCCTGCTGAATGACTCCAGGGAAGTCAAAATCTCCATCCTGCAGAGCTCAGAAGTTGGGAGGCAGCTGCTTTTGTCCTGCTACAGTGGCATCCTGGAGTTCCCCGAGATGGAGCTGGTGAACTACCTGACCGCGGCCAGCTTTCTCCAGATGAGCCACATTGTCGAGCGCTGCACACAGGCCTTGTGGAAGTTCATCAAGCCGAAGCAGCAGGTGGAAAACAAAGGGGAAGCGGAGCAACAGACTCGCTCCTCAGAGCCCAAGGAGCTTCCAGGGGCAGGGCGGGAGGAGGAGGAGGAGGAGGACACCTTGCAGCCCGACTCACCTTGCATCCAGCCCTCTGAGGACAGCATGGACATCGAGGACAGTGACATCCAGATCGTGAAGGTGGAGTCCATCGGGGAGGTGGCCGAGGTCAGGAGCAAAAAAGACCAGAGCCAGTTCATTTCCTCGGGGCAGCAGAGCGCCCTCCACTCCTCCGAACCCCAGCACTCCCTGATTAACTCCACGGTGGAGAACCGAGTGGGGGACATGGAGCAGAGCCAGCTCCACAACTACGCCCTTTCCTACACGGGGGGCGACAACCTCATCGTGGCTTCCAAAGACCTGTTCAGCCCCAGCAACCGGGGGGTGGACAAGGGCCTCCAGTGGCACCACCAGTGCCCCAAGTGCACCCGCGTCTTCCGGCACCTGGAGAACTACGCCAACCACCTGAAGATGCACAAGCTCTTCATGTGTCTGCTGTGCGGCAAGACCTTCACGCAGAAGGGCAACCTCCACCGGCACATGCGGGTGCACGCCGGCATCAAGCCCTTCCAGTGCAAGATCTGCGGGAAGACCTTCTCGCAGAAGTGCTCCTTGCAGGACCACCTCAACTTGCACAGTGGGGACAAGCCCCACAAGTGCAACTACTGCGACATGGTCTTTGCACACAAGCCCGTCCTGCGGAAGCACCTGAAGCAGCTGCATGGCAAGAACAGCTTTGACAACGCCAACGAAAGGAACGTCCAGGACATCGCGGTGGACTTCGACTCCTTCAGCTGCAGCTCGGGGCCAGACTCCAAAAGCTGCCCGCAAGCTGATGCCAGCCAGGCGCTGGATGCAGGGAAGCTGGCGCAGGCTGTGCTCAGTTTACGAAGCGAAGGCAGCTGTGTGAACTGAGGTGGGTGTCCTGGCACTTCTTGGCCAGCATTGGGCAGGACGCACCGTGGAAGAGCTGCTGCGGGCTTAGGCTTGGGTTCGGGCTCAGCCCTGCGCCCATGAAGCTCTGATGAACGAGCTGCAAGGCCTGAACCAAAAAATTGTAGCACGTCTTCAGTTCCCACCCTAGAGGGATGTGATGTTTTTGGTGACTCCAAGCATCTTTGCCGCGGTTTGAAAAGAACACTGTGGCTGTGAGCCTGCCCCTGCTGGTGGCACTGGCTAAACGCCCTTTTTCAAAGGCTGCTTGGTGCGCGTCATTAGCTGCTTGTGGGCTCACACAAGGAACAGCTGCCCTCTATCACGGATGACGGTTTGAGCTAACGAACTAAACTAATCTGAGATCCGGGTGGGATGGGGGAAAGAAGCACTGGATAATTGTAAGCTCTCGATATTTGGTAGTCCAGCTGGGTTTTTTTTAATTTTGTACTGTTTGTTAAAAACCTTGGGTACTTGCCTTCTGCTGTTCTTAGCCTGAAGTGGCATCACCGCTAACCCTGTTTGACCCTTTGTGAGTGAAGTCCCTCCTGTCTGGGGAGTGGGGAACTGCACTGGCCACAGCTCAGTGCAGAGCCCGGTTTACACCCAGGCAGCCCCTGGATCGATCCCCGGCAGTTTCAAGCAGGGAGGGAAAAACTCCCCCCCACACACAAACCCCGGAGAGCTGCTCTCGCTGCCAGCCAACGTTGATGATTCCAGGCTCGATGGACCACCGTTCTGACCCAGGATAAAGGCAGCTTTGTGTATTCATGTGATTTGCCTGACACAGTGTCTGAGCGGCCTCTTCTGTTTGATAGCTATAGAGAAGATGGCACTCTCCTCTGTTTCTGCTCCGCCTCCCTTCTTGTCACTCCTGCCCCTCCAGTCTTTGTGGAATTGGTGTGCTTAGACTAGAAAGGTTGAAGTTGCATGCCCCCCCACCATTGCGCCTCTTCCCCCTCTGACCCTTCTCCCGTGCTGCTCTTCACATCTGCGACAGCTTCCACCTGTTTGTCCAGCAGCAGACCTCCCCCTCTCTCTTCACATGGGTCTTCCAGCCCCTTTTCTAGAGCCACCAACACCTCACCGGCCTCCCCACCTTCCCTTCGCCATCGTCTTCCCTTCACGGTCCCTGATAGCCAGCACTTGGGCCATGTGCTGTGTCTGCTCTGTGTGGTGTGGCGCTCAGAATTCTGTTGGCACTCAACGACTATTTCAGAGTCATGTGGCCGAGGACAGGTTGGGTGGGACAGCGAATGGTTACCGTTGCCCCGGCACATCAGAGGTTTTGAGAGACAATTTGGCTGCGGCCTCCCAAACTTTGCGATTACTTCTGTGTGGTGGGGAACCCTTGAGCAGTCAAATAATGGTTGGACAATTCTTGGGAATCACAGTCTGCCATCAGTATGTCCTCTTCCGCTCCACCCCCTCCGAGCCGGTCCACCAGGGTGGGAATCTCTCGGCACGTTCAGGACGCTGGACTAGCTGACCCTCTGCAGCACTCGTCTTTGCGTGCTGCTCCTGCTCTGGGGCTGTTGGGGAGAGCTGGAAGCAGGAGACAAAATGGAGCTTCTGTCTCTCCCTTGCCAGGAAGTGTTCCCGAGACACACCCATTGTTTTCCTTTGTCAAGTTGATCCCGCTGCCCGCCGTATCCCCCCGAGATGGAATGCTCCGAAAAAACAGGCCGAACCATCCCCTCCCAAAATGTTGCTGCTGTGCTTGGCAGCCTTACAGAGTTCGTCTTGCTGCAAAGCTGGTATCTGGTATGTTTTAAGAGGAAATCCAGTTTTGAGGCTTTTCTGTTGGCGAGATCTAGCCACTTTTCCCGTGAAAGCTCCCAGTTCAGAGGCTGTAAGGTCTTCGCTGGCTTGCGCCCGGCAGCAGAGGCTCAGTGCCCTTTTGGCTCTTCTGAATTGGCTTTGGGCCAGCCTTGCCCACCTTGCCGGGTGGTTGTGAGGTTGAGGGTGGAGGGGCATCCACAGTGCCCTGAGCCCCTCAGAGAAAGAGTGGCATGAACCTCTGCAATGTTAAGGTGGATGGCAGCAAATGACCACGTGGAAATGGGAAGCATGTGGGGCTCCAGGTTGGGCAAGGCTGCTCATGCCTCATGGCCCTTCTTGCTTGGTCATCTTGATTCTCTCTGGTATGATGTGGAAGGGGGAAGGGCGGGGAGTTGGCCAGCGAGGTCTCACACACTGGCCTGCAGGCCATGGCAGGCTGACTTCTCAAAATTGTCGGTCTGGGGAGAAAGGTCGCTGGGGCATGCACCAGCCGCAGCCCCTTCCAACTCTACTGTTTTATGATTCTATGATGCCAACTCATCCTGAGGGCACCAGGCAGAGGAAGGTGGGCCCGTGCGGCCCTGGGATGCAGCGATTTCGGAGTGCCACATGTGGGCCATGCATGCACCCCATTAAAGGAGTCACCATGTGGGGCTGTCCATGCCTCTTGTGAATGGGAGTGTTGGACCATGACCGGGCAGACACAGATCCTAGTCCCCACTCAGCCACGGAGCTCACTGGGTGACTGGGCCAGTCCTAAGCTCTCAGCCTTATCTACCTCACAGGGATGTTGTGGGGATGAAATGAAGAAGAGGAGGCTCTTGTACAGTGCCCAGAAAAGTGAAAGCTATTTTTGAAAGGCTTCCGGCAACAGCTTTGTCACTGCCCCTTTGGAGAGCACAGGCCGTTTTGAATCTGGGTGCCCGCTTGCACCCGGGGCTGCCAAAGGACCACTCACCGTTGCGCGTGTACCGAGTCGTCATGGGGGCTTCAAAATAAAACATTTGCACCATCTTCCGATGTGAGACTTCCCTTTGTGTGTCCCCCCTTCCTGTGATCATCACAAGCGGCTCGCAGGGCCAGCCACCTGAGCGGGATGCCACGGAGGGGCGGGGGAGAGGCCAAGCACACGTCTTCGAGAATCCAGGTCACCATCTGAATCGCTTCCTAGTTACAAGTTCACTAGGTCGCGACGGGTCGGACACGACTTCGTGACTGACAACAAGAAGGTGGCCAGACCCCCGTTAGGCGCAGTCCGTCTGTAAAATGAGGACAGGGCGGGGCTACCATACAGCAGGGTGTGTGAAACACCAGTGCTGTTGCAGGATCGGGATGAGGAGGCCAGGCCAGCTCTACTGTTCAGTTCTGAGTCTATCGGCAAAAAACTTATTTATTTGGGGTTTTTTGTTTTTTTACCCTGTCCAATCCCCAGTGGGTCTCAAGACAGTTTACAATTCAAATCAATCCCCTGGCAGCAACAAAAAGTCCCCCCCCCCCCGCTTTTAAATTAGCTTTCAGAAAAAGCAAATTTAGGAAAGAGCCAGAGGTCGTGTGAATGAACCTGTGAGCTTGGCTCTGATGCTCGCCACAAACTCCTGGAACAAGCGTGTGCTCAGGGGCAGGCTCTGCTTTAATTCTTCGCATATGCCTTGGCACCAGCGGCTGAGACGCCCTCTTGCACCAAGATCGCGATTCTAGCAGAAACAAAAGCGGGCGATGCCAACCTGGAGTTTCCCCACAACGGGCAGGGCTCCCTCCCGCGCCAGGGCTCCGGCTCAGCTTCGTATTCCGGTTTCATGCGCCGGCCAGTTGTGCCAGGCACCTGTCCAGAGGGCGCTTTGCCTGGGTGGCGCCTGCCTTGGCGCAACTTGCCCGCGCGCTCCCGTGCCAAGCGCATCGCGGCCACGGACGCAAATCCGCGGGGCCGGACGCGGCCGCCCCCTCGTCCGCAAGAGCCGAGCGGGGCCGGCGAGGGCAGGAGCGGGGGGCACTCCTCGCGTTGCCATGCGCTGGTGCGTTGCAAGCGGCCTGCGCCTCGGCTGCCACGGGAGCACCGGCGGCCGCGTTCCGTCGCAAGCGCCGGGGAGGCGGGGGCCGCCCGTGCCCGCCGCCCTGCTCGGCCAGCGCCGCTCGGGCTGCGAGCCGCGGCGGCGCAGGCCAGGCCGCGAGTCCATCGGGCGCATCCGGGCAGGGGCCACCCGGTTGCAGCCGCGCGCGGTCCTCGCCCCCCGGCAGCCCGGCGGGGGCGGCGGGGGCGGGAGTCGCCCGCGGCTGCGAGGCCTGCAGCCCCGGG
>JAIXND010000773.1:12916947-12956724 GCA_023646645.1 Varanus salvator macromaculatus
GGGGTGAGGCGCTTTGAGTGAGTTCGCAAGGCAAAAGCGGGGTACAAGTCAAATAGAGAGATAGCGACAGGGCGACAGCGCCCGGCTCGGGCCGGTGAAGGGGAGGCCCGGCCCAGGTGCCACCTCGCCGACGGATCTGCATGTGTCTGCATACAAGGGCCGCGCGATGCGGGGGGGCGGACTCTATGGTGCTTTCCGGCCGCCCCTCTGGGCGTCGCGCCCGCCGGGCTTGTCGGCCGCTGCGCGCGCCGCCGGCCGGCACGTGACCGGGGAGGGCGGGCGTGAGTCGCGCGTCTCGCGAGAGGGAGGCGGGGCCGCGGTGGGCGGGGCTCCCGGCTGTCACCGCGATGAGGAGACGCCGCCGCCGCCGCCGCCGACGCCGGGCCGCTCCGGGGTGTGCCCCTCAGGGGGTGTGAGGAGAGGCCGGTCCTCCGCAGGTACGGCTCGGGCCGGCGGGGGGCGCCCGGAGGGGCAGCCCCGCCCCGTGGGCCTCCGGGGAGGGTGGGGGAGGGGCGTGGCGCCCGGGGCGGCCCCTCCCCCCGCAGCCGTCCCTGCGGGGGGTGCGGGGGAGGGGGCGCCAGCGGGGGGAGGGGCGGCCCGGCCGCGAGGGGGCGGCGGGATGCAGGCCGCGGGGCCCGCCGGCCCCCCCGCGCAGGGGAGCTGCCCCGCCGTGCAGCGGCGGCGCCCCTCCCCCACCGCCGCTCTCCGACGGCCATGGGGGGGGTCTTCCTTCTCCCGGGGCGCGGGGGTTGCAAAGGGCGGCCCGTGGTGTCCCCGAAAGGCCTCTTCCGCAAGTGTTTTTGAGGCATAATCGATCAACTTCCTTTCATTATAGAAGTCAAGGTAGAATGCGAATTATATGCGTTGTGTTCCCCCCTCCCCTCCCCTCCCCTCCAGCGGCTTCATTTTTGTACCCCTGACCTCTGCTCCCCCTTTGAAGCAGGCGCTGCATGTGGGCCGGGAGCCGCTCCACACCTAGCGCCCAGCAGGAGGGCTGGCGTCCATCCTTCAGTCGGGGACCACCTGTTTTCCCTCCCTCCCTCTTGCCAGCTCCTGTCCCGTCATCTGTGCCCCCCCCCGCACCTCTCTTCCATGCCCTGCTCGCTCCTAGTTACACAGGTGGCATAGTAATACAATCCATAAAGCGTGATTCTCAGGTGGGTTGGAACAGCGGGGAAGAAAGCCCTTCAGCATCCCAGCCCTGGTGCTGGCAGCAAGCCTTCAGATTATGCAGAGTGCTTCTTCGAGCATGGAATTCAGATGCGTGAAGTTGCATGCTCACGTTTTTGTTGTGCCTGGATCAAGCATGTGCCGTCATGAATTGCACTGGCAGAGCATTCCCTCCCTGGGCTTTTTCAGCCATGACACTTTTGTGTACAATGTAGCACATATGTTGGAACTGTTTGTGTGTGTCCTTCCCTGGCCACTGCCTATGTGGCTGTCTTTGTTGGTGCTGCTTCCCAGCCAATGCTCACATTTGTGTACACACAACCAAATCTGTGTTTTGTCACCTGTGTTTATCTGTTCTAGGCCCATGTAGTATGTTGGTACAGACACGGATGTGTTTTCTGTATTTGGAGTGGTCTTTGCATTCCAGGCGAAAAGCATTTGACCTCCAATTTGTTAATATTGCATTAGATTGTCTTCTCAAGCATTTAAGTAGTCTATCTGACTTATTTTAAATTATGTCTCTCCTACATGTTCTACTCCACATTCAGGGGAGAATGAAATCCCAACTAAACTGTTGATGGTCTGTGCTGGTTTTTTTATTGTACGTTTGTAACCTATTCCTTCTTTTTACTGGGGATGCCAGAGTATTTATTAAAATAAATTCCTGCAAATTCTGGATCTAGTTTGCTTAGTGGTTAAAATACAGTTGCACTTTTATGCAAAATGAAATATGCTCCTTCTATCTCTGCATCTTTTAGTGAGATTGAGCAAAAATGCTGATGGAAATGGCCTTGAATCTTAGTTAGGTGGTCCAACGTGTTTTTCACCAGCTTATGCTTTATAGTAAATTAGATAGTACAAAAAATGTCAGCTCCTTAACACAACAGCTTTGATCTGGTCTGTGTCCTGAAGATTCCGAATGCAATCATTAAAATCTTTAGGAGTACAAAACAGTTATTGGAGTGTTTAAAGTTGCTATGCTGTGGACTGCTGAGAAATGTGGGCGTGTAGCTAAATGCACTTCTCCAGCAGGTAGGATTTTTCAGCGGTTTAGCAGTCAGAAAGCATTTGGAGAATTCAAAACATTATGAAAATTGGTCTGGCCTGATAAAAGGCAGCTTCCAGTGTTCCTAACAGTTGCTCCTGATACATTTATTTGATACTTCCCTTGTTTATTCTGTTGCTTTTTAGACCTATGTGAGTACATTTTAAATTTGCTGCCATTTTAATAAGAACATAAAAAAAGCCCGGGTGCATCCGCCAAGCACTCCATTCGTGGTGGCAAACCAGCAGCCCACAGGATCCCTCAAGCAGGATGGGTGCAAGATCTCTACCCGCTCAAGCTGCTCAGCAACAGGTGTATGCAGACATGCCCCCCAAGGTAACGCAGAGGTAGCACACAGCCAGCAAAACTCATAGCTCCTGATCGCCTCCTCCCTCACGAACCTGTGCATTCCCTTTAAAGCCATCCAGGTTGTTTGGCAGCCATTGCCACTTCCCATGGCAGCGCATTCCACCGTTCAACTATATGGTGTGTCAAGAAGTACACCTGTCTTCTGTTCCCTGTCCTAAACCTCCCACTAATCAGCGTCATAGGATGACAGCAGGTTCAAGTGTCATGGGACAGGGAGAAACATGCGCCCCTCTGCTCTTTCTCCATGCCACACATTATTTTAAAAACCTCTATCATGTCTCCCCTTATTTGCCTTTTTTAAAAAAAGCTAAACAGTCCCGGTCATTTCGGCTGCTCCTTATAAGGAAGCTGTTCCAGCTCCGTGATCAGTTTTGCTGTCTTCTCCGTACCTTTTCCAGCTCAGTAATGTCCTTTCTCAGGTAAGGCAACCAGAACTGAATGCAGTATTCCAAGTGCAGTTGCACCAAAGACTTGTATAAGGGAAGCAACATCCTGCCATTTCTATTTTCTATTCTATTCTATTTTCTAAACGGGCCTAGTGTGGATGTTGCATTTTTCACCACAGCCGTGCACTGGGCTGACATGTTCATCAAGCCATCCACCACCACTCCAAGATCCCTTTCTTGCTCAGTTACTGCTAGCCCAGATCCCATCAGTGTATACCTGAAGTTGGAATTTTTTGCCCTAATGTGTATTACTTTACACTTTCTTGTATTGAACTGCAGTTGCCATTTTGATGTCCATTTTCCCAGCTTGGAGAGTTCCCTTGGTTTTAACCACCCTAAAAACTTTAGTGTCATCAGCAAACTTGGCCACTTTCTTTCTCCTAATTTCAGATCATTTATGTATAGGTCAAAAAGCACCGGTCCTAATACTCCATTCATTACATCATTGGGAGAAATTGCTATTTACTTCCACTCTCTGCATTCCGTTCCTTAAACAGTTAGTGATTCAGCAGAGGACACCCCCCCGCCCCTTTATTCCATGACCGCTCAGTTTGCTCAGGAGCCTTTGGGGAGGGAATTTGTCAGAAGCAACCCTCCCCTTCCCCACCATCTACATGCCTGTTGACACTCTCAAAGAACTCCAATAGGTCAGTGAGACAAGATTCCCCCTTGCAGAAGCCATGCTGCTTTTCCCCCCAGCAGGGCTTGTTCTTCTAGGTGCTTATGATTCAACCTTTAATAATGCTTTTGAGCAGTTTATCCAGAACAGATGTTACGCAAACTGGCCTGTAATTCCCTGGATATGCCTTGGATCCCTTTTTAAAAATCCGTGGTGCATTGGCCATTTTCCAACCTTATGGTGTAAGGGCTAATTTTAGGGACATGTTAAATGTTTTTGTAAGAAGCCTAGCAATTTTCTGTTTGAGTTCTCTGAGAACTGAAGGATGGATACCAGATGACTTTCAGTTTGTCAATAGGAGTGGGAATTTCATCTTTTGTCATTACTATCTGCCTGAATTCCTTAGATTCTCTTCCAGAACACACAAGTTCAGGGGCAGGGATCTGCTCTGCATCATCTGCTGTGAAGACCAATTAAAAAAAAGTCATTCACCTCCTCCTGGTCCCCCATTAGTGCTCCTTTAATTCCATCATCCTCCAATGGTCCAACTGCTGCTTTAGCTGCTTTCTTTTTTCTGATATATTTGAAGAATTCTCCATTGTTAGCCTTGCTGTTGTTAGCAAAATGCTTCCTTGCTACTCTGATAGTCTGCTTGCATCTCCCTCGTGGTCCCTTCTGCTTTTTCTTTTTTCTTTTTTTAATTATTATTATTTGGGCAGGACTTCAATTTTTAAAGGAAGCTTTCTTTGCTCTAAGAGCGTCCTGGACTGCACGCTTTAAGCATGCTGAACTTTGCGCCACCGTTCCTCCCTTGCAGGACGCAGAGTAGCTGTGCCTCTACTGCCGTGTTTCTGAATAATCTCCAAGCACTTTGAAGCTATTTAAACTTCTTGATTTCCCTCATCAATGTCTGCTTTACCAGTTCCCTCATTCTTGAGACGTTTCCTCTTTTGAAGTCGAACGCAACCGTGTTCAACCCTTTTGGCCGTCTTCCACCAATGTATATTAAATCTGACACCAGCATGGTCACTGTTACTGAACTGCATGACAACATTTATATCTTGCACTCTGTCCTGGGCAGCCCCACCTAGGAGTAAATCCAGGCATGCCCCCCCTCTGGTTGGTTCCACTACCAACCACTCCAGAGTGTAGTCATTTAGGACATGGAGCAATTGAACCTCCCTGCCATAAAATAAAACGTGCATGAAAAGATAACCTCTTTAAACAACATGCAGTAACAGATTTCCATCCAGTTAAACGTGCTTGTCCATCCACCCCAGTTTACCCCATTGCATGCATCTCAAAACTGTAAAAAAAATGTCACTGCCTTTCAATATTAACATTCATGAGCCTGTTTCCTTTTTGAAGTTCAAATGAAAGAATAATAAACAAGCAAGGGTGATGTTTCAGTTTGCGTTAGGCTGCAGTTCCTTTGCGGAAAGGAAATGTGGTTTGAAAAGCCACTCTCAGGTGGTGCATTTGAGGGTTTTAATAACAAAAAGATGACGCCCTGCCCATGCTGTGTTGTTACCAATATTCTCCTGCAGGGAGACCTGCTTTGGTTATGGCCGGAACTTATTCCTATGGAAATTCAGGTGCTGTGACCTGGAAACGTGTGGAGGCAGGCAGGAGCTAATCAGGTGTGAAACAGTGGCACTCTGCACATGTTCAGGAGTATGCCGTCTTTATTTCCTCACATATCGAGGAGAGGGCCCTGGGCCAGACTGAGGCTTGGCTTGCAGCAGGCACGACATATGCAGAAATAAGTGAGGCCATGCTATGTAGAGGAGGTTTATTTAAGCTGTAGGTCATCATGTCTAAAGGATGCGGGGCGCTATTATTGTGACTGCCGCTTTTTCCTGGACTTTCACTATGACTCAGGCCTCTGTAGAAGAAAATGGGTGGGTGAAATGGTAGACATTCTCTCCGTAAGTGAATCTTCATTAGTTTCCCAATATGTGTAGGGCTGAACTCCTTCTCCAGATAATTCTGGAATCCTTCCCTTTCCGTAGACATATTTCATTTCTTTTCAGCTCAGACAGGAAATTTGCACCCCCTTCCCTCCTTAAACCCTGTAATTAAACTCTCTTGAGCATGAAGGTCTTAGGCTCCCAAAATCATGGCCTTGGGGCGAGCAGCGGGTGGGGGGTTGCTAAGATTTGCATTAGAGACTAAAAGCAATGTTCTTAACACTTACTTGGTCTCAGTGGAGTTTAGAGTTCTAGCAGAATCTGCTTAAAATTGTCATTCAGCAGAAGTGTCCTTGCTATGTTTAAATAAGCACCATTAATTTAAGCAGGCCTAAAACATAGTCAGCACTGGGGTGTAGCGCCCTTGACTCAGAATCTCTGGGTGTAACTCGCCCCATCCTGAACACCTGGAGGTGAGAGCAAAACTACACTGAATAAATAATTTTCATTGTGGTGATTGTTTAGCTGAAACACGACAAATCCCCAGCTGAGGTGCACAGCACCTTTTGCTGCTTTACCTGGGCACCTGCTCATTCGAATTAGGCTTCCTGTGCTCATGGGCATTCTGTTGATTTATCACAGCTCATAGCTATAGGGCTCCTCTGTGAAGACAAATTCATGGAGGGTGGATCTGTCAGCTGCAGTTTGTCGTCGTAACAGGTAGGAAGGAATCCTCTGCATTCTGAGACATGGTCCCATTCTGTGCCTCGTGTGGGGGATGAAGTCGAATGTGGAAAAAAAGGGAAGCACAAGTCTGTGGCTCATTGCGAATGTTAGCTCACACCCCAGTTGTCTGTGGCGATGCCTCCCAGCCTGTAGAGCGCCTTCAGACGCTTTTTGAGAAGAGCATTATGGCTGTCACCGTGCAAATTATTCGTCATTGCATTTGCAGTGAAAGCAGGCATGGAACTGTTCGAAATAAATAAGGACAACTGGCCCCAATTACCCGTCTTCCCTGGCCACGTGCAGCTGTGGGACAGTGACCCAAGCAGACCCAACCCTTCCGTGGCGCACATGGAGCCTCTCATCTCAAGCAGTGGCTTGGGATGGGCAGTGAAACGAGCACAGCCCCCCGCCCCGGCCTCTCCAAGTCTCTGTTGCGATGTGGCAGCTGTGCCAGAATAGAAATCTGGTGCCCGCCGGATGTGTTGGTCTGCAGCTCCTATCCTTGCCAACCAGCAGGGCCGATAATTTAGTCCAAAATACCTGGCAGCGTGGCCAGGGCATGCCAGAAGTTGTAGGTCTTTTTTCTGTCTAAATTTGCGCCCTAAGTGACATTTCTGAGAAGGCCTGAAATATATAACCCATCATCCAAAACGCTGCTATATTCTAAGCTAGAGGCAACCAGTGTGTGTGTCACAGCAGCCAGGCTATTTCTGTCATGGGGCGGGGGGGGGGGGGTCTTGTCTTAAAACACCAGTTTCAGCTCTGGAAGGTTACATGTATAGTTATGGCATGGAAGAGGCATAGGGTTAGGCCAATAAAATGTTGAATAAGCAAAACAGCACAGCCGATACTCATGTGCGAATGAATCAGAAGTAATACACCTTCCAAATGTTAACACTCGGCATGGAGATAAGAACACTGTGTATCCTGTTGCTTTTGGGCATTAGATAACGAAGGTTCCAAACAGAATTTTTAAGCAGATGGTCGCAATTAAAATGTATGCAGAAAAGCAAGCCTTATATCAGGAGGCACCAAGTAAGCGTTTTAATGTGTTGCTAGTAATCAAATTGCCACTCAGCCAAAACCCAATTGAAATATGAAGCCAGAAGTTGTGGAATGTGGATGCACTCAGATGCGCTCCGCTTTTAGCGCTCTTTCCGATACTCCAGCACCTCCCTCGTTCACTCCTGTGGGCGCATCATGCCATTGCCCTCTTCCATGCCTGCATTGCTGATGCAGAATGAGACCCAGGCCTTCTCTGCTTAGACCCACCTGGCTCTTTCTGGTGCAGGGAATACTGGCCTGCGGTTGGCAGCATGGCCAGTTGCGGGGCTGATGTCTGTGGGCTGCTTTCCGCACTGCTTGTTCGCTTTCCTTCTCTGGGGGCTCAAGCGGTGGCTGGAGCAGAAGCCTCCATCCTGCCTCTGTCCCCTCTGGCTGGCTAAGGGTTGGTCCTGGAGGGAGAGGCTGGGTCTGCGGGCAGCGAAACAGACCAGACAAGGAGGCTGGCCCACCAGCCTCTTGTCCGGCCAGAAATAGAGCAAACTCAGGGGCCTTCCGATGAAACAGCCTCCATGTTTCCGGGAGGGAGGCGTGCTGGTGTGAGGAGTTCACTCGTTGCCAGAGGTCAACTGATTTGGTTTCCCTCTCGCTGGCACCCAGAAGCTCAGACCTGCTTGGTTACCCTGCAGCATTCCAGCCGAGGCCGGGGTGGCTCCCCCGTTCAGTTCTGGTGGGCTACTGCCAGTGCTAAAGTTGAAAAGGCTTCTCTCCCCACTCCCATTTGTGTTGCTCCTTTGTGGGGAATTTGTGAAATTGACATTTCGCAGCTGAGCTTTCAGAATTGGTGTGCAAATTTTGCACACAGTGTTATTTTGCCCAGTCTGCTCTTGTGCTTTGCTTAGGAGAGGCCCTGAAGCCCCTTCCCCCTCAAAACCCACTGGCTATCTTTATAAGCCATCTTTTCAGCTCCTGTTGTTCACACCTTGAAGCATTTCTTCATGATCATAAGGACTAGAAACTTAATTATTTGTCGGTGAGGGGAGTGTTAAGCAAAAGCGGAGATTATCAGGGATCGGTATTAATGATCTGTATTAAGCCTCCCCCTCCCCACGTTTCCACATAATCACAGCATGAGCTCTGCTCTGACTGTGTCAGATGGACAATGTCTGAAAGTGTGAAAAATAATAATGAACTTAACCAACTGGAAAGCTGGTTCAGCGTTTTCTAGAACTGATATGCTAGAGAGGAAAGGATGGTTTGTTTGTGGGCAACAAGTCAGCACCCTGCTAACCCCCGGTTTGTTTTCGGGGTTGTCGTGCCCACAGTAAGTCGTGGCGTTGTCTAAACCCGGGCAACGGACCCCACTTTGGGTCCAGGGAAGCAGTGAGCAAACCTGTCCAGCAGGGACCAACCATGGACTTTGACCTGGAGAGGCTGCAAATAGGAAACTACATGTATATATATTTACGTTGATTGGACTGCACCCTATTTTTTACTTTCCTGGGCTCCTCCCACAAACCGCAGCTCCCCAGAACTGCATTTAGTCACCTTCCCCATGTGTACTCCTACACCCGATCACTGTCCAATCTGCTGCACTGAGTTTGGTGAAATTTGTCAGAGCCACATCTGCATCGGATGAAAAAGAGAAGCTAAATTTGCACATCGCCTGATAATGGCTGTTACCTTAACCCAGATCTCCCACACAAACTTCAGTCGCGTCCTTCACTGACTCACTCAGCTCCTTCAAAGTAAAAGGAACTGTTAAGCAGCCACAGAAGACAAATCGTGCAAGAGGCGCCGGAGAATTTCCTCCGTTTGCTCCCATAGCAGGCCCTCTGGAAGCAAGAGACGAGCCTCTTGAAGCCAGCCCTGAGTTGAGATGAGGTGTGTGCAGCTAGATAATTGCTAAGCGACTTGCTTGCTTGCTATGGCCTTGGTCTCAGACAAACTGCCTCTATTCCGGCCCCCATTTGAGCTTGTAACTGGATTGCTACAGTGGGGTAGCCTTCCCACTGCTTGCCTTTGAGTGAAAATTTTGGCGGCCTTTCCAGCACAGAATCCCCAAGGGTGGCCCACTGTGCTTGCATGCAACTCTCCCGCCCTTCAGGCGCTAACGTAGCCCAGGTGTGCCTCCGTGAACGCTCTGTCTACCTTTTCAGCTGCCAGGCACTGGGGCGTGACGGCATGGTTTGCTAGCCCCCCGAAGGAGCCCCCTTCCCCAGGCTTCCACGATGCCTGTGCAGGCCGCACAGTGGACGGAGTTCCTGTCCTGCCCGATCTGCTACAATGAGTTCGATGAGAACGTGCACAAGCCCATCAGCTTGGGCTGTTCCCATACGGTGTGCAAGACCTGCCTGAACAAGCTGCACCGCAAGGCCTGCCCTTTCGACCAGACAGCCATCAACACGGACATCGACGTGCTTCCTGTCAACTTTGCACTCCTTCAGTTAGTCGGAGCACAGGTAGGGGCAAGGGACGTCCCCGCATCTGCCTCGTGGGCTTCGTGACGCAATGTGGAGATCTCAAAGCTGTGAGTGATGCGAGAGACAGGCCAGGTAAAAGGGATAAAACAATACGGCAAGACAGAAACCGTTCAGACGTGGCTGGCTAGTTCAGGAAGCGGCGTTCCTCGCGCTACCAGGAGCCAAACAGGAAAACTGCCTCTGCCGCTGGAGAAGTTGTCTGTCATCAGGGCTATTTTCCATCAGCAGCTTTCTTATTGTTACTTGCTGTCAAGTCGTCTCGGACTGGTGGCGACCGTATGAACGAACGCCTTCTGAAATAGCCTGTCCTTGACGGCTCTTGTGAGCTCAAGGCTGTGGCTTCCTTTATGGAATCAGTCCATCTCAGAGCTGGGCTTCCCCTTCTCCTCTGCCATCTCACGATGTGATGGCTTTATCCTCTATAAATTTGCCTGAAGTGGCAGCCGGCACTCCATCTTGTGGTAGCAAATGCATGACGACGCGCCGCACAAAGAAGCAACGTTGCGTCCATAAGATGAATGGCGATGGCTGTGCCATCAGCCCACTTAGTTCCTTGAAGAGTTCCACAAGCCATGTGGGGAGGTTGCGGCCAACGGGGAGCCCACAGCCTCTGAGCAAAGTAAAGTAGTAGAGAGAGGATCGTATGGAAAGAGCAGGGGCTAATGTCGCTCCAAGTGCTTCAAGTCAGTCGCAGGTGAGGATAAAGCTTAAGCCAAAAGCTCTGCAGAAAAGGAGGGCTTTGAAGGTACAGGGAGAGGTTGCACCGAGCCCTTCCGCATTTCGCTGAGGCTGTGTTTGCACAGAACACCCAAGTCAGAACCATCCCGGGTGGCCCTTGTTTGTCTTCTCCTGCAGGTGGGAGTGGTGAAGCCAACCAGAAACTTAGCAGGGTGGAGAAACTTAGCATTGCATGGGTGCCTGGGCTCCTGGCTTGCTGGTTTTTTAACAAGCCAGGCTCCATAAGCCAGCTGCAGCCCCTGGCCAGGCGGAGGAGAGATGGCCCAGGAATCTGGTGCAGACGAGAGGCTAAGCTTTTCTGCCCTGCTACATGAGTTCAGCTGCTCCCACTTGCAGGAGGAGCAGACCTGTGGATTTCCAAGAGAATGCTGGCTTCGTGCTTAGTGCAGAAGTGGCCTGTATGTCTTCGTACTGATTTGCCGCCATCCCTGATGTTTCTTGGCTGCTGCTGCATTGTTTGGAATGGGCTCAAGCCAAAGGCACAGTGAGGAAGCTGCTGCGTCCAAGACATGGTGCTTCTTCACTGGGCCTTCAGAAGCCTCCCTCCCTGAAGGGCAGTGCTGCTCGCCTGTAACAGGGCCTGCTCAAATAAGCCCGGTTGCTTTTTGGCCAGGCAGATCTTGAGACAGCCACATGATCTTGTATCTTTCCAGAGCTGGGTGGGTTGTTTGCCAGTGGTGAACACTCTCCTGTGCCATTCCACTTGAAATATGCATGCACACACACACACACAGAGACACACACACACAAATCCGTGTGGGTAACCATTGCCTTTTTCTCTTCTGCCCTTGATAGGTACCTGATCATCAGACCATCAAGCTAAGCAGCCTAGGAGAGAACAAGCACTATGAGGTAGCAAAGAAGTGTGTTGAAGACCTGGCACTTTATTTAAAGCCGCTAAGCGGAGGCAAGGGTAAGTCCCACCGGACCGGTGAGCAGGCCCTGGTTCCCCTGCAGGCGGGCAGGAAGCTGGTTCTCTCGTGCGATTGGAGTGGTGGTCACGAACCGCTATTGCAGGTTGTTAACTCTGGTTTTTAAATTGGTTGAGTAATTTTTATGGCTTTGTCCTGTTACCTGTTTTTTGTGGGAGAGGTTGCTACCAACAGTTGGGGGCGGTTTGCACTTCTATGTCATGCGCTGCTTTGAACCACTCGGAAATCTTTGGCTATCAGACAGCAAGTGGATGGATGAGTTAATCGATGCTTTCTAAGTACTCCACGTGCAGTCTTGCCCCACGCGCCCAAGTATGGAATCCTTTCTCCTTTGTCTGGGCACATCTCTCAGCTCATCTTTTTCTTGCGCCTCCGTGCAAAGGTGTCGCCAGCTTGAATCAGAGCGCACTGAGCCGGCCTATGCAACGGAAGCTGGTGACGCTAGTGAACTGTCAGCTGGTGGAAGAGGAGGGCCGTGTGAGGGCCATGCGGGCAGCCCGCTCACTCGGGGAGAGAACCGTGACCGAGCTGATCCTGCAGCACCAGAACCCTCAGCAGCTGTCGGCCAACCTCTGGGCCGCGGTCCGGGCACGCGGGTGCCAGTTCCTGGGGCCAGGTAAGCCGTGGCCGGAACACAGGGCGATTCCAGCCTTTTTCTTCACTGGAGAGCAGTCAGGAATAAGCATTGCGGCAGCAAGTCTTCGAAACAAAGCTGAAGGCTTTAGGAAGGGCACATGTGCGGCTGGCAGGGCTGCTGCTGCCTGGGCCCCATCAGTGCCGCTTCCAGGGGGGGTGTCTGTCCTTCCGCACGTGTGTAGGCCAGGCCTTGGTCTTCCAGCAGACCAAGAGCCCCCGGTGATAGTGGCTCAGATTTCCCCCTCTCGCCTGCATTTCACGGATATCTATGGGATTGCCCTCTGCAGGGCTCTCGCAGTTGCCTGGGAACAGCCTTTAGTGTTTTCGACGTTCGTCAGTCCCGAGTTCTAAAAGTGCCCGAGCGTACAACCTTATGTAAGTTCAGGCTGAATAGAAGCCCACCGCTCCCAGCATGCCCGGCTGTGCTAGCCAGGCTTGCCGCGAGTGGCCGGCCTCTTCCCTGTGGACGTTGGCATTGGGCGGCACTTGGCGGGGTCGAGTTGCTACTTTCGAAAGCCGTCCCCTCGCCCTGCGGCTCCCATTCCCCTCAGAGGTGCACCAGGTGGCCTCCCTGTGCCTTTTTAGGGAGCAGCATCATGCTCTCGGCCCTCCCAGTCACAAAGGTCTGGGCGGAACACAGTTCCGCAGAAGGGGGGCCGCCTTCTTTCGTCTGCTCTGGTTTCTTGTCCATGGCCTTCTGAGGACGGAACGTCCGCTTTTGGGTTTGTAGCCATGCAGGAAGAAGCCTTGAAGTTGGTGCTGCTGGCCTTGGAAGACGGCTCTGCCCTCTCCAGAAAGGTCCTGGTGCTTTTCGTTGTCCAGAGACTGGAGCCGAGATTCCCGCAGGCTTCCAAGACCAGCATTGGGCACGTGGTGCAGCTGCTGTACCGGGCGTCTTGCTTCAAGGTGTGGAGCTTTTGCGCTTGATTTTGTACACGCGGCTCGAATACCAGCAGTGGCTCCCTGCCCCACTGCAGGTGCGGCAGCCCCGTGGCTGTTCCACCGAGGCACCCACGTGTGCGAAACGAGCGTGGCCAGCATTCCCAGCAGCAGCGGTCGGCGATGGCACACTGGTGGTGTTTCCACCACCCATTCCGCCTTTCTTCTGTTTCTTTCTTTACCTTTGTCCGCATCCCTCCCTTGTCCCCGGAAGGAGCCCACGCTGGCTTCCACGGTCCTCCCCTTCTCCGTGGCACCTGCTTGTTGCCCACACGTGAGCTGTGAACCGAATCGCCACAGAGGATCCCACCCCCCCCGTTCCCCGCTTGCTTGTCCCTGCTTCCTCGTGTGTTTGGATCACTGAGGACAACCCTCCACACAGCGAAGGGACGGCCTTTTATGGACCTGTTGGCGTTCGTGGACTAGAGCCCACCCTTAAAAGATTGCTGCTCTTTCACATGCCACGTGGGCCTCTGTTGTTTTTGCTGCTGCTGCTGCCAACCTTCCCAGCTACATTCTGGAAGTTCCCTTTCTCCTTTGCTTCACATCGACTGCATTCCTACGGTCCTGTAAAAATACGCTGTCAAAACTGGACATCTAAATGCATATGGCTGTGCTTGTTACAATTCTGTGCGTGTGTCGATGGGGAAAAGTCCAGCAATGCCGGCATCTTCTGGCCAGCGGAGCTCCCTGGGGGGCCGTCAGGCTTTTCTCTGTCTAAACACGCGTAGGACTGTGGCCGACATGAGTGTATGTGTTCGAGCAGGTGACCAAAAGGGACGAAGATTCCTCTCTGATGCAACTGAAGGAGGAGTTCCGCAGCTACGAAGCCTTGCGGAGAGAGCACGACGCCCAGATTGTCCACATCGCCATGGAAGCCGGGCTTCGGATTTCTCCGGAGCAGTGGTCCTCCCTCCTTTACGGCGACCTGGCCCACAAATCTCACATGCAGTCTATCATTGACAAGGTGAGCCCTGGCTTCGGAACGCTGGCCCCCAAAATCTATTTATTTCCTTGTTTGTTTATTTTCAGTGCCTCGTGTGCCATCTGATTATGCTAAAATCCCCAGATGGTTTATATCTTCTGGGCTTGACGCACCTGATGATGAACCTGCATAGGGCAGATTCTGAGCTGAGAGGCAGAGCCCCTTAGCACTGATCCTCAGCTTATGCTGGCTGAAGGTGCGGCCCCTTGGCTAAGCCACGCTTTCCCCCTGCCCCTCCCCACCCTGCTCCTTTCTAAATATTTTGGGCTTCGACTCCCGTCAGCCACTACCAGGTGCTCTGTGGTCAAGAAAGCTTGGGCGTATGGTCCAAAGCCTCTGACAGGCACCAGGCTGGAGTGGGATGGCTTAGCTGCTCGTGCCACGCACGTGGCAGCCCCCTGACAGTTGAAAAGCCTGAAAAAACTAAAGATTCTGTGGGGTTCTTCCTCCTGTGACGCGGAGCATCGCCTTTGTCTTGCTTCCAGCTACAGTCTCCAGAATCCTTTGCAAAAAGCGTGCAGGAGTTGACAATTGTTCTGCAACGTACGGCTGACCCTGCCAATTTAAACCGGCTTCGCCCCCATTTGGAGCTCTTGGCCAACATAGATCCCAACCCAGGTATGTGAAGACGCCCCGAGTGCGAATCCTGCAGGGGGCGAAGCATCCGGAAATGGCACACCAGACGACTCAGACAATGATGCACTCCCCCCCCCCGCATGCACACCTGAGCACTGATTTCATTGTCATTTTTACCTGCCCTTTCTTCATTCAGTTTTCAAACTAGCGCCGTAATTTTATCCATGACGGCTCAGAAGTGAGACCATTCGATTTCAATGGCACTTACTCTGAGGTGGGCTGATACGGGGTTGCCCTGGTAATTGTCCAAGACACTGCTTGTGTGGTTTAAACGCCCTTCCGTCCTCTTTAAAGCCAACACGGCTTTCATGAGGAGCTGGCTGGATCTGTGATGTGACCGAGACTGGCCAAGTATCGCTACGCTTGACTGGCGTTGGTTACAAACTGCAGATCCATCTTTTCCAAAATGTAAATCTGTGGGGTGAAGAGAGAGGCTGTTCCCGTGTGCAGGCAAATGCTTCCTGGGCAGACCCGTCGTTTGGGCTCGAGTCCTTTCATCTGCATTTCTGAGGCAGACCTTCTGCCCGACATGGGAAACCTGGGGAATCTTCACCTGCCACCCTTGCACTATGCAATCGTGTTGCTAGTCTTGGCAGTCTGTCTGAACCCAGACCAGGCGTGAGCCTGCACTGGTGCTGCAGTCGTCTTCTGTTAAGTCCCAGAAGCAGTAAAAAAACAACCATGGAGCTTTTAGATTCCACTTCGATCTTGCAGGAATGTTGTGAAAGAACCAAGGTGTGAGTATCAAGGGCTCAGTTCCCAGTGAAGCAGGGCAGGACAGCTGGCTGCAAGACAGAAGGTCTTGAGCGTGTTCGCTAGGCCTGTCCTGTGCTTCAGAAGACTTTCTCCTCCTCCTCCTCCCCCCCTCCCAGATGCAGCTTCTCCAACGTGGGAGCAGCTGGAAAACAGCATGGTGGCTGTGAAGACGGTTGTTCACGGCCTCGTGGACTTCATTCAGAACTACAGTAGGAAAGGCCACGAAACGCCACAGGTATTACCTGTTTAGCTGGTTTTTAGTCTACTTTTCAGTGTCCCAGATTCCCAGAGCTGGGGAGGAATTTAAACGAAATCATGCAAACAGTAAACACAGCGGAGGGCCAGAGTGGGGGGAATGGTGCGCACAGAGAGGAGAGCAAAGCCGATAGCTTCTGGCGTTTTGGACTGAGAAGGATTCGGTGTCCCTTCGGTCCCCGGCCTTTCTGGGTCAGTGGGCACAGTGGAGACAGTGATGGTGATGGTTCGTGCAAAGCAGCTGCCGGCAGAGTTGGCCGCTTGTTCCAGGGGTGCTTGGGTGCTTCCACCGGTGGATTTGTTTGGCAGGAGGGGGGCAGATCGGAATCCGCACGAGGAGTGGCCTTCCCATTGGCTCTCCCGCTTTGTCCCGCCATCCAGCATCCTGATCCCACCTCCAGGTGTGCTGAGCATGGCCAGGCAGGATGGCGGCTGGCCGGGCAAACCCTTCCCCGTGGCCATGCGCGGTCCAGGCTCTCCCGCTCCGGAACGCAGCCTTTCCGGCGCTAAGCCCTGCCTTTAAGCAATGCACGTATTGACTTGCCTCCCCCACCCCCTTGTTCCGAAAGCCGCAGCCCAACAGCAAATACAAAACGAGCATGTGCCGTGACCTGCGGCAGCAAGGCGGGTGCCCACGAGGGACCAACTGCACGTTCGCGCACTCTCAGGAGGAGCTGGAGAAGTGAGTACGAGGAGGGGGCGGGCGGCTCTCCGTGGGTGCACCTGAGCGGGGGACCCTCCGTGCCCTTTGGGTCTGTGTGTCTTCTGGTGCTTTCCCATGGCTGCTGCTGACTTCTCTCTCACTCCAGACAATCTGTTCAGACAGAGAAAGGGAATGGCTATAAAATTCCTCCTTATGTTGGGGGGGGGGCACTAAGAGCACCCTGTCTGGAACCCGCCCCCCCCCAGGGCTGTGGTGTAGATTAGAGGAATGGGGGAATCATGGAGCCTGGCTTCCTTCCAAGCTCTGTGTAACTGTTTCTGCGACGACTTCCGATAGACGAGAAATTGAGCCCTCTTCTTGTTGCTGGGTTCCAGGGGAATCTGTTTTCCCGATTCAGCTGCTTGGGAAAAGTGCCTCTCCCCACTGTGTTTTGTAACTGCAGGTACCGCCTGCGGAACAAGAAGATCAGTGCCACGGTGAGGACCTTCCCTCTGCTAGGCAAAGCCAACGTCACGAGCACCGTCTCCACTACAGCAGCCGCAAACGTCATTTCCATCATCGGAAGCGCTGAGGCGGCTGGGAAGATGGTGCCGAGCAGCAACGGGATCGCCAGCCTGGAAAGCGGCGTCCCCCAGCTGATCCCCCGCTGTGCCGACACCTCTTCCTTAAGGACTCTGGAGAATGTGAAGAAAGCGGGGAAAGCGGGTGCCAACGGCCAGACCGTTTCCGCCTCCCCAACGGATCCCCTGCCGGAAAAGTACGTCCCGCGGGTGGAGAGCAGGTGCCCTGCCCAGGCCTGCTTCTGATGGTAGCAGCACAGCTGGGCTCATCTGGAGGAAGCCATTCCCAGCTTCCAAGAAGCGTCCCCCCCACCCCCTCAGACGCACTGTCCCTTTCCTTGAAGCAGGGGGGGCCTCGTTCAGGATGACCCCTGCTGTCCCCTCCAGGCATGCCTCAACTAAAGCCAAAGAAGGAATGGTCTTTCTCCCATCAGCACTCAAGGGCTTAGCCATAGAAAAGATGCGATGGATGGATGGATCAAAATTCCTCTCAAGCGTTTCTCAGAGAGGTGACAGCCTGAATCCACCCCCTCTCTTTCAGTAAAATCGGTTCGCCCCCGAAGACGCCCGTCAGCCAGGCAGCAGCTACCTCAGCAGGCCCCCCTCCTGCCCCGCCACCACCTCCTGTCGGCACTGAGATGAGCACCCTCACCCCCAAATCCGGCCCCTTCACCGCCAGAGTGCCCATCTACCCCCCACACTCCGACAGCCTTCAGTACTTCCAAGATCCTCGGGCTCACCTCTCCTACGAAGCCCAGCAGTACCCGCAACCAGGTGAGCCGCTGGCCCAGGTCCCAGGCACTGCCACAGCCGCGGGAGGGGGGGGCCACTGGGGCTCCCCCGGAGCATGCCTGGCAGTCCCAATTGTCTTTCGAGGCCTCTTGGCGCCAGGTAGATTCCCCCGTGCAGGTGAGCAGCATGCAGCTTGCAGACCCCACGCGGCCTCTGCTATTCCATCAAGGTGCACGGAGAAGAGATTTGAAAGGGGGAAATGGTGTGTCCACTCACTAAAACAGTCCAGTTTGGCTTGCAAGCTCGCTCTCTTTGACTCTTGCTGCCCTCCATTTTGTGCTGCCAGTGCCTGTCTCTCCTGTTCTCTCTGTTCTTTCTGCGTCACTGTTTGCAGCCAGGGGAAAGCGCCCGAGCAGCGAGACTGGGGCAGGGAGGACAGTGGGCCTCCAGAGCTGCTGTGGCAGTGGAGCAGGCGGGGTGCACATCCCACATGGCAGCACCCCTTCCCCTAGTGCCAGCCCTCCTGTTGTCCAAGTTCCAGGGGAAGGGCATCGTCCAGTCCCGTCAGGCGGATCATAGTCGCGGGGGGAGCACCAGGGGAAGGGGTTCTGCTGCACCCACGTCCCGCTTGCAGCCTTCCCGTTCGGACTCTGTGATGAGGACGGGCGTCTCTCCATGCTAGCTGCATGGGCAGGCATGCGTCCTTCTCCGTGCCCAGCACAGAGGTCGCAGGAGGCGAGGGAGAGGTCCATCCCTCATCCGGCTATCTGTTGCACCTCTCAGGAAATGACCCATCCGTCCCAGAAGCACAGCTCACCTGGCCTTTTCGGAGCCTAGTACAATTGTTGTGCAAGTTGAGAACTTCTGTGGACTTACTGACACACCCGTGTAATTTCTAAGAAGAACCTGCTTGTTTTTGTGCCTGTGCGTAGCGTTGTGGCAAAAACGGGAATGCATGCGCATTGCCAAGGACACGGCAGCTAGTTAACATTTTGAAGCTGGCGAAGTCGATTCTTGGCAGAGGTGCCCTGTTTTCACAACAGTAGCCCATGTTGTGCGATATAATTAAGAGGATGCCCATTGACACATGTATAAATGTGAGAGCAGGCAAGAGTCATATGGAGCTTGCATTCAAAGCAAAGAACGGGTGGAATTGCATTTGGATCGGAGTGCCTCTAGTCAGAAGCGATGCCACACTCTGTGCTCCCCTGACCTCTCGAAAATAACCCTCGCTTGGCTGGTAGATACCTGGCATCACCGCTTCTCCCCAGGCTGCCTCTCCAGGCACATTTTCTCTTTTCAGGGGACTGTTTTGACTTCCGGGAGTGTGCAAAATGGATGTGAAACAAGGCCTCCGGCTTTGTGAAATGTTTCCCGATCGGCAGAGCTCAGCGATTGTCTCTCGTTCCACAGGATACTACCCTCCGCCACCGACGGTCCCAGCTGGCGTGGCGCCGTGTCTCCCGCGCTTTGTGAGGTCTGGCAACGTCTCGGAAAGCACCCTCCCGCCTGCTTCGGTGCCGTACGGCGACCATTACAGCGCATTCCCCCCTCGGGACAGGCTGAGTTCTCCTTACCAGCAGCCGCCCCCGCAGCCATACGGGCCGGTCCCGCCTGTCCCCTCCGGGATGTACGCCCCGGTGTATGACAGCCGGCGCATCTGGCGACCACAGATGTACCCGCGGGACGACATCATCAGGAGTAACTCGCTACCTCCCATGGACGTCGTGCACCCCCCCGTCTATCAGACTTTCCTGCGGGAAAGATACAACTCATTGGACAGCTACTACTCCATGGCATGCCAGCTGCCAGCAGACCAGAGGACAGTGCCTTTGCCAAGGGTAGGTGCCGACCTTCGCCGCCCGCCCTCTGCCTCCCGCCCCGTGCGCGTGGGCAGTTCTGACCCCGTGAGGCTTTTTGGCCATGGGGCCACCGTCTCCCAAGCCTCAGCCTTTCCAGAACTCGGCTCGCTGCTGCGCTTTCCTTCCTGAGCTGCTTCTGCGCGTGGTGTGCGCGGCTGCGGTGTTTTCAGTCTTTCTGGGATGCCGCCGCTGCGTCGCATGTGCCAGGTGGGCAGACCGGCCGGACCAGCGCTGCCACGGACTAGAAGCGCGAGGTCTGCCAGGCAGGGCCAAGGGCACAGTGGTGGCTCAGGAACTGCAGGTCGGCTTTGCGGCAGGAATGACATGGCGCTTGCCCCGCGTTCGCCACACTCCCCGTTTGCTTTTCCACAAGCGTTCTTGATTCGAGCAGCCTAATTTAGGAAGGGAAACACGCTTTTCATTTGCACTGCTGTTAAAACATTGAGACTCGGGAAGTCTGGCTGACTGCCACACCTGGAGATGGAGCAGCAGGTCCACTCACCTTCCCTGGTATACGTCTCGGGCAGAACCGTGGCAGGGCGTATCTTTGTTCCATGGGAGTGAGGGCAGGTGAGGCAGAGGTGCACCAAGGCAAGGCATTTTCTGGGGGGGGTGGGGGTGTTTTTCTAAAGTGGGAGGGATCGTCCACTGTGCTGGTCCCGGAGGAAGTATCCAAGCTGCCCACCCTCATTTCGCAAGGCCCAGGCTCCAGCCTGCTGCTGGAGGCATCCTGGCGGGTGAGGCCGGCGTTCCCTTGATGGGCTTCTACAGCAGTGTGAAGACATTCTGCTTCCAGCTGCGGCCTCGCAGCCCAGCCCGGGAGTGCACGCAGTTCCGATTTTGTCAGGAAGAATTTGGGCCTGGTGACAGGAGGCCTGGCCTCCTGCCCGCCTTCCTCTTCGTGTCAGTGGCTGAGTGGTCGGTGCCTGCAGCTGGAGCGAGCTGCCACCGTGTGTGTTGGTGCTGCCCCGTCCTTCAAGCACGTGTCTGGCATCTTCCTGCTAGGAGCCTTGCAGCCATTTGAAGGCCACGTTTGACGACCCACTGAGAAGGAAACCGGAGCAGTGGGCTCCATGCCACGCACAGAGACCACCTCTTGTGTCGTCCTCCGCTCTCCCTGGGGCAACGCAGTCTCCGCCGCCACCTTCTCCACTCTTCAGCGTGGATTTCAGTGCGGAGGTGAGGCACCCAAGCCTCCGGGGCTGGAAGGGAGGAGTCGCCGCCCTCTCTGATCTCTTGATGACCCTTACCCCTGGAACCTCCCCCCCTCTCTCTGTGCATGTGTGCATGCGTACACTACCCTTCCCGTGAAAGTCAGGGGTGTTTATTAATTAGAGCAAGGGTGGGTGGCTTTTAGGCCCACACAGGCGGGCCGTAATGCCCATTCTCACATCACTAGCTCTGCTTCCCAGGGCCAAGGAGCTGTGCAGGGTCAGAGCCGCTGGAAGGCTACAAGGTGCCCACCTGTGAATCAAGATCACAAAAGACCTGGTGCAGGTGATCCCTGACTGGGATCTACAGGGCACCGGGCCCTGTGGAAGTGTGTGTGTTCTAACTCTCCTCCCCCGTTCCGCCCCTCATCTCCTCCTGCTGGGAAGACTTGTGATGGGGAGACAAGCGTTGCGTCTTTCTTCTACACGCCCCCCCTCCGCCAGACCTGCTAGCATGTTTAGGGCAGGGGCTGGAATTTAGATGAGGGAAAGGCACGGGCTCAAGCACTCTCTTCTAGGGGTCTCCCACTCCAGCCTTACTTGAGTTTTCACCGGAGTGCCCCGGGGTTGCTGTGCAGCAGAGCGGAATCGTGTGTGTCAGCCCTCATTCAGCCACACAGAGCCCCCCTGCAACCGAGGGGATAGAGCTTTGCTCTGGCCTGCTATGACCTGGCCGGGAGGCCTGGAGAGCTGGGGGTGGCGGTCCAGCGCACCCCGGGGGGCACCAGGCTGGGGAAAGCTGCTTTAGTAAATGTAAATGCTTCTGCTCTCATTTATTGCTTCCTATTACACCCCTGGGACTGCAGGTGACGCAGTGGTTTAAACTGCTGTGCTGCTGGGCTGGTTGATCGAAAGGTCGCTGGTTCGAATCTGCACACGGGGTGAGCTCCCGTGCGCCGTCCCAGCTCCTGCCAACCTTGCAGTTCGAAAGCATGCAAATGCAAGTAGATAAAAAGGTACCACTTCGGTGGGCAGGTAACAGCGTTCCGTGCACTTCGGTGTTTAGTCATGCCGGCCACATGACCACGGAGACTGTCTGCGGACAAACGCTGGCTCCCTCGGCTAGGAAACGGAGATGAGCACCGCCCCCTAGAGTCAGGCATGACTGGACGTAACGTCAAGGGGAAACCTTTACCTTTTATTACACCCCTCCCCACCCGCCCCAGGTCTGTTCTTTTCCCTAGTGTAAGCTCCTCAGGGCAGAGGGCTAATTTCTCACTCTCTTTCTCCTGCCCCGTAAACACCACGTCCCAAACACCGCATAACTTCCTCTGGAACATAGCCTGTGGGGTGGGTCAGGACCGTCCCGGCCTTTTCTCCCCCGCAGTTCTGCGAGAGCCCCAGTGACCTGAGCAGCGCCAAGTACGAGGATGACCGGCTCTCCCACTACTCCCCGTGGTCGTGCGGCACCATCAGCTCGTGCATCGGCGCCATTGAGTCGGAGCCCAAGGACGTCATTGCCAATTCTGGCACGGTGCTCCTGGTAAGGTAGCGTCGCCTGTCGAGCCGCTCCTGCCTCAGCGGGCCGCTCGGGGTGGGTGCCTGCAGAGCGGCGGCCCGGGGCGGTTTGCAGGGCTAGAGCCGGCCACTGTGGCGCGAAGACGTTCGCCAGCCAGGTGAGCCTGCCCCCCGCTGTCCGCTCCGAGCAGGATCTCGACAGCGGGGACGTGAAGCGGCGGGCGCATCTGTTCGAAGCACAGAGGAGGGCGAAGGAGGAGGACCCCATCATCCCTTTTGGTGACGGGCCCATCATCTCCAAGTGGGGCGCCATCTCTCGCTCGTCCCGCACCGGGTACCACACCACGGACCCCGTTCAAGCCACTGCTTCCCAAGGAAGTGCCACGAAGCCGATCAGCGTGTCAGGTTGGGCCTGGCTGCGAGCCGGCAATGGGGTCAGAGGAGGCTGGGGGGACAGGCGATCCCCGGGAAGGCTCTCGCAGGTGTCGGCTGAGGGCTCCCCTTTTCCCTGCCACAGATTATATCCCTTACGTCAGCACTGTGGATTCGAGATGGAGCTCCTACAGCTCAGATTCGACCTCATCAGCACCTTTCCTGGAACGGTACGTGCGCCAGGCCCTGCGCCAGCTGCTCACCCACTCCAGGGACATGCGAGTCCCCCCCCCCCCGGGGACCTCAGTTGGGGATCCAGGGGCCAAGCAGTGCTCGGTCCAGCCTCTGCCGCTTCCTTGCCTGCCCAAAGAGGAGGGGTGCCGGGCCCTGGGCAGATGCCGCCACCGGCCTTCCGCCACTGGCCTCATTGCCGAGTTGCCCAGGTGAGGTGGGGCTTTGCGGGAGCGTGGCGCACGTGGCTCAGCAGAGCAAGAAGGTGGACAGGAACCAGCCTGCTTAATTAAGGGGGGTGGGGCTGTGCAAGAGGCTTCATTTTCTGTCTCGCGGGGAGAACAACCTGCAGCCCTCCCCTTCCTCTCTTTAAAGGGATCGCTTCGTCATCACTGACGTGTCTGCTCCCAGGAAGCATTCCAGCACAGGGGATCTACTGAGCCTCGAGCTGCAACAGGTGCGCCTCTTCTGGCAGCTCGGTCGTCCCTCGGGAATGTCTGGGCTGGGGAGCTTGCAAAGCGCTGGCCGGTCTGCTTCACGTGCCCTGGGAAGCATGAGGGCGACGAAAGGGGAGGGTTGCCGTGGCAGCTCCATCCCGCCTGCACGTGGGGGTGGCCCTTGGTTGTGGGAGCCTGCCTGCGCTTGCACCTCACTCTCTCCCCTTCCACGCAGGCCAAAAGCAACTCGCTGCTGCTGCAGAGAGAGGCCAACGCCCTGGCCACGCAGCAGAAGTGGAGCGCCTTGCACGAAGACAGCCCCCTCGCGCTAAACCTCTTAAGCAAGGAAATCGATCTGAGGAATGGTGAGGTAAACTGGTTGGACCCTTAATTTATTAAGAGCAGGGGTGGTCCGGAGGGGCGTCCTCGCTGCTGCTGCTGCTTCCACAGCCTGAGGGGATTCAGTCACACAGGGAGAAACACAGAAACAGAGCGAGTCAGAAGGGGCCTCCCGGGCCATCTAGTTCAGGAGGCAAGTCCAGAGCCACACGGCGGTTCCAGGGTTGGGAGCAGATGTTCCTTCCGTGTGTATCTGGAAGGCCCTCCCTACTTTTTCTCCAGAAGTGGAGGGACAGAGCGCTTCCTGCCAGGCTGAACAAGCCCACTGACTCAGCTGCTGAGCGGTTCTGCTTCCCACACGCTTTTTAAAAAGTGGGTTTTTAGTGAGTTGGGCAGTGGATAAATACGGCGTGAAACATGCTTGTTTAAGCATAGAGATAAAATGCGACTCGGTGGCCCATGTGCGTGCGGTTCCAAGGGTAAGCCAGGGCTAGCCTGCCCTGGGGAACTTGCTCTTGCCATGCCCGGCTTCCCCCCGCGGCGTGACTGGAGCAGCAGGTGCCACTGCCCACGTTGTGTAGAGACGGCTTGGCACCTCTCTGCTCTCCTCTTGCCGTGGGGCACCCCCCATTCTTTCCAAGCCTTATGCGTTCTCTCTCCTTCCCATGCTGCAGGCTGACTATGCTGAGGACGGAGCAGACACAAAGCCGGATCGCGACATTGAACTAGAACTTTCCGCCCTTGATGCCGATGACCCTGACGGGCAGGGAGAACAAATTGAAGTACAAACACGTTTTCTCTCCACTCCCTGAATGGCGGGTGTTTGGGTTTGTGGGTCGTTTGCGTTCGGTCCCATCTCAGAAGCCCTGAGCGGCTGGCAGCGCCGCCAAGTTTCCACAGAACTGTGAAGCCCCCAAAGCAACATTTTCCAGGGGCCGATGTCCTCCCCGTGTTGAACCCTCCATTCAGACTAGATGCGTAGGCTTGGGAGGTCGTGATGCTTCTTGTGTGGACACACGTGAAGCTGTGTTGGAGGGGGTGGATCAGAGCTAGGGCTCCTGCTTTGCGTGGAGGATGGCCGGGCTTCGACCCCAAGCCCCATGTCCAGACAGGGCTGCCCGAGCCCTGGCGGCCCACTGCTGCCAGTCAGTGTTGACACGCCTGGGCTGGATGGACTGAGTTTTCCTTGCTCCTCCACTGCACCAAGCCCATTGTACTGTCTAGCCCAGTGCCGCCTCCTCTGAGTGGCAAGAGCTGTCCAGCAACTTAAATCGGGGGCACCACCCTATATTTCAGGAACAACACCATAGGGTGCTTCTGATCCTTCGTTTTAGGGACTGCCTTGGCAAGGTACGCGTGGCCCCCACAACCCTCTTCCAAGCATCGCATTTTTCCAGTGGCGGCTGCTATTTGGGCAGGGTGGTCACCACCCCCAAGAAAGGCATGCCTTTATGTTCCTCCTCCTCCTCCTTCCAGGAAATTCTAGGCCTGCAGCTTGGGATCGGCGACCAAGACGATAATCTGTTCAACGGGTCAGCTCTGGAGAACGGCCACCCCCTGGAGCAGCCCCAGAAGGAGCCCCGGCAGCAGAAGAAGCCCTGCTTAGGTGAAGACCTTGCTATTCTGTGAGTGTTGGACACCGACAGCAACTTTGCCCTGTGACCAAAAGGCTCCCCTGCCCGGGGGACTCTGTCCTGCCCCCCCCTCCAGCCCCTGCGGCCGCTTGCCACACCCTGGCCTCCTTATGTCCGAGCCCAGCTCGCCTTTTCATGACAGCCACCCAGCTGGAATCATTGCTCGGTGGAAGGGCTGGCTGCCTTCCAGAAGTATCGGGCCGCAGCCCCTGTCCTTTGCCATGGGGCCCGCTGGCTGGGGCAGATGGGGGTTGCAGTGCAGCACGCACGCAGGGGCGCCAGGTCGCCTGCCCTGATCTGCAAGGTCTGCAAACCGTCCCCCGGGGGGGGGGGGGCACAGCTGAGATTTGGTTTCAGGTGGCTTGCCTTTGCTTACCCGACAAAGAGCTTTGTGGGTTTTTAAATGGTTTAAATCTATTATTTATTGTGCAACACAAAAACAACCGGACCGCACCATAATAGAAACAAGATGCAAAAATAGAATATTTTATTGGCATTTACGTCGTATGTGTTCTATATCCCTATATATTGGTAGATAAACAGAACATATGATTATTATTTTAAAAAAAACTTGTGTTTTGACAAAGGCACCCCAAATATATTTTTCTCCAAAATGCAGACACACCAAGGAAAGATGTTGGAGATTTCTAGAACCCACGAGCTTTACAGAATGTTCTTCTTAAATGCCACTGAATCATCATATTTTTGCTTCTTGCCTCTTTTATCAAGTCGTGCCTCGAGAGCTGAGATATGTATCCTCCCCCCTGGAGAGGTTCCTTCACCTTGATAGGCGGAGCTGATCCTGGGGGTTTGGCAAATCTCAAGTTTCCAGGGAATCCTTAAGTGACCACTTGTACCCATGGCCAGGTGCTCACCCACTCTGCTCCCTTAGTCAGAAGTCGTTTCGCATTCTGCTCTCCAAGCGGTGAACAAATGTTTCGTTCCAAGAACTTTCCACATATGCGCAGACCCCTTCCCGTGTTCTCCTTGCCTCGTTTCCTCTCCCTTTCTGAGTAGTACAATACTCTTTGCAAGAGGCTGCTTATAATTCATTGTTTCTAGGATTACAGCAGGGTCAGACCATCCAGATATACCTTCTAGGACCTCTCACATGTTTGGGGCCCCAGCTCCCATCGTCCCTGACGGTGCTGGGTGATAGCATGTGTCACCCCAAACATCTGGAGGGCAACAGGCTTCTCCTTGGATGACTGTCCTGAGCCTTGTGGAATTACTGAAAACCCAGACTTCCGTGTTCCATTGTGATCGGTGTTTTTCCTCCCCCCCCCCCCGCTTGTTTTGTCTTCTTTTCTCCCCCTCCCTGGCCAATCAGGGAGAAACAGAAAGTAGTCCTACCAGTGACTTCCTGCTTCAGCCAGCCGGTGGCATCCGTCGTGGGCAACATGCCTTCGCTGCCCATCACCACCTCGGCCACTATGAGCAGCCTTGTTCTCAAGACAGCCCACATCATGGCGGACGGGAAGAGCGACTTCTTAAGGCCGGTTGCCAATGGCAAGATGGTGAACAGCTGAGAGCTGCTTCTGGGCTTGTGACTATATTAAGGAAGCATTTACACTTGCTTTATATATATATATATAATATATATATTATATAATGTATATTTTTTTTAAGAAAATACTATTGGGGTCATTTGTTTCCTGTGGACTCTTTAATACATCAAGCCCCTCTCACATTAGCATTCTGGATAAGAAAAGGAAAAAGAGCCACCAAGAGTTTGCGTGGTTAGAAGGTGTTCATTTTCCACAAGTGGAATCTGGACGTGGTTTTACTTAAGCTAAAAGTCCGCTTTTTAATGAGTTTGTAGATGTTCCGGGGTGTCAACTGAGCCGTTCTCATTTTGCAATGGCTTCTCGAGGAAAATTTACAAGTTGCTCATTGGAGCCAGCAGATCCGTGGGTGAGGTGACTCCCAGAAGTCAGGCGATCTTGTTTTCTCTTGATTTTGTTTTATGAGAAGAGAGAAGAATTTGCATCTGGTTGCAGTTGCTTGTTTCTTAAGCTGTGGAACTCTGCATGAAACAGTGTGTGTGGGAAAGAGAGCGGCTGGGGATCTTCTTAAGATAAGACTTTTAATTCAGGGCTGATACACTTCCTTCTCTCTCCCCCTCATTTTTAGCTTTGCACAGCTGCATTATATGCAGCAGTGCCCCTTTTGCATTCCCCCCCCCCAGTTTAACCCCACCTCATCTGCTTCAGAACTTGGTATTTCCATATATCAAGCGTCTTGCCTGTGTGCAAATTCCAGAGTACAAAACTAAGTGCCTGTGTCCTTCTGCTTATATGCTTGGTCTTTAACTCCTCCAGGGAGTAAGCAGAATCACTCCGTTCCTTTTCGGTGACATGATACACTCCTTCCAAGGGAGCTGAGCTGTGCAGTCCCTCGGCAGGATCTCCTGGTGCCCTGGCACCCAGAGCCTCACAGACTATTCCCCGCAAAAACGTAGATTGCCTGTCGTGTTTGCACTGACTAACATCACAGTATTGCTATTGCTGTACTTTTAAATAATAAGAATTGATTAGCAATTCTTTAGACACGTTGCATTGGTTATAGTATTATGGAGAATTTAGTATTTAGGTTTATTACTTACTAATTAATTCTGACAAGGCCTTGAACACTTATAATAGAGCTTTAGCGGAACTTGTATAGAACAATGAATAAATATGTCCCCCTTAAGATGTGATTTTTGAAGAATACATACAATAGGGAACCATCTGCTAAAATAGGAATACCCTCCCCAGTAAGCTAGTCTTTTAGCCATCTTTTCTTTCTCTTCCTGGCAAGATCATCCTTTGTCATCGGTGGTTTTCTTTTTCTCTTGTTTTGTTTTATTTTTTACATTTCTCTCCTTTTTTAAATGTTTGTTAATTAACTTCTGTGAAGTTGTTTACTCTGAAAACGCTACTGGAATATTTTAAACAAGCAGCACTTTCTCCAGGGTGTACTGTATGCAAGGGCTTCTCCTGCTAGCAAACGGCTTTAAAAGAAAACACAATAATGATCATGTTACTGGCAAAAAAAAAAGAGCTGTGGACATCCTGGTTGCTGCTCTATATATGGGATTAGACGTTTTCCTTGCTTTTCTTTTTTGAATATAACTCTTGTGCTCCCTTCAGGGGCAGGAAAACAGGGGCCGGCATTTCTCTGAGGGTTGCAGATCTAACACGGATCAGTTTTTTAAAATCTCTCTGACTTAGGAAGTCATGAAAAAAATTATGTTGTAAATATTAACTGAGAAATCCAACAACTGACTTGTTTTGATAATAATTTCAGTGCTGTTGTAAAATATTTTGGCCACTTGTTTTAATACTAAAGTGCAAAGCCTTGTTTATAATTTGGGAGTCACATCCCTTCTTTTGATGGCTTGTGATAATTTCTGAAGGTTTTCTTTCTCCTGTTGCCCCTGTACTTCTGTAGCAAGACAAGCAAGGCAGCTGGAAATCCAGATTTTTAAAGTACTTGTTCACTCATGACTGTTAAGTGTCCGCTCTTACGCTTTCAATCTAGCTGGACAATTCTATATATATGAAACTATACAATTACATTTGAAATGCTTCCAAAATTTTTCTTTTGTGCTATATGTAACTTCAAAGGTAGACATAGATGTATATGCAAAACAATATCTCTTTTACATGGATTTGTAAACCATGCGATCTTCCATGTTGAAGGTGAAGTGATTTTTCTTTAAAAGGAAGAAAAAACCAATTGCTATTTTGTTACAAAAATAGGAAAATGTAAAGGTTTGAGAGATTCTTATTTTTGCCCTCAGGGAAATAGCCCCTCTGTTAACCAGCACAACATGACGAAGAACATGTAACACCTAAACAGATCTTATGTGTTATACTTTTGGTATGGTTTTAAATATGTGAGTTTTTCTTTTTAAGACCTAGTTGTGCTCTGCTGGAGGAAGGGGCTTGGAATCGTTTTGCAGGAGTTGGTCCACTCGCTCAGTGGCACACTGTTCAAAAACGCTACCGGTTGTCCTTTTGCCAGCTTCTCCGAGAACCGTCTCCCTCCGCGTTGGCTTGTCAGGGGTAGCACTGGCTTCTGTAGCGCGGCAGCTTTGTAGAAAGGGCCACCCAGATCACAGGAACTCTGACTGAACCTTCGATACAGAGAATTGCAGACCCAAGAAGCCAGCCGAACTTTCAAACCATGTGCCATCCTTCTTTCCAAGCACCAAGATCCTGCCATGAAATCGCATCGTTCTGGCTCGGTGTTGCAGGTGACAGATTGCCAGAGAACGCTCAAACCAGTTTGCTTGTGTGGATGTATGTAGAGTAGGAGAGCGGAGAAATGGCTCACTCGAGAGCTCTGACTTCAGAAAATTAATTCTGCCAGGAGGAAGGCAATTCTGGTGTGCAGCAAGCGACATTGCCAAAGAGAAACGAGAGAGAGATTCCACATCGCAGTACGCTCTCTCTCGCAGCATCAGGACATGTTTAACTTGGGATTTCTTGGAATTGTCCTTCCCCCGTTTCCTTTCGACTCAGTGCTTTCGAAGCCACTTCTCGGCTCTGAAAGCCCATCGTGCGCGTGGTGGCAGATGCCTTTCGTTGGGTCCTGATGCTGTTTGTAGCACAGCAGATGCCGGCTTGTGGTAGGAAGGAAGGAAGGATCCCTCTTGCGGCATGTGATGCGGGGCCATCCCTCTGAACGTGGAAGGAAAGGGTTGTCGTGGTGGGATTTCACCGCCTCACTGGCGCCCAGGGGACGTGGTTGCCCAGTGAGTGGCGCATCCCGCTGGCTGGCTGGCTGGCTGGCTGCATTCTCCATCGGTGAGAGGAGCACAGTTGTGTGCCATCAACCACGCTGCAGCCGCGGCGGCCCTTTCCCCACCAGATGCATCGCTTAGGAGGAAAGGCAGCAGGCTGCTGCAACTCAGTGCCGAGTCGCTCGGCACATGCAGAGCAGCCAGAACCACAGCATTAGTGGCGCGCTTTTAATCTGACACAGGCCGGCTCAGGCCTGATAAAGATAATGACCTTAGCGGTAGACAGACAAACTCCACTCAGCTTGGCAGTGTTCAGAATGGCAGTGCTGTCTGGATTTTTCATGGCCCAAGGAAGAGAGGGCGCTGCTGGTGGTTTTGTGGTCTGTTGTTGTGTCTACCGTTTCCTGTTCTTTTTTTTTACCCGGTCCTACTTTGCAGAGGTGGGATTTGACTGCACACTCCTGCCCCAGTGAAGGCATTTTGGAAAATCCACTCCCATGGTATACATTTATTTTCAAGCCCCTTGGATTTAGGAAGTTCCTCTATAGTTAGGGACTGGACTTGCAAGGAAGGAACAGGAAAGGAGATGGATGGGGCGTGGCGTGGCGTGGCAGAAGGGCGGGGAGGTTTTCCCCCGTCTGCACACCTGCCTGCTTCCTCGATGCTGCGGAGAGTCACAGTCTAGAGCTTTGCTGGCAAAGTGGTACATTAACGATTTGCTGCTCCGTACGATAAAGGGATGGCTTCGTGGGGTGCGGCAACGTGCTGAACCATCTCCCCACCCCCGCTGAAAAAGCAAAAAATCTATCCGCACACACATGCTTTTGTGAAGCTTTTAATGGACACTTTATATACTTGACCGTTTGAAATCAAATGAATTCTGGCTGCATTTATACGTGCCAGAGAACAGGGCAAAGTACATTGGCACAGATCCTACCCACGTACCCCCAAGAGTAATCCTCCGTTATATAGTCCAAGGCATGGGAATGCATGCATCTTCCTCTTTTGGGCAGACAATACATTATACTGTAGTTGTGATACAACATGCGTGGCTTTTCTTTGTACTGCACACCCACTGTACAGCCACTCCGCAGTATTGTGGTCTAGCTTGCAGGATCTGCTATCGGCATTTATACTGTATACTGCATATTCTTTTCCCTGGAAGTTTAAAAGAAAAAAACAACAACACTTTTTTTCTTGTTGAGTTGATTAACATTTTATAAACTTGCTTAGCCTAGAAAGTTTGGGAAAAGAGGCCTGTTTGTCAATTGTACAACCGATTGTGAAGCTCAAGTGTGAATATTTTTACGTCTGTATTAGACATTTTCTTTGCAAATCTATTGTTCGATTGAAATGTAAATGAGATAAAAGATGGTGTACACCCATCATGTATAATAAAGCAGACACCATCGCTACGATGGATTTAATGCTCATTTTTAATGGTGCATTCTCAACTTCTATTTAAAAATATAATTTAAAAAATCTGTAAAATGAAATGGGGAATATATTTCAAGGGTGGGGAATGAATTCTATTCCATTTAGTTCTGTTTAAAATTTCCAGATTGTATTGTTTTTCCCTTTTGTGTTATAGGAATAGGATTTACATGGGAATGCTTAGACCGTACGGTCTGTATTTTCAGGGTGGGGCGGTTTGAGCGATGGGGTTGGCTTTGTGATTTAGCCTGAATAGCCGAGTGAATTCTGTGTGTGTGTTTGCTGTAGCACTGAAGTGAGAAGATAAATTAGCTCTCGGGCTGGTCACAGATTTTAGCAAATTGTGGTTTTTCAGTGTTTGAGAGAGAATTAATAGGAAAAAAAGTTTGCAGTACTTGACATGTATTTGCATGCCGTAAAATAAACAAAGTCCACCTACACTTTCGCTGTGCTCCATCTCTTACAGGAGGAGGGGGGTGATCGGGAGGGGAAGGAATTTGCTCTTGGGTAGTTGTTGGCTAATTTGTGACTCAACCCTATGCATGCTCAGGCACAAAAACATCTTACAATTCCCAGCGTGACCCTGGCAGAAAGCTTTTTCTGTCTAAAATATGCGGAGGATTGTTCCTTTCAGCAGCTCCGGACAATATAAGGAAATACCAGTGTCCTTTGCTTGCCTGACTTAACCCTTTCAGATGGTGACTTTGGCCTACAGAGGTTTAAAAAGTGGGTTTTGAGAGAGTGGCTGGGGAGCACAAGTACCCCATGGGAGCCAGTGTGGTGTAGTAGTTAAGAGCATGGGACTGGGGCTCAGAGGATCTGGGTTCGAGTTCCCGCTCGGCCATGGAGCCCACTGGGTGACTCTGGGCCAGTCACAGACTCTCAGCCCAACCCACCTCACAGGGTTGTTGTTGTGAGGATAAGATGGAGGAGAATGATGTAAGCTGCCTTGAGCCTTTCATAGGAAAAAAGGCAGGATCTAAATTGAAAAATAAATAAAATGTTGATAAAGAAGGGGATCCCTCATTGGGAAATGGAGGTTGGACAGAGGAAGTCCTTGGTCCTTGGCATCAGAAGGAATCTGGTGGGATGGAGAAGTGGCCGTGTTTGACCCAAAGTAAGGCTGGAGTGGCCTCTTTCAACATTCCCAAACCTCTTAAGCCTTCTCCCTCTCTGGGGACAGGCTCTCTGAGCGCCAGGGCCAGCGCTGGAATGGTTCTGCCCGAATCGAGCTCTTTGACAACTCGGGAGGGGAGGAAGCACCTGGTGGCCGCTTCTCCATCACCAAACTGAGGACGAGTCTCTACTGAAGAGACTCCACAGAGCGGGCACAGACCGGGTGCCTCTTTGCCTGGGAAAAATATCCCAAGCTGACCTGGCCTTTAGGAACACGAAAGACCCACAGCATGCTCCCCTGCAGTTCAGCGAGCGCTTTCTGCACTTCCTGGGACTCCCAGTAACCGGGAGAACCAGTAACCAGTTACGAAAGTAACCAGGAGTATGTTTGCACATTGAAAACAAGCTTGAGAAATTTTAAGAAGTCTGTAAGGATAAGGACCTACTGTCTTTTGCAGGGGCCTTTTGCAATCTCCCCGTGCTGCTGGTAGACCTGCAGATGGGAGGCCAACACAGAGGAAAAGCCATGCCGGATCAGACCCAAGGTCCATCCAGTCCAGTGCCCTGCACGCATGCTGGCAAACCACAGGATCGCTCAGGCAGGATGGGTGCAAGATCTCCACCTGCCCAGGCGTGATCTAAGATGCTTCCCTTCTTGGGGATGCTTCGGTTTGCTCCCTTTTCCATAGGTTGGGAAAGCAGACTTACTTCCTTAGGCCTTTGCATCTCCTAATATTTATAGAGTATAATTGGTTGCACTAGAACAATGTAACAACAACCAGTATAATTAGTGGAAACAGAACAATTGGAACTTTTTTATGGCGTAAACTTGGACGGACTGACTTGCAGTCCATTTCATCCGCTGCCTTGTTTGAAGTCAGAGGAGAGTTAAATGCAGAAACTATTCGTGTTCTTTATCCGCATAGCAGTTTTCACTTCTCATGCAAATTTATTTATATTACACATTCTGTGATAAGCATTGCATGAATAGCAGCAATTAAATAAATGATCACACGCTTTCATTCGGTTTCGTCAAAGAAAAAGGGGATGCGAGGGCTGGGAATGAAACGTCCGGCCCGCGTCTCGGTTCGGCTCCCGGGAAGCGCAGGCCGGACCGGCGCCCCGTCTCCATGGAAACCGCTTTTCCCTTTCCTCCGCCGCCCGGGGAGGGCGACGCGCAGGCGCACTCGGCATCGCACACGGCGAAGCAGGAGGCTTCGGATTCCCAAGCGAGCATGCGGGGCAGCCAGCGGGGAACTGCGAAGGCGCCGCTTCGCGCCGGCTTCTGCCATTTTGTCATCGTGCACGTCCGGAGAGCCAGTTGGGAACGAGCAAAAGCCTGCCCGTTGCCGTTGCCGTTGCCGTTCTCGTTAGGCAAGAAGCGCAAGGTAGAGATCCGCGCGCGCGTGCAACGGGCAGGGATGAGTCGGGGCCCTTTGTGCAGTCCCGTTTTCGTTCAAGCCAGCGCTGCGGACCGGCGCGGACGCCCTCGCCTCACGCCTGCCCCGCGCCCCGCGCCGTCTCGCATCGGAGCCGGAAGTGTGCGCGGCTCCGCCCGCCCCTGCGCCCTGCGCCCTGCCTGCGCGGCTCCTCCCCGCGCTCCGGCGCTGCCTCGTCCTCCCGGCATCCCGCGCGCTGCGGCGGTGGCGTTCCGCTGGCGGGGAGCGCGAGAGCCCTGAGGTGGGAGCCCGGGGGGGGGGCGCGGGGGGGGGGGGGGGGCCGGGGCGGGGGGGGCGGGGCCCGGCGGGCCGGGGGGCCGCCCGCGTCCTGCGCGGGGGGCGGCGCCCGCGGGAGCGACGAGGGAAGGCCCGGCTCGCCCTGAGGGAAGGGCCAGGCCCGGGGCGGGGGCGGGGCCTGCGGCGGGGCGGGGGCGCGTGCGCGTGCGCGTGCGCGAGGGGGGCCGCTCTGCGGAGAGCCCGGCCTCTGGCCAGGCCGTGCTTCTCCAACCGGGCGCCCTCTGGGAGTGCCGGGGCTGATAGGGCCTGTAGTCCCGCGCCTCACCCGGTGCGCCCGGTGGAGGGCTGGCCCGTCGTGGGCGAACGCTGCCGCCCTTGCGCCTCCTTGGGCTCCCTCCTAAGGAAGCCTCTTCATCGAGTGGTGCGATGCTCTGCGGGTTGAGGAGCTGGGACCCCCCCCTTGCCCTCAGGGAAAAAGTGCTTTTATTCCTCCTGTTCCCGGCCTGCTGTCGCAGAATCTCCACTGAAACGTAGCCCGATCCTGGAAGGCGATGGGTGCCTCAGCCCGTGCGTGGGGCAGGAAGGTGCCAGCGGGCAGGGCTCCCTGTGCAGCCTTGGCAGAGCCTGTTTCGTGGCGTCTTTGGGGATGCATTACCCCCCAGGGAGAACTGGGGGGGTGGCTGTATATAGGGCGGCTTTCGGGGGCATCCCTCATGAGCAGGCCCCTCTGCCTGCCCACGTCAAGGAAACGCTTTGGTGACTTCCGCATGGCTGGGATTTTTGTTTTTCCTGGGAGGAGGCAGTGTTTGGAGTGGGAAGCTGCCCCGCAGAAAGGGTGTGGGGACGCAGCAATCGGCTTCATGAAATTCCTCAGCAAAGACTCTGCTGCTCTGCCATTAACAGCTGAGGAACGCTCAGATTTTCTGTGTGACGCTCTTAAATGAGTTGGGCAAGCTAGTTTAAGGGGAGGGGGAAGGTTGGCAGCCCCGAGGAGAAAGAAGGCCAGCTGCACTTCACTCCCCTAGATTTGTTGTTAATTATTCCATTTCTGTATCACTCACTAGCCAGAGCGCTCTGAGTGATTCAGAGCAATATAAACATCGCAATTGCAAGTGCAATATAATACCACATAAAGTATTTCGGTATATAAAATGCAGAACAATAGAACAGCTCAAATCACCCCGATGCAAACCAATACGTATACCAAGTAGAAATGTTGGGGCCCACATGGTGAGACCCAGATTACTCAGGCCATAAAACTGGGCACAGCGCCAGCAGTGACAAGCTGAGATGGGGATTAAAAAGCAGCAGCGGCTGTCCAGATTGACTGGAAATCTTAATCTGGCATCTTAATAATGTGCATCTGTCCTGATTTTTTTTTTAAATGTACAGCCATTAGCATAATAATTCCCAGTACAAGCTTCTGGAGTCATAATCTGCTCTCATCTGCACCGTGCTCAGAAACTTTGAACTTTTTAAGGGTTTTGCTTGGGCTACGGAGGGGCCCATCGGGTGCAAGGGCTTTTTTCCGAATTTTGGCATGTTTTTTTTCCCCGAGGGGTTACAGGGGCAGAGCAGGATGTGTAGAGCATGGTAGAAGACGAGGATCATTTAAGGTTGAGAAGAAAGAATGCAGCCAGATGCAATCATGCACCCCCTGGCAGTCAGGACTGAAAACTTACAGAGATAACAGTACAGAAAAATATTCACTTTTTGGGTAAACACCTTCCTAGCCCTACGGAATAACAAGGTGCTATTCTGCTTAGTCCAAGAAGTAAGATCAACAAACACTGGACAATGTTTTAAAAGCTTTTCCCTTTAACAGCAGACTCTTATCCATGTTATCTCACCTACCACTGGAGATGCATGTGCTTTTGCCAAGTGCTTTCTCTGGATTTGGGGCTCTTTCGCTTACATTTCCATTGTGCAGGAGAATCTGTTGCTGTTTATCTTTGGTCCATTTACATCCCAGATGGCTTACCGAGCTGCTTTCTGCAAATCCATTGGCCGGGAGGCAAGATCTAATTTCGGATAAAGGGATGGATTAAAGGATTGGTGAAAACACTGCAGCATTGTGGCTGTCTCTGTATCAATATTCTTCACAATATTTGTACTGTGTGGTGGACTTGCTTATTTGGAAGGAAGAGTGGATAATGGGTGCTAAGTCTTTGCGAGGTCTGTAGACAGAGAGAAGCAGAGGAGTTTGGTATGGCTCAGTTTGTGGGTGGAGCTGAAGGGTGAGGGCCATGCCATCAGAACGCAGTGGCTAGATGTAAAGGTCGCTCAGAGGCTGACGTTGCGGATTATGGCCACTACTTAAGTCACAGAAGCACAGCTGGCTCAGCAGAGAAGCACGAGTATCGAGCTTCTAACTGCTTTCAGCAGCATCCTCGACCAAGCTGGTGGTGACGAGGGGGAGGCGTGAAGCTCCAGAAGAGGTGGCCGGTCTTGTTCATCACGCTTCTTCAGAGCCCCCCATCTCACTGCCGGTGCGCCATCGGCCTCTTTGCTGCGCGTGCTGCTGAGGAGTCGAGTTTGCATCTCTCCAGCACCTTGCAGAACACTACCTAGGTCCCAGCCCCTGGGTGGGACTTGATGCAAGAGCTGAGCTCCAGCTGACCTTCTCCCTGCTCTCTTGCAGCCCCCACGATGACAACCCTGGACGACAAGCTGTTGGGAGAGAAACTGCAGTACTATTACAGCAGCAGTGAGGATGAGGATAGCGAGAAAGAGGAGGGCGACGAGGGCCCTCGCGCAGAGGCCGACGCTGCCGTGCCGAGGGAGGTGGCGCTGAGCAGCGACGGCAGTGCTGTGAACACAGGTGCGTGTCCCGCTCATCTCTGCTCCTCCCCCAGGTGACAGTCTTTTCCCTCTGACCCTCACCCCCCCCGCGCACGCACACACCCTCGGTGTCACTGCTCACATCTTCCTCACCAGGCCCCAAAGGTGTGATCAATGACTGGAGGAGATTCAAGCAGCTGGAGACAGAGCAGCGGGAGGAGCAGCGCCGGGAGATGGAGCGGCTCATCAAGAAGCTCTCCATGACCTGCAGGTCACACCTGGATGAGGAGCAGGACAAGCAGCAGCAGAAGGAGCTTCAGGAGAAGCTCAATGGCAAGGTGAGAGCCGCGGGAGACGGTCCGCCCACCCCCAGGGTCACTGGCCACGCTGTCAGCATCTCGAGCGCCGCCTGGCAGGGGAGGAAGCCCTGAGGCTGCACCAGCCGCCTCCAGCTGGGGGCCCCCCAGGTGCGTTGAGCTGAGGTCCCGTCACTCCCAGACAGGGAGCCTCTGGACTCCACTGTTTGCTGCTAAGCGCAGTCCAGGTGTCTCGGACGTGCACGAGGCCCTCTGCAGCGCCCCGTCCTCGGCAGCCCCGCTCCGCTCTCAGGAGCTCCAGGCTGTGGCTCCCTCAAGGGAGCCGATCCCGGGGTGCATCCCAGCGCTGCACCTGCAGCAGCAGCCTGGCTCCGCAACCCACCAGGGAGTGCACAAACGCCGATTCGGGCCAGGCATCCGAGTGCTTAGGCGCTGGGCCCATCGGCACGGCGATCCGGTAGCGATTCTGGGCCACCACTCTTGGTCCCGCAAAAGACTCCCGAGAGCCACTCCAGTTGCTGGGAGTGCCGGGCGTTCTGTGGGAGTTCCCTGCCTGCCCTCATGGAGCTGCGGACAGGGAGCACCGGGCAGGTGGCTGGGCAGGCTCCCTCCCGCGCCTCCGTGCATCATTCGTTGTTTCACACAGCCTTTTACCGGGGTCTCTGATGCTTGAAATGTCGACCTCGCTTGCCATGAGCAAACTTGAGTTGCCGTGTTTATGCTAATAAAACAACAGATCCTCCCGCCTGGGGAGGGTCCCCAGAGAGAGGGATCAGAGGAGAACACACATGCACACACACACAGCTGCAGCATTCCCTCCCTTGGCCATGCTTGTTACCAGCACAGTGGGGCCTTTGTGCCTGAGGTCGTCATGAGCCTCCGCACCTTCAAGCAGGGAGGAGATCTTGGCAGGCCAGGCAGAGAGACTCATTCTTATTTCTTCATTATGCATTGCTGGTATTCGTACCTGCGCAAGTCATCAGTATACTCCCATGTTGCAATTACAATATAATGTGGAACACTGTACACTTGCACCGTGCTTTGAATCAGGTACCCTAAATAAGTTCGCCATTTTCTCTGCGCCCTTGCTCGGACGTTTTGAGGTAACCCCTGCTGCCGCCCGTCCATTCCAGCTGCTGGGGGGTCCCCTTGCATGCTCTCCATGCTGCGCGCTCTCAGTGTTGAGCTGCTGAAACCTTTGAAACCTGGCTGGTGGTTGGCGTGTTGCAGAGTAATAAACCATTTTGATCGTCACAGGAGGTTCAGCTGTTTGGCCAAGTGTGTTTTGATTGTTGCAAAACCTGAACCCGTTTTGATCCTAGCCCGATGTAAAACTTGTTCACGCCTCACCAAGACATTAACTTGGATCAGTGCCTAGTTAAGGAGACTGCTGGGGCATGTCACTGAACAACACCCAGCCTTTCATTGGCAGGCCTGGAGGTGGTACATCACCTCCTGGGAGCCAAAAAACCGGCCTCACCCATCGCCAGGCCTTGGGGAGAGACAGCTGCTTTGCCCCTGAGCCACGGCAAAAGCCAGTGTGCCCCGCCAGACCCAAGAAGGGCCCAGGGACACCCTCCCCCCCACCCTTAGATCACAGCAGAGCAGTGCACTCCTGCCCCTGTCCGCCGTTACAGGCTCGCCTTTTCGTCTCTCCTGCAAAAAGCGTGGTCACGTACCCGTAAGAACACAGCAAACAAAACAATAGGGAACATCATCATTAAAACCTACACATGTTTAAAAATCTAGTCTAAAGAACACGTGTAAACATTTACAATAAGGAGGAAAGAGCCATCTAAATGAAAAGATGTGGAAAAGAGGAAGTCAGCCATGAACTGCGTGCGTCACCCTGGGAATATTCCGCAAGCCATTTCCGTGGCCTTCCAGGGCATTTGCTCCGCACTGGGCCAAGCACTCCGTTGCTTGGAAGCATCCCTTCGAAGCCCACACCCCCAGCCGCCGTGGGCGACACCGCCCACCTGTGCCTGCCCGTTAAAAGGGGTCTGTTTGTGCCCTCGCTCAGCTGACGGCGCAGGAGTACAGCCTGCTGCACGAGAGCGCGGACGACGAGGCGTTCCTGCAGCAGTACCGCAAGCAGCGCATGGAGGAGATGCGGCGGCAGCTGCACAGCGGGCAGCAGTTCAAGCAGGTGTTTGAGATCCACAGCGGGGAGGCCTTCCTGGACACCGTCGACAAGGGCCACAAGAGCACGCTGGTGATGATCCACATCTACGAGGACGAGGTCCCCGGGGCCGAGGCGCTGGACGGCTGCATGGTGTGCCTGGCCGCGGAGTACCCGGCGGTCAAGTTCTGCCGGGTGCGGAGCTCCCTGATCGGCACCAGCGCCCACTTCACCGGCCACGCCCTGCCGGCCCTCCTGGTCTACAAGGGCGGGGAGCTGATCGGAAACTTCATCCGCATCACCGACCAGCTGGGAGAGGACTTCTTTGCCGTGGACCTGGAAGCTTTCCTGCAGGAGTGCGGCCTCCTGCCAGAGAAGGACCTGCTGCTGCTCACCTCGCTGTGCGGTGCCGCCCCGTGCTACAGCGAGGACAGCGACCTGGAGATCGACTGAGG
>JAIXND010000773.1:12961695-13010139 GCA_023646645.1 Varanus salvator macromaculatus
CACCTGCCCCGCCCGTTGTCTGGAGAAGGCCTCGACGAGGGCCTCCACGCCGTAGTCCGTCAGCATCGTGGTGTTGTAGATGAAGTGGTCGTAGTCATACACTTGGTTCTGGATGTTGAAGGAATCTGGCATGAGCGGGTGCCAGTGGTAGAGCTGGTTGAACTCCACGGCAATGCGGTTCCGGTACTGGAACGGAGACCCAAAGAGAAGCTCCGGATCAAACTTCAGCTGCAAGTGGTAGCCGCTCAGGTGCTGCACATAGTCCTCAATGACCACTTTGATTGTTTCACCTGTGGGGGCAGAGGGAGGCAGGCATGGGTGCGATGACTCCCGCACCCCCAACGCAGCACCGCAGATCCAGGGAAGGCAGCTCACAGACGTCTGTGCTACGATCAGGCGGTCAGCCATGGGGCGCGGCAGCACTGCGGGCAGTTTGAGGTGCCACCACCACGGGCCCAAAGGGCTGGGCACCGGGCTGAGGAGAGAGCTGCACGCCAGCGCCCCACGCTCCTTCGAACCCGACTCTCAACCCCCAGCAGGAACCCATTTTCCAGAAGACGCTTCTTGCCATTGCTGGGCACGGACCGATTTGGAGGCCAAGCCAAAGGACACAGGTCTGCAAACCTGCACATGCTTCTCTGCATCTCCAAATTTATACTTCCACCTGCAAACCTGGAAAGAATTGCTAGGATTCGTTTAAATTCCTAGGAGGCAAAAGCAGCAGATCCACTTCTGGTCTAAATGACCTCACATCAAATCAGCAGTTCGCTAAAACATGCACCCGGCTTGACATCATCGCAGCCCGCAAAGCCCGACGGTCATGCAGGACGGCTGCACGCTCATGCACGGGGCATCTTGTCTGGCGCCTCCTGTGCCCGGCCAGGCCCCTGGAGGGAGCCAGCCTGCGCAGGAGTGCCCTCCCAATGCCCACATGCCCCACGCACCGATCAGGATCAGCCGGGCGGTCTGGAAGAGCTGCTCGTCATCCCAGGTGGGGTGCTCTTCCTTCAGCAGGCCACAGACACGGTTGTGCTCCCGCAGCCAGATGGTCGCGTACATCGTGAGCCCCGGCAGGAGCCCGAAGACCTCTTGGCCCATGGCCAGCTGCTGCTCAGGCGGGACGTGCTTGGGGTAGATCATGTGCACAGGCGCCTGCAGGACTGTCGGGGGGTACATCTCCCCCCTCACCATCTGGGGACACACGGTGCGAGGGGATGAGAGGCTGGCTGGCTCAGCTGACGGGGCCCCAGAATATCGGGGCGTGGCCTGTCCCACTCAGCCCACCCCAACCAGGTGCTTTGGACTGCAGTTCCCATGCTGGCTGGGAAGATGGGAATTGCACTCCTCCTCGCCTGAGGGCATCCAAGTGGGGACAGCTGCCGACTCCCCTGCTTGCTTGCAAAACTCTCTCCCTAAGACTCGGGGGCATGACCCCCAGCCAAGACCAGAGGACAAATCCCTGTGGGAGCCCCGTGCAGACCTCCTGAGGGTCCCCACTTGGTCCTCCCAAACCAGCGATCCTGGGGTGGATTTCTGGCCTTTGCCCAGTTTGCCCTTCGCAAAATGGTCGGAAAACGTCCAATTAACGGCAGGAAGCAGCTCCAGCTGAGTGCAGGGCGTTTTTACTCTGTTGGCTCTGGATGCCCCCTCCATGGCAAGGGCCCCCTGGGAGCTTTGGGGGCAGAGGATTCAGCTCTTGGGTCGAAAGAGATTCTGCCTCAGACACCTCTCCAGCCCCACGCGAAAGAGCTTTTTGATCCTGCAGGGCCTTTGCACCCTGAACTCCCCCTCCCGCCGTGCTGTTCTCCTCGCCGGACTTGCCCATCCACTCCCACCATCCCAGGTAGGGCGAACCTTTTGCCAGCGTTGTACCTGATACTTCAGCTTCCCATCCCGGAAGAGCCGCAGTGTGTGTTGTCGCTCCAAATTGTCTCCATAAATGTGCCCGAGATCCACCTGCAGGAGAGAAGCAACACCGCCTTATGTCCCCTCCTTGCCTGCCTCCAAAGGAGCCTGGGTTCAGATCTGCTCAGGAGGAGCCACTGACAGGAGACCCCCTCGCCTCCCCCGACGGAGGTGAGACACCAGGCTTGGTGGTTCTGCGGGCAGCCAGCTCACCCATTGACCACAGGCAGCAGGGGGTGAGTTGGACTATGACGGTTGCTCTGAGCATGGATAAGTTTCAAGAGCTCCCGAATTTAACATGCGGCGACTCGGAGGGGCTGTGCGTCCCGCCTGCGTTCCTCACCCCGTGGCCCAGAGCTCTGGTGTAGCCGTGCCCCATCTTGCCCGAGGTCTTGAAGAACTGGTGTGTGAAGTGCTGGGCAAAAAAGGCGAACATCAGGTTTGTTCCCTGGGGATCGGGCCGGAACGTCCTGCGCAGGAGGAACTCCTCAGCCACCTGCTGGGCGTCCGGGAGCTGTGGCGGCCCTGCGAGGGAGCACAAAGCGACAGGACGGACAGAGGCAGCCCCTTCAGGTGGGGACTGCAAGATGGTGCTCGGCCAAGAAGCCCCCTCCGCTGACTGGCAGCAGGTGCCACAGGTGGAGAGCCGAGCTGGCTAGCGCTCCACCGGTTTGCAGCACTCCAGGACCAGTAAAGCGCCGCCCCTTTCCGAGGGAAACGCTGTGCCCAAGGTTTCCCTGTGGGCGGGAAGGTCACCGGCCACCGAGCGGCACATACCTTTGGTTCCCATGGGTGTGGGGCAGTCCCTGGGCACCGGCGGAAGGACGCGCGTGAAGTAGCTCACGTTGGCATAGGCCTCCCAGCTGACGTACTCATAGTCGGAATTGTAGGTGGGTGGGCTGGGAATGAGATTGGCCCGGACTGCAGAGTGGGAGACGGTCAGAGAGCGAGTGGCTAGGACCGCGTGGGGCCCGGACGCGCCCGAGCCGCCGCCTCCATGGCCTCTCCTCCCTCTGCCGCGCTACGCTCACCTGTCAGTACCAGCCGCATTAGCGTGTCTCGGATGAAGGTGTTGTTGACTATGCTCCAGAACCACTGGAAATGGGTCAGGATGAAGTGGTAGAAAGCTGGGCTGGGCCTTAGGGCATCCCGTAGCCTGGTCCAGAACTCCGCTGGAAGGGAACACCGGAATGCCAACAGGAGCCTGCTAGCCGGCTATCCTGCTTCCAAGCCAGGACAGCCAAATGTCTCCTCATGCACAGAATCCCACAAAGAGGCCCAGGCCCCATCCTCCAGCTGGACCCCACTGTTTTCTCCCACCGCTTCTTACGTCTTGCGTCTCTTCAGAAAGAAAAACCAAGAGAAGGGAGAATAACCTCACAACTGCCCTTTCAGCTGCCAGGGCCAGAAGCCCAACTTCTGCATGCGCACTGCTGGCCTGGTTACAAAACTAAACAACCTGACTAAACCCAGAGCGGGACGTGGGTCTGAACCTAAGATGTAGCAAGCAAGTCACACATCAGGATCATAAACTGGAACTGGAACCGAGCTTCCTGAGCAGTGAAGCCTCCGTTTGCTTTGTTTCGGGGCAGATCTTTCCACTTGCTGCGTCTCCACTGCCGCCCGGTCAAACCTTGGAGGCACCTGCAGGCGCCCAGTACTAGCAGAGACCAGTGCTTGGTCTGACCCAGCTGGACTGTCACCTCCTTAGGCTCGTCTATTTACCCCATCCTCCCTGTGGCCAGCCCCCAGAGACTGAAAGACTGCTTTCTTGTCTCCCCTTCATTCTCCAGGCTAAACATGCCCAGCTTTCCAGGCGCTCCGCATGATGGTGCTTATGCTCCCAGTCCCCCCGGGGACGCCATCCAGAATCGCTCTTCCTGTGCCCAGCACCAATATGCGCTGTGGGGAAAGGGTGTATGCGCTAGGAGAGAGCACTCACGTGACGTGCAGTTGGTGCCAGAGTATCCCGTCCGGGTACAGTCACATTCATAGCCCTCCGTGCCAACCCGGACACACACGCCCCTGTGTTGGCAAGGGAAATAGCAGCAGGGATTCACTGTCGGAAGAGAGACAATGGAGAAGGTGTCGAGATCCTTGGAAGCCTTCTCTAACAACCGGCTGAGATTTCCCGGCGGCACAAGTCTTCTGGCTCTTTTTGCTCCGACAGCCCAGCAAAGCTGTCCTTCTGGAAATGCTTCGGCCTGGGCAGCCAGCATATGTCTATAGGCAGCATACAACACAACCAGACCCAAAGCTTTTACAATATTTCAACTCCGCTGAATAACGCCCTCGTTAATAGTGCCTTCTAATCCCCTATGCACCTCTTCCTAGTCTAGCAATCGTCTCTGTTTGACCCAAACACAAAGAGAAGTCGAAGTTCCTTCGCGACCCTTTCATGCCTCAGGTGTTTTCTTCTTACCGACATCTTCCCATTCGCAGTTGACTTGCTCTCTAAATCTAAATACTCTCCTATTCATCCCACTTGCTTCTACACTGTGGATTTCCATGTCGCTGCATTTTGTCAAGGCTAAGGAACTAAGGGGGATTTATCATGTTCCTCCCCCTGATCCATACCTGTATGTTGTGCTCTGGCAGACTAGTGCAGCTGCCTCAATTCAGCGGTGCACAGAGAATGTCTTAATTTTAATTTTATACAGTGTAACACAACCACTCTGTTGCGAGTCCTTACAGCTGAAGGTAAACTCTAGATTGGATCCAACAAATCGCTCTGTGCATGTTCAGAGATCCATGTTGGGTGACTTGGGCACAATACAGCAAGTTTTGCAAGGGAGAAGGTCTGTGGCTTGTGATTGCTCAAATGGAGGAACCTCACTTCATGCCACAAAAGCTGTGGCTGTACCATACGGCAGCTGTGATTTATAAGCTCAGATCTATTATGGGATGCCAACAAATGAAGTGTTTGTATGAGAGCAGGAAGAAGTAAACACACCCAGGAAACCAAGATGGGGAAGGGCTTGTGATCCAAGAATCTTTGGAGACCGCAAGAGAACTCCCCTATCCACAGCAACAGTTATGCAAGAGTCGCCAGGATCTGTGTACAAATGGAAACTCTTTTTTGGGAAACATTAAAAGGGGTCATGTGGCAAAACACCGCATGTTTGCCCCGAGGCGCCAGGATTCTCCTTCTGCTGAACATCCATGCAGTGCATTGGTTCATCAACTGCTTTCTCAAACGGAAGGAATATGGCAAAACCTGCACTGAATGGGCAGCTTGGAAGGGCATGGAGCATGCCTGACATTTCCCACGTGCCACCTGGCCTCCCAGCACCTGCCTTGCGTCTCCTCTGATTGGCTGGGTGTGCAGAGACAGCCCTCCAGAAGTTCTGGACATCAGCTCCCAGCATCCCTGATAGGGGTTTCCTGGAACTGATGGCCCGAGCAGCTGGAGTTCTTCCTTCATGCTACCCCTGCATGGTCAAGGGAAGAGCACCGTGAGTGGAAGAACAAGTGGAAGAAAAATTTGCTACGTATCCCACCTTTTCCCTTTAAAAAAAAAAGAACTCAAGGTGGCTTACATCATTCTCCTACTCTCGCTCTCAATCTGATGTCCCACAACAACCCTGCGGGGTAGGTTGGGCTGAGAGAGATTGTGAGGACTAGAACCCAGGCTGCCTGAGTGTGGTGGTATAAATCTGATAAAAATACATAGCCCCCTCCTAAAGTGATCTATCTTAGCGGTATGGAATGGGCTTCCACGGGAGGTGGCTGAGGCCCCATCGGTGCGGGTGTTCAAGGACAGGCTGGACATGCACATGGTGGGCATGTCGTGAGCGGAGCCAGCTGGAGCCAGGGGTCAGACTAGATGGCCCGGGGGACCCCTTCGAACTCGCCTTGTTTCTGTTTCTACATACTGACCAAGACATTCCATCGATGGATGTGGCCCAGAAAGGGGTGCAGCTCAGTCACGCAACCGTCGAACAGGCCGCTTCTTCCTGGATGCTTTTGCCCACCATGGCATAGCGGAACCAGGCCTGGCAGGGACACCCGCAAATCGGCTCTCGGGCATCCCTGGCCATCCACGAAGCGCAGCACCAAAGAGGGCGGACCAAGCAGCGTGCCAGCCGCCTGACCGTAACCTCCGCAGCCACCGCACGATGCGCTGCATTTTCATTGCCATAATTCTTTTATCTGCAGTCCTTTATTCTTTCTCTGACTCAAAGAGGCCCCCAGAATGACTTGCAAAAGCGTCGGCAGGCCTGGCCCCCCCAGTAGGTCTATAATCTAACCGTGACACACAAGGAAAAATGGATGCGGAAGAAGGAGCAGGCAAGAAAACAAACTTGAGCACCAATCCTGCAATTACGGTTTCTACAACAACTGGATGGACCTGAAATAGTTCCGGTGAAAGTTGAGCCGAGCCAGAGATTCCCCGGGAGTGGCAGAAGAGCCGCTTTTCTCACATAAATTAGCAACGCCAAATCTTATGCAAAGCTGCACCCTTCCCCCCCTTTCCGTTTGTTGATGCTTTCCCCAGATTGGGAGTCTCGGCATGAACGGCTCCCCGCCGTGGGAGTTGTAGTTCAACACATCTGGATCGCGCCAACTCAGGTACAGTGTATCGGAAGCATGTGGAAAGAGAAGGCAAGCCATATTTGTATGACGAGAGGCCCTCAGTGGGTCGATTCAAGCTCAGCGCCTCCTGTGACTCGGGGACCACACGCTTTCCTGAAACAGGGACACCACAGTCCCCTGAGATCCCAGCGCCAGCAGTGTGGAATCGTGGAGCCCATTTTCCTGCACACGAAGCGACAGCTGCAGAGAGAGAATCCGCGCTTCAAGCCCAGCAGATGTGTCGCCATGAGCTGTCGCACGCTACCAAGTCTTTCTAAAGCATCTGGACCCAGGCAGGGCTTGCTTCCAGCTCTGCAGTAAGAGGGGACAGTCACTGCTCCCCCACCCCCCCATCTCAGCATTCATAAGTCAACAGAAGATTATGCTTCCACATTGCGCCACAACCTAGGTCTTCTGCTGATGACCTGGTTCCATCAGGGACTCCATCCACGCCTGCGAGTCCCTTTCGAAAAGCTGTGCCAGGCTTTTCCCGCAGGCTCTTGCATTTGAGCTGGCAGCGGGTGGGGGGTGGGGGGGCGCTTTGGAAAGCTTCCTGCAGTTATGTTGCTTTCTCCAAGTTCTGGCGATCATAGGCGTGACGGCACTTTTATTAATAAGCCCTGCAGCTGGGAAGTGGCAGAGGGCCTCTTATCTTGCTCCAGCAAGCCCTGCTTCCAGCAATGCTCAGCTTCTCCATCACGAGCTGCTTATGGTTGTGGTTTTGTTCTGGTCCCGCTCCCAGCCCCAGCCCCAGCCCCGGAAAGGCACGGAGGGTTCTTTGGAAGCTTATCGGTGGACCCTTTCCCTGGAAGCCCCCGTTCTGCCCCCGAGAGGGCCGGCTGGGCGCGTTCTCTCATGCAGCCGCGACTGTGTGGAGCAGGCATCCTGCTCCCGAGTGCCTGCTGAACAGCAGTTGCAACAGCCGAGCCTGCTCAGCAGCTATCATGGTTATCAGGAGCCAGGCAGCATGTGATTTATCCCTGTCGAGTGTGAGGTGATAAATGCGCACCCACAGATCTGATTGCGTTCACGCTGCCAGGAGCTGCTAGGGCTCAGCTTGGATCTGGGCGCACCACCCCTTGGAGATGCGCCAGCAAGACGCTGCTTTTAAGACGCACCAAGGCCAGGCCGAACTTTCTGGGCCAGTGAGCATGTGTGGAATTCCCTGCGTGTTGGAGGTTTGCTCAGAAAATGGCTGCTCTGGAGGATGTGGCCGCTTATAAAATACCCATTTCCCAGAAAGCAAACCAGAGGGACTAAAAAAACTAACTTGCCCTTAAGCCTAAGTCCAAGGCAGAGACTGGGCTACGCTCCAGAACACAAATTGCTCATTAAATCCAAACGAAGGTGCCGCTGGAGGCAGGCAGTCCTTGTTTTGCAGCCTGACAACCTCCCAGTGAACAAATAAAGCCTTGCGAAAAATCGGAGTGGCAGGAAGCTGGTGAGCACCGAGGGAATGGTCCGTGGCACGCTGGCCGAAGACCCCCAGCCTCCCAGCCTTGGACCACTTCATCCTGGCCAGTGGGCTCTCCTTGGACAGGGAGGGCTGGCCCTGCCCTGTGGGAGAGTGGGGCAGACGCCCCTCGCCTCGAGCAGCAGGAGCTGTGGGTGACAGGAGTCTGCCATGCCCCCCAGAACTAGCCTCTCGCCAGCCCAGCTGGGCTTTGCGCATGGACGGGAAGGAGGTGTCGCCTGGTCCCTCGGTGGGAGGGCAGCCCTCTTTGGTCTTCCCTTGTGGCTCCGTGCCTCGGCTCCGGCCTCTTCCCACGGGGCAGCCGTGCCTGCTTTCCAGGGCAATGCAGCCCTGCTGTGACACACACGAAGCCACGCTCTTCCTCGAATGAGCAAGCGCCAGTGTTTACAAACAGGAACTTTCCTGAACGCAGCAGCTGATGTGGGGAGCAGGCGACAGGCACACACAGCCCCAGTCCTGGCCCACTCACCCTGGCCCTGGCGCACGCACTCCTTCCTCAGCCTCATAAGGACTGGCTGGCAGGGGGAGATCCCGGTGAGGAAGGGTACTCCTCGCGCCCTCAGAGGTACTCTCCTTTCTAGCCAGCATGGCTGCACAAGGCGAGGCAGAAACACCGCGCCCAGGGCAGAGGGCAGGCCGGGTGTGCTGAGGAGGGGCGGCGCTCATTCCGTCTGATATCTGCTGGCCGGCCAGCACCTGTTTTCTCTCCTTCCAGTCCGCACTCCCGCGGGGGCTGTTGCACAATCGCCCGGGGCTTCGGAGAGCCCACACTGGCTGCACGAGTGGCTGAGCCAGATGTTCTGGCAACGGTGCCACTGGCGGGGCGCATGGCTTGGTAGTTCTTGTGTTTTTCTTGGGAATGTTTCCTAGGACTGCCGCTGAACTGGGCTGCATCTTGAGAGAATTCCCACCCCACCCCCTTCCCCCTGCTTTCCTAACACAAGCCAGAGCAACTGGGAAACAAGTGTGGGGGCGATGAGCAGATGAGGACGAGGGGAGGCCTGTCGGCGGGAGAGGTGCAGGGGCCGCCTGGCCGAATGGAGCACTCAAGGGAGGCGCGTCACTCTTGGCCAGGGGGTCATTAAGGGGGGGCCCTTGCCTCAAAATGAATGAACGAGGAAGCAAAACAAGCAGACAAGGCGCAGGACAAGAAACAAGTACCATGCACAGGCCTGGGGCTGGCGCTCAGCAGTCGCCTGCCCCCCAGCACCGTTGAGGCCACCGCCAAGCCGTCTCGGGCCACAGGGGCCCAGACGGAGCAACTGCAGGGAATCACAGTGCCCCTGGCTCCCAGCGGCAGCACCGTTGGTTCCGCAACCAATCTTTCAAGTCCTCGAAGAGCTGTCCTATCTCCCCCGTCTTCTCTTCTTGAGGCCAGCTGTGCCCAGTTCTTTCCATCCCTTCTCACGGGGCTCCGTTTCCAGTCCCCGGACCGTCCGTCCCTGTGGCCCTTCCAGCTGGTCCGCATCTTTTCCAAGCACTGGTGCCCAGAACTGGGCCCAGTACTCCGGCTGAGGCCGAGCCAGTGCTGCGAGGAGGGGAACTGCGTGTGTTGGGAAGTGCGCCATCCATTAACGCGGCCCAGAGTGGCATGCGCCCTTTCTGCCTCCACATCACACCGTGGACCCCGACTCAGCCGGTGATCCGCAATGCCGAGGTCCTTCCCACTCACAGTATTGTTGAGCCAAGTGTTCCCCATCTTGCTGGCGTGCATTTGCTTTCCTTTCCCCTGTGCAGAACTTGGCATTTGCCCCTGCTGGGTTTCCTTAGCCCTCCCTTGGCTCGGCCCTGAGCCTTCCACCTATCAGCGTCACGGGATGATTCCACCGGGTTCCAGTAGTATTGGGGAGGGGGGCACAAAAGCAGACCCCTCTCCACTTTCCCTGCACCAGGACGAATTCTGTGCGCCTCCTTTGCGCCCTGTTTCCCCTCACCCCTCTTTTTTCTAAGATAAACCATACGGTTTTCATTCACTTTTCCTAGGAGGAGTTGCAAGAAAAACCTTTGCAGAGCCTTGGTCAGGCAGCACACCCCACCCCGCAGCCAGAAGCCCCCACAAAATCCAGCTCTTCTCTGGGGCTCGTTTTCTGAAAGGCAGACAGACGTTTTGAAATGGACGGAGAGCTGTCAGGAACGCAATGCACCATGGCATCCGATTACATTCATGCAAATCTTTGTGAAGAGTGATCTTTTATAAACCCATTCGTAGTTTTTACTGGATCCTTCAACTAAAGTTCACAAGTTCTTGCAACACCTTTTTATTGTTGATATAGTATCACATCATCTTAATGCTATAACATGAATTGCTAACCGTAAAGTGAAAATAAAACCTTTCTGGTCCTTGCCATTAAGCCTGTCGCCAAAAATGGTCCTGATCAGAAAGACGTGAGAAATTAATTGTATTTCTAGGCTTTCGTCTCGCTGAGGTTCTCAGGGCAGTTCACACAACAAAGCTAAAAACACCAAAGTGCAACAACACAGTGACGCACGCTATGAAAACCAGATCTTTCCAACAGAAAAAGTAAACCAAGAGAAGCTGCGCACATTTCCAAAACGCTCCAATGCTACTTCTTTCAAATGCAAAAAAGTGGGATTCCAGGAAGGCTTTCACTTGGCACCTGAAGGCACACGGCGGGTACGCAGCTGCCCCTTGTCAAGCGCTGCCTTCCTCTACACATTTGGAAAGGTTCGCATTCCTGTACAATCGGATTCAAGAGCACAAGCATCGGAATGCAAAAAATTGGCACCCTTGCCTTGGGATGTTGAGGAGAGGAGAGGAGAGGAGAGGAGAGGAGAGGAGAGGAGAGGAGAGGGTGCAGCTGGAGAAGAGATCCAGAGCCCATGGATGGCTCGGTTAAAACCTGAAACAAGGTCAGGAAAAGGAGCCCGCCACAAAGGCAGTTCTACACGCGACCACCGGAGCGGGTCCAGCAGGGCCCTCCCGAGAGCGCAGGGATGCGCGTCGCCTGCAGCAGCCCGGCAGGCAAGCCCCTCCCGCCGCCCCCGGGCATCCCTGCCCGCAGACGGGCGCTCGTTCACACGCGCGCCCGACAGGGAGCATTTCGGAGGAACGCTTCTGCCCGCGCGCGCACAGAGAGCCCCCCCCCCCGCGTCCACACGTGCGCATCCTCTCCGGAGAAACGCGCTCCCGGGCACACGCGCGGGCGCGCAGCCGCGGCGCTCGGCGCCTCTCCCTCCCCCGGTCGGGCTGCCGGCGCTGAGCGAGGTTCGGGGCGCGGGACGGTCCCTACCTGAGCCGGACGTCCCGGGGCCGGCGCTCAGCATCAGCAGCGTGGCCACGGAGAAGGCGCCGCACAGCCCTGCGGGGCGGGAAAGCAGAGGGCGCGGGTTAGCGGGGCGCGGGGCGCGGGGCGCGGGCGGCCTCGGCGCGGCCGGGACTTACCGCGCATCGCGAGGCGAGAGGGCTCCGTCCGGCGCCGCGCGTCGAAAGCCGCCTCTGCGCCGCCGCCCGAAGGCGCCCGCTGTCTCCTCCCTCGCCGGGCACTCCTCTTTCCCCTTGGCCTCGCCCGCTGGGGAGGTCGGCGCGGGGAGCGCGTCGCGCCAGCCGCCCCCGCGGCGCAGGGCCCCGGCCCCGGCCCCGGCCCCGGCCCCAGTCCCGCAAGGGCCGGGGCGCTCCGAGACCTCCCCCACGCTGCCCTCCGTCCCAGACCCTCTCGGGCAGCCTTGGCCAGCCCGGCGCCCTCCGGAGGGGCTGCATTAGGTCGCCCATCATGCTGCGGGCTGCCCTCGGAAAACTGCCCGGTGGAAAGCAACAGATGGGGGCTTCGACAGACCCTGCAGGGAGCAGCCGGCTTTCCCGGGGTGCCTTCTGTGCCACCCTCCCCCGGGTCACGCGGCCCCCGGGCCCGAGGTGGCCCATCCCTGCACTGCTTTCGGGGCCATCCGCGCCCTGTCCTGGGACCCCCAGAGGGCTGGTTGCTCCTGAAGGACGTGGTCCAGGGCGGGCTCTGCTTAGGGGGACTCTGCACGCGTCTCGGCTCCTCAGTGCCTTTCGTCGGCATTCCGTGAGCAGAACGAACGAACGAAGGGTGGCCACCCTCTGTTATGATTCCCACGGAAAAGAACAGGAAACATTGTTGAACTCGAAACACCCTCCTGAAGCATGGCTTTGTTCAGTCACATTCTTTTATCCTGAGTATAAAGTGACTCCAGAGGTGATGTTATTGGTCAGTACGGATTGCAGGATGTATCCGTATGCGAGGATATTTGTTTTATTTCAAAGAATTTCAATTCGGGGCTAGTTTAGTGCAGTTGAGAAAGTAGTGTTTCGTCCAATGTGTTATGCAAGTAAAAGAAAAAACAGGGTGGGCAGGCGGGCCAAGAACCACACCAAGCTTTTCCAGTGACCCACGCGTCTTCGTGGAGGATCCCGGTGTGAACAGGGGTGGCCATGAACTCCACGGCATGGCCGCCCCTTCCCAGGAAGGTCCTGCCCGCCTCCCCGCAGGCCCATTCACTCGCTGCTATGCCAGCAGCCAGCCTGGCCCAGAGAGGAAGTCTGAGGCGGGCACAGCTGTACCCCGCGGTTTCCGTTGCAGCAGGCTGCTCCAAAGGCAGACCTAAATTAAGACACTCGCATTTTTAGACCGGGGCTGCCACTTTGAGACAGGAACCAAGACTCCACTCCCCAAAAAGGTTCAGCAGCATCGCCCAGGCCAGCACACACTGCTCCCTACTCGCTCCCTGACTTGTTTATTGTGGGAAGAACACGGCTCTTCTCTTGCTGCAGTGAGAGAGAGAGAGAGAGAGAGATCTGGGGCAGTGCTCAGTACCGAAAAGACCTGAAGCTCAGGCCCACAGGACAGGATAAAGCCCAAGTGTTTGGGCTTTCCCCACCTGCCGCAGCTCACCTCCTCACTGCCCCTCTTCCATCTTTACCCAGAAGTGAATTCCAAGAACAGCAAAGATGTGGAAAGCGGTGGTGCGCATCTCTTCCGAGTCGGCTTTGGGCAGGGGCAAATAGGCCGGGTCCCAGGGAGGCAGGCCGCACTTTTGAAGCACATACTGGATGCACGGTTATCAGAATAATTCCAGTTCTCCAGCCCTCCTGGGATGTGGGGAGGCTCATCTAGCAATGGAAGCAGCCCCTCTCCTCCGGTTATTAAAATTCTGCATGATACCTCGGGTTGGCAGCCTCCTCTCCCCATTTAATGGGCTCCGTTTCCTTAGAAGCTTTTAAGCAGGGATTGGATCCCGCCCCCCCCCCACCCCAATCTCAGCTCCTGAAGGGTACCTTCCCTCAGCAGTGAGACAGACTAGATGGCCTCTAAGGCCCCTTCCAACCCCATGGTTCACCTGTGTGATAAATCAGCTGAACATGATCTAATGGCAGGAGGTCTGCGGTTTGTAATTGCATATGATTCGGCATGATATCATTCTGTCTCGCCCCATAACTCAAGTGCCCCAGGGTCAGCAGGAACATATTGCTGGAAATAAATACTGTTCCAGGAATTGCACCCTCCCTTTCTTGTCCCACCCATCTCCAAAATCACTTTGAACCTGGCGGTGCATCTGGAGCAAAGTTCAGGCAGCATAGCCGAGTTACGAGGGGCAGCAGAAGCGGGATGCCTATGAAGCAAGGGAGCGGAGGGGAGGACTGGGGTGATGTGACAGCCCCTAGACATGCTCGCACAGTGCCACGCCTCCCCTTTGCACAGGGCGTCCGCGGGAGCATTGGAAGCCCGTCAAAATCTTTCCCAGACTTCCACGGTCTTTTCCCCGTCTCCTGCAAGGCATTTGCCCAAACCTGCCGTCTTGCTGTTTTATCCCTCCCCATATGCAAATGGAGATGAGGTTCTGTTTAAATTCCACAAAAGACCAACCCAGCCAATTATTTCCTCCTCCATCACCCCAAAATAAACTCCAACGAGTGTGTATCTCCTGCTGGATCACTCCAATCCAACGAAAGAGCGTGTTGTGGTGTCCGTGCTGCCCTGCCAAAGCTGGCAGTTATCTTTGGGCAGAGGAAGGCCTGCTTGTCTGTTTCTATCTCTGCAGGGCGATTAATCGGTGATTAATCACAGGCAGAAGCCGCCTTGGGTTTGGCAACAAGGATGCTGGCTTGGCCTCCACGTTCCTTACCCTCTACAAACATCAAATTGTGCAGTCCACGTAGCAGATAATCACGTTTCTCTTTCTGCCCCCTAAAGGAATCCCACTTGTTTTTAAATCTGTCTCCACAAAACTATCGGTCATGGCAGGAAACACAGGCTAATGCAAGCTTTTGGGGTCAGCAGATCTCTTCGTCGTCGGTCGGTGGCAATGCAAAGTTCAATATTTAAATAGCCACACTTATGGAAAGCTGAGGTGGGTTTCCTCGGCCTCGCACTCTTGGGATGTGTAGGCTGCCACCCCAGTGATTCCAGAGCCCAGCAGAAAGTGGCAGAGGGGAGGAACTGGGGGAGGGGGAGCTCACGCAAGCCCCCGGGGGACTCGGGCACAATCCCTTTATCTCAGCAAGCGTCCATGGGGAGTAGGGTAGAGGCCCGAGCTCCAGAGGAGCTTCCTGTTTTGCTTGGAGGCCCCCGGCCATAGTGGGAGGCAAGATCCTGGGCCTTTGGTCTTCCCCTTGCTCTGAAACCAGATAACCCTATCTGGAGACAGGATGCCTCGCTTTGTCAAGATTCCCCTGGAGAAGCCCCTGGCGAGGCAGATTATGCAACACGGAGAGGTCAGCCCAGCACATTGCGTGGTGGCGGGGCTTGGCCGCTTCGCACGTAGCCCCGCGAGCGGAGGGCTGGGACGTCCTGAGCACGCCTGCCGGGTCTTGCTCGCCTCGCTCGCTCGGCACCACCGCAGCCCTGCCCCACGGATCTGTGCAGGCGCCCCAGGCGGCGGAGGCCCGCCAGCGCTGGTGGCGTGGTGGAATGGAGTGGAGCCGGGCCTCGCAGAGATGCCGCAGCCAGCGGACTTCCTTTATCAGCAGAGACCGCAGGGACGCTGAGCTCACGAGCCACCCCCTCAGGCTCCTTGGCTCCTCTGGCAGAAGAGGAGGAGAAGCAGAGAACAGCTGCTGGGTTCCCCCGGGAGGTGGGCTCGCTGGAGAGCTGCGCTTGGAGGGCCCCTGCCTTCCTGTGAGGCTTCCCGGGCGAGGCGGCCACGTAGACCACACCGGCAGCCACGGCACAGGCAGCCCGCCGGGCCGCTTCACCCAGAGCAGCTCACCTGTGGGCAGGTGCCCTGCCCGTGTGGCAGGCGGGGGGGGCAAGAGTCAAAGGAGGGCAAGGGGCGGCCCTGACTGGAGTAGAAGAGGCAGCAGGAGCAAAGGTTCGGGGCAGCTGCCTTTGCCTTTGCCTTTGCCAGGCAGGGTTTTCAAATGCAGCCCGCAAGGACCCACCCTCCTCATGTGGGGTCTCAGGGAAACCAGGGGAGGCTTTCTCCTCGGGACCCCTTTTCCCACTCGGGCGCCTGCTGCCAGCCCAGGAGCAACAAAACCCTCCGGCAGCCAGCGCCGTGTATATCAGCCCATCCGGCACATGGACGTCTCGCGTTGATTCAGCCTCTGGCCTCCTCCTGCCGGATGTTTTCGGGGGAGCCATCGCACACCTGGGGCTCCGCGCTCTCCCCAGCCTGGCCTGCCTTGAGCCAGATGTCTCTGTTGCATGCTTGTGCTGTGCGGGGGCTGCGCTCGCGTGTGTCCTGCCGTCTGGCTCTCCTGGCCTGCCTTCACAGGCGGATGAGAGAGGCGGGACTGGGCGCCGGAGCTGCGACTCACAGCCGACCTTTCTGAAAGCTGAATGTTAAGCAAGAGCGGCAGGAAAGTACTCAGATGCCCCGGCCAGCGTCACAGCGAGGCTCCCCCGAGGCCCCCCGAAACGGAGAGGAACCTTCTCCGGCCATGCTGTGCATGCCACGGAATGCTCACTAACATTTCTTTCTGCCTAGCTGCACTCCTGTGTGAGAAGGGAGGAGTTCAGGAGCACTTATTCAGGCTTCACTTTCCCAAGAAGGAGGACATCAGAGGCTTGTGGTGTTTTGTTTTCTTATTCCGCTGAGCTCTAGTCATGGGCCACACCCTTCCCAGTCCAACAGCCCTCCGGTTCCCCCCAAATTTCCTGAGCTCCTCTCTCCTTGCTTTTGTATTTGAGTGCTGCAGCTGGACTCCCCGCAACCTCTCAGGCCTAAGAGAACAAAAGCTCCTGGCTGATGAGGGAAGGGGAATCCTGATTCACTCTGTGATCAGAGATGTTGAGTGACAAGGTATTCCTAGAGGCCATCTAGGCTGACCCCAAGAACAAAACATTTCCTTGCATGTGTATCCCACCTTCACCTCCAAGGAGTCCAAGGCAGCCTACATGATCCTCCTCCTCTCCATTTTATCTTCACAACAATCTTGTAGGGTAGGGTAAGTTAACTTTCAGCCTAAGGAAGGAGTTGAATACTGGTGGTGCATTTATATCCATATTTATAAGCTGCTTCTCTGTCCCACCTAACCCTCTTTATTTTGCAATAAAAACCAACTGAGTGAAACAGAATGAGGAGGAGGAGGAGTCCAAGAAAATTATTTTTTTCCAGCATGAAGGGGGAAATGTGGTTTTCACTGCATGTTGAGATGCTTGTAAGATGGCTGGGTGGGTGTCTGGGTCACTACCAAAAAGGCCCTGCCCCAGCCCCCACCAGCCAGCTCTTTTGCAGTGGTGGTCCATGGAGCAGGTTCATGTAGCTGAAGGCAGTTCTTGAAGCAATTGATCTCAAAATTAATGCGGCTTTAGATGCTGTAACAGCTCAGGCAGAACTGGCACCCACAGAATGTTGGCAAACAGCACAGTTCACGGGGTGGAAGTGAGAGGTCAACTTGGCTGCACAAGGGGGCTTTCAGGAGGAGAAACATGGACTCGCTTTTCCTCTAACATGCCAATGTTACCATTGCAATGTCTCACTTCCGATCCCCTGCAGAGTGCGGATAATCAGTTCAGAAGGAAATCGGATGTCTCTACAGAAAAAGGAAATTCCATGGATTAAGTCTTGATCTCTTAAAGCAGAGCTAAAACACTCGGAATATTGCACTTTCTGCCCCTCTGAACCCAGGCATCACTCTGTCTTCCATCTTATGCCCACAAAGGCAAAACATAATTTTCCCATCCAGCCTTTTAAAAAACTAAGGGTTAGAGTTAGAATGTACATATTTCTCATTTTCTAATTCTTTCTACTGAAAATTTACAATGCATGGGCAGTCATAAATTTTTACAAATTACATTGAAGACAGATAAAATTTACCAAAATTTCTAAGAAGTGAACTGGCACATAAATTTACATCTGAAAATTGATATACAGAGTCGTTAAAAATTAGGCCTACATTTAGGCATAGGCTAAGGGTGAGGCTGCGACCCAGTGCAGGCTCAGTCAGAAAAAGGACTTAGGTGGCCATGCCTGGCTGTAAACACCTTTCAGAAGATTGTCTCCTCCACGCAGGATTAGGCCATGGGTGTGCAATGGGGCTCTGTTGCAAGTTTGTACACGGGCCACACAAAGAAGACGCCTGAGCCCTATTTCCCCCTGTCTCCTCAAAAGCGCAGCCTTCCAAACCAGGCACCCCCCCCCCACAGGTGCCCAGGACTGCATCTCCCATAATTCCCAGCCAGCCCGGGCCCTGGCGGGGAATCATGGGAGCCGCAGGCCAGCGTGTCCAGAGGGTGCCTGGCTGCAGGAGAGCCATACCATCTCGGGTGCATCTGGGGTCAGCCCTTGCTCAGCCCCTCCCAAACCGGCTCATGCCAATTCCGGCATTTGTTCTGTGCTCCGGCCCACTTCTCCTCTGCTGGCCCCCCCAGCCCTCGGTTTCCCCTGCGCAGCGTCTGCAGATGTGGAAAGGTCTCGCCTGCTCGGGCGTGTGGGGCCGCCCCTCCCTGTCCCAGGGCCAGAAGAGAGCCAGAGTTTACCCGGCCAAGACTTGCGTGGGTGGCCGTCGTCCAGAGCTTCCTCCTAAGATAACAGTCCCGGGCGAAAACATTTCTTACCTGTTTATTTCCCACTACAGCATCCCTCTCCGTTCATATATTACTTTGGCGGTGATATCAGAGATCACGACCCGTTTTCCCCTTGGCACCGCTCCTCTGCCGTTAACAGGAAATTCACAAGGTGAAGTTTTTCCTGCGAGCCGAAGGACGGAGCAGGGCGAGGGCTCTCCCCCCGCCAGAGAACGCTGCTCTGCGTGGCCCACGGGCCCAGCACCTGACTGTGGCTCCAGCCCCAGAGCCACTCGCTCGGTGGCAAAACCCTCCGGGTTCAAGGCAGCTTAGACGGGTCGTGTGGAGGGACACGGAGGGTGGTCACCAGGGCTTACGTGGCTCAGGCTTGGAGCTGCGGTGCTGAACGAACGGGGGAGCCGGACACCCTGCCTCAACCTCCCATGGGCAGCTGGCGGCTGAGACTAGTGGCCTCCTTTGCAGGAGCGTCATGGAGGTTCCTGAGACAAGCCCTGGGGAAGGCACGGAGTGCTCCACAGCACTTCAGGGGTTGTGTCCCACTGATGCTGGATGGGGAGAGATGTCCCAGCTGGTGAAGACTCCTAGCGTTTGCTGCAAGTAAAACATCGTCCCGCCTGTGTTTATACAAATAGGGCTGGAAAAGCTCTTTTGTATATTGGCCAAGAATTTGCATGGGCCCCTCGTCCCCCCAGCCCAAGCCCTGCGTGCACTTAGCATGTTCTTCCCTAAACAAAGGGATGGGAAGGTCCGGGAAGGCTGGCCACGCCGAGGGCCGAGTTACCGCACCGTTTTTATCATCGCTGTGGAAGCTGCTCCCTCCTGACTTGTCATTCTGGGGCCCCCAGGCAGTTGATGGGGAAATACGTCCGCTCCAGCACAGGCCCCGGCAAAATTCCTGCCTCCTCCCACGGCTCTCGTCAGCACGGCCCTCAGCGGGAGGCCCTGCGTCTGTGCCGTGGCCTGATGACACACAGTGGGTCACAGAACGCCCGGCCAGCCAGCGGGGAGCCCCCAAGCCGGCCCTCGGCATTGCAAACCCTCCCGCCCTGCCCCAGTGCCCCCGAGGCTGGAGCAAACCCAGCTGCCAGTGGCGGGCAGCCCTCGACCCCTCCCCTTCTCGAAGCGCCCCGACCCCTTCTCACGCTTTCCGAGGTGCTGGGCAGCTGGGGGGGCGGGGCAGGGGGCCCTTTGTGGGCTTTCTGGAGCCAGCTGTGGGGCAGCAGGCTGGGCTTTCCCTCTTCTGGCTCCGGGACGTCAACGGCGTGGGGGCTGCGTGACGCAGGAGTGGCATGCTCAGGCACCCGCCGAGCAGAACCCCTGGAGGCGGCTGCTCTTCCCCAGGGCAGCCCACTAGCCCTCCTGCCCCTTGGGGTCCTCCCAGCTTTTTGAGAGAGAGACCTCCCTCCCCACGGTCCCCCCCACCCCCGTGCGTTGCTGTGTGCACCTGCGTGGTATCGCCCCGTACCTGCCTCCTCGCCAAGCCAGAACGCCACCCCCTCTTAGGTGCCACGAAAAAAGAGGACGCTGATTTGCACAGCGTTTGCATGGACTCCGTTCCATGTGTAGTTGCAAATTTTAAACACTTCAAGCATCGGTTCTGTAGAGACACAATGCGCCGTTTCATCTCTGGACCGTTGTTGTCATCGCCGCCGATCTCATTTCCATATGGACCCGTAGCCAAAACCCGCTGGGGCGTCCGTCACCTGGGTGTCTGCTTTGTTCAGCTTCCGAGCACCGTGGAGCCACGCCGGGCTCCTCAGAAGAGGGAGAACGAGCCGGGATAGAAGGGAAAGCAGAAGGAGAAGGCAGAGGCAACCTGAACCCTGCAGGGATGAGAGCTGTGCTTGGGCCCCCGGAAACGAGGGTGGCCCATCCTTCAAGCAGTACCCAGAACTGCGCTGTGCCGAGGCTTCCGGTCAGAGCAGATTCGGCCTCCGGTGGAGAGCAGCTTGCCCCGAGATGTGCCGGACGGCCCCGAACCCCCCAGGCAGCCTTCTGAGGGCCGCAGTTCGGCACATCTGGCAAGGCAGGGAGATGCAGCTGGACCGTGGCGAGGATGGGTAGGAACATCGCAGTCCAGCCTGGGCCACTGGGGGGCGGCCGAGGGCCGTCTTTGAACTCCTCGGGGCCGTAGCTGCGTTTTTAATCACTTCCCGGCAATATAGACTTGAGCCGCTGCCAGACAGGCCTGCTGGGAATTGGCTGCTATTCCGCCGTGGGGAAAGGGGGGTGCCTCTGGCGCATGAAAATGCCATGGCAGACCCAGGGAGAGGAAAACACGACACGGCGGCGCTCCCAAAGCGGCCCCCGCTCTGCCTGGCTCAGCCCCGTCCACTGCAGGGGTGCGTGCGTGTTAGGGCCCCCGGATGGCTTGGCTGCAGCTCTCATCCGCTCAGCCCAGGGTGAGCGACTGGGAATCCTGGGCCAAAGCAGCCGGTGGGGCCTCAGCTGCCCGAGGCTGACCATGTCACCCTCGTGCAGGTGGGATTGCACCGAACTATTCTCCGTCTAGGACAAGAAGTAAGATTCTGGTCCTCAAGGTTCTGAAGAGAGGGCTGGGCTTACAGGAGGCAACCGGGCAGATCCTTGGTCCGTCAAAACCAGGACGAGCAATACTGAGCGCAATGGCTCTCCAACATCCCCGGTGGGGTCCCTTCTCAGCTCTACCTCAGGAAGCCGCGCATTGAACTTGGAACCTCCCTGCCTGCACCGTGGGGCCGCAGCCCTCCTGGTCTAGCGCATCCCGCTCCGTGACCTGCCATCCCAAGGCCTCATCGGCGCCTGCCTAGAGCAGCATCCCCTCCCCAAGGGAGCCAGCTCTCGCAAACTGAACTTAGCCTGCTCACGGATCCTGCCTGACTCAGCAAGCGATGCCAAGGAGCCCAGAAATGGCGGCCCCTGCCTGCCTGGCCTTGCTTCCTCACCGCAGGGGGCCCGGGGCCCACCTCCGCCACCCCGGCCCAGGAGGGCACGCAAGCAGCAGCCCCTGCACAGGGGTGGCCGTGGCTGCGGGTCCCGCGGTCTGAGGAGGAAGAGACGGAGAGCAAGCGAGCGGGCCGCTGTTTCCGGAGGGGCAGGCAGCTCCGGACGAGGCCACGAGGAGCAGATGAAAAAAAGCCGGCGCAGGGCAGGAAGTCTGGGACACCGAAACCCAATCCGCCAGGCAGGGGCTTTTGGCAATCAGTATCGTCCTGGGCTCTGGGACTGGCTTGCCCACCACCCCTCGGATCCCCAGCCAGCCAGCCAGCCAGCCGGCCGGCCACGCCGGGCTGGTCCCCCACCCGGAAAGAGGGATTTATTTCAGGAGCATTAAGTGCTTCCAGGCTGCCGGGGAGGTGCGGCAGGTCAAGGGAGCAGTGCTGATTACGCCTCCCCGACGAGCACCGGGCGCCGTGCCTGCCTCCGCTTGAGCACCGCTGCCCACGCGGCTGCGAGGCGCTTGTCACGGCCGGGGGCACAGCGCTGCAGGGCTCGGCGTGCCCCCCAACTCCCGAGGGAGCGCTCACAGCAACCTGCAGCAACCGAGGGTGGGCTGCTGCCAGACTCGGCTGTGTTGGGATGTGGGCTGTGTGAATCCAGCAGCTCTAGCCAAGCGTGGTCGGATAAGCACGGACAACCCGCAGTTCGCAGTCCAGCAACAAACCAGCGGGGTGGGGTGGGCCGGGGAGCCCCTCGTGCAGGGCGGCTTTTCCTTTCGGCTTTACCGGCGCTATCCAGGGTGCTTTGTGAGGGTGGTCTTATTTTGGGGATGGAGTTCAGAAGCATGGGTTGCTTGTGGTTCGCAACCCGTGTTGGGTGCCACAGCTGGAGGACAACCCGTCCTCTCCCCATCCTCTGGCTTGTCGTGCTGTGTGAACCCAGCCCCTCTGGGTTAGTTGTTCACCTGAGATCAGAGCCGCTGCTTAAGCCACTCTTTCATATAATGCTGGAAACCTGCAATCCTTACCTTCTTGTGTGGGGGTGGAGGTCCCTCGGGATTGCCAGGGCTTCATCCTGCTGTTCCCGGCTGTTGTGTTTGTCAGGAAATGGCTTCCCCAGAACTGCTCGTCGTGTGTATAAAAATCACAAGCTTTGAGAGTTGCGGGGGGCCTCGGGAGGTCACCAAGGCCAGTCCCAGCTTTGCTTGCATCCCTGCAGCCAAGGTGGGCTCAGACCTGCTGCTGAACAGCCCCACCGGGAGGAAGTTTTTCTTGCGGCTGAGCCAAAATTTGCCTCCCTGCTACCCGCCGCCCCCCAATTCTAGACCTGCCCTCTGGAGCAGGAGAAGAAGACCCTCCCGGGGCCCACGGTGGCCTCTCAGATACCCGAGTGTGGCTTTATCTCCCCTGGTCGTCTCCTCTCCGGCTGTTCGATCCCTGCCATGCATCCCCTCGCGGGGCTGCCCTCGAAGACTGTTCAGGAGCTGTGGCTTGGTGCAAAATACGGCAGCCAGATCGATGACCGGGGCCAGAAGGTCCAAACGGGTAACTCCGCTTCTGGCTCGCTTGCACTGGCTGCCTAGGCGCTCCGAGCAGCATCCGAGGTGCAGCCCTGCACAGCTCGGACCGCCTCCCCCGGCCTCAGCCCTTCCAACAATCCCATCATCGTCACTGATGCTTTGGTCGCCCATGGCGTTCGGTGCAGGCCGGAAGGAGGGGCAGCAGGCGCGATGACCGGCCTGTGTGCCTGGGAGACCCCTGCCTCCAAATTAGTCTGGACAGCCCGTGGGGTGGGCCGTCGGGCCAGCTCTTGCCCTCGGAGGTCGGGTCCGGCCTGGGCAAAGGTCAGCGGGAGGCGCAGGCAAGGGGCCGTGCGGGGGCCGCAGCTTGACATGGGCAGCCGTGCGTCAGTCACGGCCAATGCCAGAGGGCAGGAAATTGGGACGGACACAGGCCTGAGCACCCCCAGGCTCTCAGCTGCCTCCCGTGCCCCCGCCCCCCAGGTGACAGCTCAAAGGGGGCATTGCAGAGCGTCGCTTCCTCCCACAGGGCTTCCACCTGAGCCAGATCGCGCCCTGACTGGGGGGCACCGCTGCAGTGCGTCTGCCTCTCCCGGTCCCCGGCTTGAAAAAAGAAGCAGGTTTACTAAGCAGCTGCGAGGCAAGAATTTGGCGTATGGGATCATTTACCTGATTAGAGAGTTTATTTTATAAAAATTGCTTCGGAATGGGGTTTACATCCGGGGAGGGGCGGGAGCCGGCGGTCTGGGCAGAGCACGGGCCGGGGGCAGCCCGCCAGGAGCAGCGCACCTACAGCTCGCCACGGGGCAAGACGAGCTGCTCCCACTCATTAAAAGCCGATTAGGAGCAATCTCAAAGGGAGCAGTTGGGCTTCTGGGGCCGGCCCCCCTGGGGGAGTGCATGTGTTCCAGAAGGTGCGGCTTCCCAGCCCTGGCGGCTTCTCAGGACGGCTGTTCCCTCCCCAACCCGGCCCGTGGCTGGGTGGCCGGTCCATCCAGGGACTGGGACAGTCCTCGCCTGCTCAGAGGGGAGGTGGCTGGGGTGGGTGGCCCAAGACAGGCCTCGCTCGGCTCTGGCTGCCCAGGCGGGCAAGAGGCAGGCGGACGCCCCGCTGCGCCCTCCCCAGCGCATGAACGTGGCTCTTCACTGCCTGCGGGTGGGGGCCCCGAGTCGCCGATGGACGTGGCCACACACTCGGAACCTTTAAGCTTCCTAAGCAGAGCCGGGCCTTCCCACAGCTGCTGTGGGTTTGGCTGCCACAGGCCTGCCGGCTCCAGGAACGCCGGGCTTCCCTTCCGCCTTCTCTTGCCCTGGCAGAAGTTGCACCTGCAACGTCTGGCCCGTCCTACTGCCCATTTCAGCCGCGATCAGGCGGCAGTTCTCGCGAGCTTGGGCGAAGTCGTCCGTGAACTAGCAGCGTGTTACGCCTCGGCCTTCCTTCCCCGCCCCTCCAAGCAATTCCCCAGCACGGAACGGTGTGGGAGGAATTCCCCTTGGAAGTCGACCCTCCTCCGTCGTCTGGGCTAGAGCGAGAGGCAGTGAACGTGGGGCTTGGGATGGGGAAAGGCAGCGGCTCCTGGGGGCCTAGGCCAGGGGCTCCCTGCCAGGGGGCCAGTCGACAAAGACACCAGAACGAACAACAGAAGCAGTGGCAAAGCGATATAAAAATCCTGGACCACTAGCCAGGCAAGCAAAAACGGGCACTCTAGAGCACAGCTGGCATTAGACAGCTCAAATGAGCAAGCCCAGCTGCATTTCCCCCCCAGGAGGGGAGGATTTACAGGTCTGTGCGTGAGGAAAACAGAAAGTCCTTGGCTGCATCGCTGTGGCCCTGGAGATCTTCCCATCAGCTTTATTTTGTTGTCGAGCATCCCTGTTCTTCTTGTTCTTTCTTCTTTTGGGCAATTTTTTTTTCCACGCTGTTGCACGGGCTCATTTGCATGTGTATTGCGCCTACCGCCACGGGTGCCGGGGTCAATTGAAACTCGAGAAAAAGAGGGGAAATTTTATGCAAAACTGTTGATTGCATTTGTATGTAATGAAATCATCCAATATTCATCCGACTCCAGGCTCTAATCTGAGAGGAGAAGTGGAGGACATAAAGAGTCACTGGGAAGCTGGCGCACGGAGCTTCTGTGGTGATTAAAAAAAAGCACTCGAACCTCCCGGCAATCCAGCCCCAAAGCACGGCTAATCAGCACTGAATGTCGAGGCAGGCGATTATGCCCCCCCCGGCCCCCACCCCGCGCAGAGCGCGCCGCGGAAGATGTGTGCGCCTCGTAAACTCTTGGTATGCCAGTCCCGCACGAGGCTCGCTCGAGACGAACCCGGGGAGCGCACAATCAGGGAGCCGGCTGGAGCGCGTCGCACAAAAGCCGTCGCTCGCGCGGGCTCAGCCACCGCTGCTCTGGCGGCAGGCCGGGCCCTGGATTCCCCGGCCAAGCCCCTCCTGCCGCCCCACTCCGGCCCCCCTACTGCTCTCCATGCCAGCGGCTCTGGAGACGGGCTCCAGAGGGCCTGGGGACAGCCCTCGAACCCGGGGCCAGGAGCGGGGGCTGGCTTGGGGCAGAAGGCTGCTTCACAACCGTCCGTGAGTTAAACCTGCTTTCCAGCCCTTCCTCCCTGCTCCTGGGGGCTCATGGGCACCCCTCCTCGCGGCCCTGCAGGGTAGGCCAGGCTGAGGGAGAGCGGAAATGTGCTAGCTGGCAGGCCACCCATGCACGTGTGCAGCCGCGGCCTGCATGCTTCCGAGTGGGCGTCAGGTGGCAGCAGCCCCCCGCGCATCCTTCGGCCTCCACCCTTTGAGCCCTGGACCCACTCGCAGCGCCCCCCGGCTTTCCTACCCCTTGCCCTGGGAGCGCCCAGGACCAGCACCTTGCGAAGGTGCCTGTGGAGCAGCTGCTCCCCACCCCTCCCCTCCGCCCCACGTGTCCCGGCTGAAGCAGAGGGTGCCTCACACACATCTCCCAGGAGCCCCACCCCGAGAACTGTGCCAGGCCCTGGCACTGGGTTCATTCTCGGCCCCCGAAGGTGTTCTCTCGCCTCAGCTCCATCACACCTGGCCGGAGCCAAGCTCTGTTTCTGCCGAACAGGAGGCTTACCATTGTGTGCGGCTTTGCACGCATCCTTCAGATCAGACAGTGAATGTCCAAGAAAGAGCCAACCTACCCTTTATTTTACACTCATCTTTTGTGCAAGTTTTAGAGCGCTTACTCCCCCTCACCCTTGTTTTGTGTGTGCACTAAATGCAGCTCCCAAAAGGTCGCAAGGCCTGACCCTCCGCATAGCTTCTTATCAGCTTTGCTGCAAAATGGAATGTGGGAGGAGGGAGGAAGAACGGGGGGCTGAAGGAAGGGACCCCCCAGACAGAAACCCTACCCTGCTGCAAAGAGGGGGTGCAGTGCTCTACGGCGAGTCCTTTCCACCCCGCCCTGGTGCCGCAGCTTCCCTGCTCTGCAAATAAACACCCCAGAGAGGAGTTAACTTTTGTGTGTCCACATCAAGTTGGGAAGTGGGGTGGGGGAATGAAAGACTCTTCTCCCCTTGTAGACCCCACATGTCAACAATTTTTCTGCTTTGTGTATTTTGGCCAGAAGCGCCTCCTCTCTTGATAAATGAATGGAGGGGGAAACGATCGCCCCACGGAGCTTGTTTGCTTCAGCAAATTGCTTTCAGCTCAGTCGTTCGAGCGAGCCTCACATTTATCAAACGGGGCCTTTCTCCCAGACCCACCGAGGACGGGGAGAGGATGTCTGGCTCGCCAGCCAGAAGCCGGGCCGGGCCCGGATGATGCTGCTCTGGTGTCGCCGAGTCCCTTCTGCTCCTCTGCCCCTTTTGGGAAGCCAGATTAAATTTGCCTGAAATTTCTGGCAGCTACACGGCCAAGGCCCTTAACGGCGCATCCCACAAAACCCAGGGAAGAGCTGTCCAGACAGGCCTCACCCTTGGCCTGGCCGGTCATCTTGCTATTCTGCAGGCAACCGGACTTCCCGGCCTTTGCCGCGTCCTGCCCTGCATCTGTTCCTCCACGCCTGGGGGCCGTTTGAAGACACAGACTCCTCATGACTCCTGATATGCTTTATTTCAAGTCTGAGGACGCTGCTGCTTGTCCCGGCGGCTTCCCAGGTCCTTTCCCCGTGGACTCCCAAACAGTCCCTGTGAGAGCACGAGGGCTCCAGGCTGTCGTCGTCCCAAGAGCAAGGCCGCCCCAGGCGCTCCCTCGGCAGGGGCCGTCGTCCCCTGCGGAGCACAGGCAGCATGGCCGCCTCTTCCGGACATCAGGCCTGGCAGCTCACGCAGCTGTCCGACACGGCCAGGAAACGAGCAGGCCTGGCGCGTGTCCGAGCAGAGCCTGCGCCTCTGCTTCTGGCCTGGGTCAGAGCTGCAGCCGTGCGCCCGTCTTTGAGGCATCCCTCTTGCTCACTGGCAGGGCGGGGCTGTGAGGGGCTGGCGGGCCTGCCCGGCGGGGGCTACCCAAGCAGCTCCTTGGTCTTCGCCGCCAGCAGCTTGTCCATTTCCGCCGTCGTGTCATCTGCCATCTGCTGGACCTGTCGCAATTTCGGGCGGGGAGAGCACACGGTCTGTCCTGCGTTCCCATGGATGGGCGGATGGGCGAAGGGGCAGTCACCGAGCGCTGGGCAGACCGAGGACGCGTGACCTCCAGAGGACAGGGCGGCGAGGGTGCCGTGATGGCCCGCCCGGCCCACGCCCCATTCCCCACCCCAAGCGCCCCGAGGCTGCCGTGTCTCCCCTGCAAAGAGCCCCGGGCGTGCACACCAAGCTGTGCTGGCCGGGCAGGAGCCCCCTGCCCCCCAAGCCAACCTGCTTCTCGATGAGCCTGAGGGTGTCCTCTGACACGGTGCCTTTGGTCTTCCGCGCCTGGCTGACGGCCTGGGAGCGCACCTTCCGCAGGGACTCCTTGGCCTTGTTGGTGAACTGCTTGGCCACGCCAGCCAAGTTCTCCCGGTACTCGCGGGTGACCCTGGCCAAGGGGAAAGGGGAGCGATTGGAGTCACTTGCCCTCGGAGGCAGCAAGAGGCAGAGCACACATGGAGGTCAAAAGCCCATGTGGATGGAAGCCCAGGCGGCATCGCAAGCATCCTGACCCCCCGAGGGAAGACCTCAGGGTGGAGGGGGGCAAGAGGGCCTGCGGAGACCCACAGGCAGGGCCAGGGGCTGCTCTCCAGCGCCTTCTGCAGCCCATGGCCCTCCAGACCTGTTGGACTGTGACTCCGAACGACGAACGCCCGGCAGGGGGTGGCTGTCCCTGGGCCTTGATGGCCATGAGTCCTGGGAGGGATTCCAGGTCACCCTGCGAGGCACACCACCAACTGGATGCAGCGAGGCCGTGCACAAGCCTCTCACGGGGAGCCCCCGCGATGGAGCTCGCTGCCCACACCCCGCCACAAAAGAAAGCTCGAAGGGAGGGAGCGGCGCACCGCGAGCCCCTCTCCAGCCCACCCGTCTTCCTCCTCCCACCGCCCGCCATTCAGCGGAGGTGACCCAAGAGCCCGCGAACAATCAGGCCGCTGCGCAGCCGCCCGAAAGCCTCAGCAATTAGCAGTGCCAAATCGCAGCTCCTTCAGAAGGAGGGATGCAGGCGAGAAGAGGGAGAGCGGAGGCGAGAGAAGGCAGGGGGAAGAGAAGCAAGCCGGGCACGCAGGTGGGGGGGCCTCTCGGCTGGGGAACGCGGAGCGCAAAGCGGTGTGCCAGCCCCGCTTCCTCAGGCCGCGCAGGGTTTCGCCGAGCCAGGCTGACCGTGGCAGAAGCGGCGCCTGTCCCCGCAATCCAGGGGCCGCCGGCCTGCCCGTCTCCTGCGGCGGAGCTGCAGCATGTCTTTCTGCCAGAGCGCCCAGACCCCACGATCCCGTGCTGCTTGCAGGCAGATGCGAAGGGCCCGGGAGGCTTTTAGAAAACCTCCCTGGGAGACGGCGTGCTCTTTCAGCCGGGTGTTTCTCGGCGCCATCCCAGCCCATCATCCCGAAGCTGCCTTGCCTCTTCACAAACCTGCCGGGGCCCCTGCAACAGCGGTGCCGGCTCAGGTGAAAGAGCAGCCCAGTGTCGCCAGCAAAGAGATGGCCGCCCTCCTTCCCCAAATCGACTCGGGGGCCAGGCTGCCTGTGAATGCAGAGCCCCCGCTTTCCATCCCGTGTGTGCAGACCTGGCTGCACGAACTGCCCCAGCGGGCATTGTCTCGAGGCAGCGGCTGCCGGTCAGACTATCCAGGGCTGACTAGGGAAACGCCACGGCTTCTTGTTCCACGTGAACCTGGTGGGGGTACGTGGTTTGCAGTGGGCTGGCGCCACCCACAGCTCCAGGGCTGCTGCTGGCGTGCCAGCTGCCCCAACAATCTGCCCTCACCGGGCTCCCTTGTAAGTTGGGACGAGCCCTTTTGGACTCTGTCCCTCCCGCACCTGTGGGTTTTCCCGAGCCTGGAGCATCCGACAGAGCCTCACTCCCAAGCGGATTGCGCACACACCCTGAAAGACATGCCCCCACCAGGCCCGAAACATCCAGAATGGCAGCCACCATGCTCAGGAGCTCCATGGGAAGCGCACACACGGCGGCTTCTCGCCCCGTGCAAACCGGGCCATGGACACACCGTCCGTGTGGGAAGCAGGAGGGCTGCTTGGGGGTGGCCCCCACCGAGCGTGCTCTGTGAGTTAACACTGTCTTCAGCTCTCAGGCTTTCGATGGCATAGGATGGGCAGCTGAAGACTTCTGTCAGACAGCTTAGGCTTGTCACTGGTGTTCGATATGCTTTTTGGTACGGCTGAATTTTGATGGCGAATTGCCGTCGTGGTTTTAAATGCCACAGGCTTTGATCTCATGGCCAGCTGCCCGAGGAAATAGCAAGCCCTCGTCAGGAGGGCAGTTCTCATCCCCTTGGTCTAAAAACGCTGACGGCCAAGCCGCTGCGGGGTGCGGCTGCCCCAGGATGGGGAACCCGCTCGCAGCACACCCATGAAAGCACGGAGCGTGAGGCACGAAGCCCGCAGAAGCAGAGCTGCAGGCAAGGCTGTCACAGTTCTCCCTCCCAACATGGAGGGGCCGCTTGGGACACCCCCTCCCCCGCCAGAGATTGTGCCTTGGAGGGGGGCAGTGGTGTTAAGCTGGCAGGCTGGGGGGCTGAGTGCCCGCTTTGGCTGCCTTTCTGGGGACGCCGGAGCTGCTGCAAAACACGGCATGGGGGCGGGGGGGGGGAGTGGCATGGCCCTCTGAACGCCAGCACATCCCCAGTGTCTGAAATGCGACAGGGCTAATTGGAGGACCTGCCTTGTGACGGAAAACCGTGGCATTATATAAGCGCCGGAGTGGGTGCGGTTAATGCCTCTTCTCCGCTGAAGGAGAATCAAGCCAGCCACAGCCCGGAGGGGCTCGACGGAGTACGTGAGCCACCCCTAGGCAAAAAGTCCCTCCTGCGAGGCAGGGGGCGGCGAGGGGGGAGTCCCGGAGGCCCCTGGCTTAGCAGCAGAGACATTTGGGAGCAGTTCCCCCATGAACTGCTTGTGAGTCCAGGTGACCCCAAGTTCATTTGATTTCTAAGTACATTTCTCTCCCTGCCTTAAATGAAAAAGACTTCTGAGCTGGCTTGGCGGCCTGAAGGCCCTAAAAAGGTAACATCATAAAGCAGCGAGCAGAAGCAAATTAACACAGCATATAAAAACAAACCCCAGGAGACGGAGAGGCAGACTTGAAGGAGTCCGTGAGCAGGGCACTCGAAGGGCCCAAGAGGCAAGGACGTCGTGCCTGGCACCGAGGCTGAAGCTTCCTGGCTTCGCTGGGGGAGTGCGGGGGTGCAGCTGAAGAGACTCCCTCTCCAGCTGCAGTCCACCTTCCTCAGAGGCACACGCAGACCTGGAAGAGGGAGGCGGGCTCCGCTCCCCCACCAAAATCTCTGAGGGCAGACACCGGCCCTGCCCGGGACGTTTTGCGGCATCCGGCCCTGTCCACCCCCCGTCACCGCGGCAGTCGCAGCCGCTTACTTGGGAATAGGCACGCGGATGATCGAGCCATCTGCTTCCGGGTTTAGGTTCAGCCCGCTCTCTCGGATCGCCTTGATAGCCGCAGCTGTGCTCTGCCAAACCAAGATCAAAAAGGCCGAGGGAATTAGCAAATAATTATTACCAGACGCTGGAGCTCTCCATCAATGGGGAGCAATCCATCTCGACAGAACATGGAAACGTTTAGTTCGGTTACCAGCGGGACCAGGAAGCTGCATCGGCGCAGGCTGCTTTGATCAAACAGAATGGCAAGCTGCAGCGTCCCCCCACCCCCAGCACGGAGGTATCGGTGAAGCGGCTGAAATGCGGCAAGGGGAAGCGGCGGTAGGGAGGGGTGGGAGAAAGCAGAGACCGAAAATGGAAACCATTTTGCCAGTTTAAGGCAACACGGCGTTTTTAAAAAGACAGTGAATTCTCAAGGGGGGCAAGGGAGGGGGCGAGACTCCTGGACTTTGCAAGATGTAGGGCGAAAGCAGATGGAAGATTCTGTGCTCGGCCTGTGCGTGCCAAAGATCTCACGTGCTGGGGAGGTTCGAGGAAAGAGTTAAACCATCCTAACTCGTTCCACATTGCTACGGGCAAGTGTGAAAAGACGGGGGATTAGCACAGGGCCTGTTCTGTGTAGCTGCGGATTTTCAGGCCGTGTCTGAAGGCTGCCAGCACCCTCCATGGGAAGGCGGTGAGGCAGAAGGGTCAGGGTGAGGCGGCAGAGCCCGGAGCCCTTTGTGCAGGCCGCAGGAAACGCGGCCACCTCGACGCCACAGCCGTCTAACAGCAAACACGGTCAGAATCCACCTGAGTAACGTGGGCAAGATGAGCGCGTTCGCCCAGAATCGATTCCACTTCTGCTGGTCATGAGGAAGGGCTGGGGGCATCCAAGACGGCGCAGTCCAGCCTCCCCAGTGGGCCGCAGCTCAGGGGCAGGGATGGCAAAAGACCAGGGTTGAACCCAGCACCTTCCAGCAGGGAGCGCTGGAGACCGGTGCCGGCTGGCCAGGTCTGGCAATACTGGCTTACATGGCCTCTGTGGGAGGCAGCTTCCTACGGCCTTATGGGCGGGTGTCCGCCAGAAGTCCTGGACCAGCCAGCACGGTCCTCGCTCCGACCACCCTTCTTCCACTCATGGACGTCTTGGCCGAAGCTTTGCAGAGACGTGTGGAGGGAGTGCTTGGCGCCGAAGGTCACCGAGAATCTGTGCCTGCCAGGCCTCGATTCGCACACCTCAGCTGGAACAGCCTCCTACGCACCCCCCGCCCGCCCCGCAGGTCCCGGCCCAGCCAAGGAACCCACTTACTTCTGGGAAACTGCTCATGTTCACCACGATGAGCTGCGAGGACCTCACCGAGACCTGTGCAAGCTGATTCAGAGGAAACTTCCCATCCTTGGTCTGGACCGTTAAATGATCGAGAGCCCCTTCAACGAGAAGCACAATCGTGTCAGCGGCTGTTCGGCATTTGTGGTGACAAAGCGGCATGAGGACAGCTAGGTGGGCACTGTGGAGCCGGGCAACCTACGGCCCACAGTGCAAGCCATCCTAAAGCCATGAGCAGAGCTGGAAGGGCCTTGGGGCTGCTTGGGTCCAACTCCTGCCCACTGCAGGCAGAAAAGGAGACTGAGGGGAGACTGCAGGGAGCTCTACCGGTACCCAGAAGAGGGCAAGATCGATCTCCTGCCAGTCCCAATCTGACTGGGCAGCAGGAAGAACTTCCTGCCATGCAGTTCATGACCCAGGGAGGTGGTGGGCTCTCTCCCACTGCAGGCCTTCAGGAGGGTCGGACAGGCATAGCTGGGGAGTCTAGCACTGAGCAGGGCACTGGACCTCAGGGCCTTCTGGGCCCCTTCCAGCTCTACCGTTCGATGATTCTATAAGGCTCTGCAGGGCAGGACGTCCCCGATGCTGGTCCCCGGCTCTGCTGAAGCACCTCTGACAGAGGGAATAGAAGCTCCCGTTCGGAGAGCTTTCATCCCTGCAGCAGGCTGGGAAAAGGCCTCTCTCCTCAGGACGCTCCCTGCTCAACAGCGCCTTACATTTATTTGCGATCCCTCCATGCCACTCTGTAGGGAGCCCACTGCCGCCTCCCCTGCTGCAGGAGGACTGCAGCTGAGCACAGAACGCTGCCCCCGCCAGGCAACGGGGGCCTCCTTTCGTGCACTGCTTAGAAATTTCCTGCAGTGGACGTGCTGCATCAACACTGTGAAAGGAAGGAGTGCAGCACATGCATTTGTGGCGCAAAACAATCAGCCAGTCTGAAATATTCTGTGGCTCCAATTGCTGCCCCGACACTTAAAAGAGCACATGGCTGAGCAGTGCTTCACGTGCCAACAGTCCAGCACCTTCTGTGCTGCACAGGATGCCCAGCGAAGAACGGCCTGTTAACTGCGGCGTCAAACGTTTCCCCCTGGCAGGGCGCTTCGTCCCCCGTCTTCGTGCTCCTTGCAACAGGAGGTTACACACCGGAAAGGGTTAAGCGGGGGGTAGTGCTGGAGCAGGAAGGGTCCCGGCGTAGCCGCAAGAACACCCTGCCCTCTCTCTTGGCGCCCAGGCCTTCTGTCTCAGGCCAGCCTTCGAGGGCCTCTTTCATTCTGGATCAGCACAATTTCCCCCAGCCGTGTGAATGACGTGGCAGGCCAACCGAAGGGGCACTCTTGGGGTGGCAGACCCAAACCTGGGGTGTGAGCGCCCCCCGCCCCCCATGTCTGCACAACAATTTCCAAGAGGCCAATTTAGTGGCAATTGCACCTTTCCTGCCTGGCCACGCTGGCAGCTGACGACTCGCCTCTCCGTCACATCTGCAAACGGTTCGCTCAGGCGCTTCTGACGTGCCCCACTTGCGGGGGCCGCCTGCAGGAAGCTATTAGCAAAAATGGGTCCTTCCTGGTCAAACCAGGGCAAGGAAAGCGTGCTGGGGGTGGGGCGAGGGAGGTCAGGCGGCCGCCAGGGTGGTGTCCAGTTAGACCTGCACAGAGATGCCGCAGCGGCTTCTGCTCCTCCCGCAGCCGTAAGCAACGCTCCGCTTGCGCGCCTCCTCTAAGAAGCAAGGCTGAGGACATGCACTGCCACCCACTGGAGGGCCAGTGGCCCATCTGGCCCCAAGAACACAGACAGCTGTCTTTGCTGGCCCCTCGGTAGGTGAAGACCTTGCCCAGTCCTGCCTGGAGAGGCCCAGATGGAACCAGGGACCATCAGCATGCGGAGCAGGGGCTTTCCCATGGCACTACGGCCCTTCCCAGCACCTGGGGTCAGCCACTGCAGGGCAGGACGTCAGCGGGACTGCGGCCCTGTGGCGAGAGCACCCGCCCGCATTCAGGAGGTCCCCTGCGTGGTCATGAGAACCTCCTGCCTGCAACCCTGGGTAGCTGTTGCCGCGAGTCCGTGCTGGCGAGACGGAGCAGGGGGACTCATCCTGGGTCCCTCTAAAGAGCTGGGCAGCCTCTGTGTCGGGCAGCTTCTGTGCTTCGATGTCTCTGGAAGGGCTGCTGGTTTCTGGCACTGGCAGGCTTACCTTCTGCCTTGCAAGCCTTTGTCAATACCTGCACAGGCGCCTCTGCAAGCGCACCCTGCTGTGGGGGTGGGGAGCACATGCTGCATCGCCCTCTCCAGCTAAGCAAAAGGGGGACATGCGTGCCTGCAGTGTCCCCTTCGGCCTGGCCTCCGACCGTGGGAAGCTGGGCTGTCCAACGGGCTGCCCTGGCAGACCCATCAGGATGCGTGTTCCCATACCTGGAGGCTCCTGCCGGTTGTGCGGTGTGCGTGTGAAGCAACAGCTACAAACTTCAGAAGAGCCACAACAGGTATGCCCAGCAACTCACCTGGCGAGGTTCTGATGCTTACATTTTTGTTGAATTCTTCCTGCAGGGCTTTCACCACAGAGTGCATCTCCTCGCTCACCTCCTCCAAGTCGACAATGTCCTCCACCAAAGAGGGGTTGATGTTCACCCGCAGCTGGGCTTTCCCTTTAGCTGCCAAGAGTGCAGAGAATGTCAGTTCCAACGGGGCAAGAGCACCCCAGAGGCTGAGGCAGGCTCCTGTCCATTCCTGAGGCTTGCATGTGGCAGAGAGGGAGTGTTCTGCTTAATGCACGTGGGATCTTTAATACATAAGATATTCCAGGAGGCTTTTGGGCAAAGAACTAGGATAAGAATACTTCGAATGACTCAATTAACTCTCTTCCATTACTGGGCTAATTCCTTCTTAAGCTGCCTCAGCCACTGGTTGCCATGTCAGCACATCTTGGTGTACAGAGGTCCTTTTTTTGCACTGTGTAAAGAAATTTCTTCTTTTGTCCATTCTAAATCTCCTGGTCATCAGTGTCATTGGGTGCCTGTCCTACAACACAACTTCTAGAACTCCAGAACCTTGAGGTCTGGTTGGAACTGCTCCAGCCCACCTCCACCCGCCCATGACATTTTGGTTGTCCCTTGCCTGGACCTCTAATACGTTTTTTGATTTTAAAAAAGTGAAGCACAATGCCAGGGATGGTCTTTATCCTGACAACAGAGACCCTGCTTTGCATGCACAAGGCTCGAAGTTCAATCCCTGACATCTCCAGGCCAGGCTGGAATGGCTCTGGCTGAATCGCTGGACGGCTGCCGCCAATCAGCAGGGACCACACTGGACCAGAGAGACCAAGGGGCGCTGCCCATTCCGGGTAATAGCTCTGGATAAATCCTGACATCACTTGCACCGAGGAAAGCAAAGGGCGTGGCCTAGAGAAAGTGAAGCGACGGATGATCAAAGGCCATGTTAAGAATGCCTTCCTCACCTTTGGCTTTCTTGGTCGCCAGGTGCCGGGCCTGCATCATCTGACTGGCCCAGCTCCCCCCAGAGCCCCCAGGCTTCAGAGGGGCTCGCGCGGAGGGCCTTGCGACACCCAGGAAAGAGCGGTGGAGCAGGGGAGGCAGCAGCCGGAGGCACCTGAGCGGCCCCGCCATGACGCGGCGCTTCGCCGCCACCTGCGAAGGACACGTGGCAAACCCAAGGTCAGGCGGGGCTGTTCCCGGCGAGCCGCACAGCGCCCCGCGGGGCTCCTGAGCCTCGGGGCCGCCCGGAGGGCAGCGCGCCAGACGGGGACGGCCCCGGCCCCGGCCCGCATCCAGCGAGGCCCGCCCCGCCCAGGCGCGTCCCGGCCCCGCCGCCTCGGCAATCCGCCGCCAGCCCGCCAGGCGCACGCGGCGCGGCCTGATGACGCGCCCCCGCTGCGGCCGCGCGGAGCGGTGACGCCGGCGGCGCGGGCCAGTGACGTCGGGCGCGAGGACGCGGCGGGCGCGAGAGGGGCGTGCGGAGGGGATGCCGGTGAGTCGGGGGGGGGGGGGCGCTCTGCGCGTGCTCAGGGGCTCGCGCCCGCCCCCCGCCCGGGAGACCCCGCGGGGGTCTGCGCCGGGCCGGGCGGCCTGCCTCCCTCCCGCCCCCCCGCGGGGTCTTCCGGCGCGCCGGGGGCTGCGGAGCCGAAGGGCTGCTCGGCCGCGGGGAGGCCCTCCTCGGACGGCCCGGAGACGCCCGAACGCGCATCTGGGCGCAGAGCCGCGCGCACGGCTTTCCCGCGCCCGCTGGAGGCGAAGCCGCCGCGCGGATCGTCACGCAGCCGCCGGAACAGCCGGCCTGTGGGCCGCGCCGCCCGCGGAGTAAATCTCGGCTGAAAATGGGGGGGGGGGGGGTCTGCGTACCGAGTAAGTGCCGGTTCCGTAAGTTTGCTTCAAGGGGATGCGCTCCCGCTGAACTGACATGCGCGTCCGTGCTGGGCCCAGTCCTGGTGTGCTGCGATGCTGATATTATTGCTTATAGTCATGCCTCAGGGTCATTTCTCTGATGTGGTGCGGTGGCTGGTGTTTTGGGCTGGGCCTGAGAGGCCCCGGCTCGAGTCCCTACTCACTGAGTCACTTTCGCCCAGTCGCCGGCGCTCAGCCCTCGCCTACATCAGCAAGTGGTTGTGTGGATAAAATGAAGCAGGTAATGACTGAAGGAAAGGAAGGACATGCCATACAAAGCAGCGGTAATGATGGTGTATCCCAAGACCATGCCCACAATAGGTACGGGCCTTGGTGGCGGTCTTTGCTTCTGCTAGTGCAGCCCCTTGCTGCATTTCAGGGCTTCGCCGTGGCAGAAACACCGATTCAGAGACCAAGCAGTTGCTCGCATCAAGAACGGAGCAAGGCGATGCTTCCTTCTCTTGCCCTTTTCCAGGCCCACTTTGCCCTCCCGCAAACCAACTTCTCTGCGTTGTCTGGCCCCGTGTAGGTGCGGATGGCGGCCGCAGTGCCTCCCACACAGAGCCTGCGCCTGGAGAATGCGTCCATTCTGTCTGAGGGGGCCCTGCAGGATGGACATCGCCTCTGGATTGGAAACTTGGACCCCAAGATCACGGAGTGAGTGGAGGGAGATGGGGGTGGGACAGGGATGGAGTCCTGAGTTGCGGGAGGAAAGGGAAGGTGGTCTTCCACGAAAGGAGGACAGCGTGTGAGAGTTACTTGCTGCTGTTCCTTGAGGTTTGGACTGGCATTGATGTCACATAAGGGCGGGAGAAGTCAATGTGCCAGCTCTTTCCTGTATCTCCCTCAAAAGGGTCTATGTAGGCATTAGGAGAGAGAAAGAAAAAAGCCGGGGAAAGCAGCCTCTTCTTCCATGAACTACTGCTCAGGATCATGTCCTATCCCAGATAACTTTCTGGGCCACGGACACTTTGTCCTGGCCACAGGGACAGTCTCCCATCCACAGCTTGGCTTCCGGTGTGCTGCACTGGCTGAATCACTTGTGTTGGTGCTGTTGTTCTCCCAGTGCGCAAGTAACAGGGCTGCTTTTGCCTCGTCTTTGTGGTTGTGTACGGGGCCCAGTGGCTGAGTGTGGCCTCGGAAGCACCGTTGGCCCCAGCCATCGAGGGCTTTCTGTTAACTGCCTCTAATAACTGCAGCTGCTTTAGTTCCAGCCCATTTCTGGTGGCAGCAAACGTTAAGCGTGTGTGTTTGACATTCCCTTGGCCTCCAAATGATTAGCACGTTTAAATTGCGTGCTAACGCGTTTGAGCAAGTTGAAGTGGGGCAATTAAACACCAAGGGAGGAGAGCTTGATTGCTTGGAGGGATGTTAGATGTGCCGGGCCGGGTTCTGGAGGCTGTCGTTCCTCTCTCCGACCCCCGGCTTTACAAAACAAGCTGAGATTTATGCATTCCAAGTGGCTGCTCCAGCTTTATTGCCCGGATATTGTGTGCCTCTCAGCTGTGGAAGCAATTTTTGCCCGGCTTCTTGTGTTTCGGCAAGTGCTTTGAGTTTTTTGTTCCAAGTGCTGTTCCTTTCAGCCCGGCAGCGTCCTAATCGCGGCTCTAAGTGGAGTCCATCATTAATGTAATGCCCTCTTCAGGCAGCTCATTCAGTGCTGCACTGACTGGCCTCTTCTCAGTTTTGCATTAATTACCATTTTTTGCCCAGTGTTGATATTGCTGCAGCTTCTTGGCAGTGGGTAATTGCGGGAGCTGCTTGGCTGACGGGCTGCTGGTCCATTTGAGAAGAGCTGCTTGCTCTGGTTTTGGAGAATTAATAGCCCAGGAGCGAAATGAGGAGAAAAAGTCCCTTGAGTCTGTTTGACTTAACACCCAGGAAAGCTGAGATTCTGTGGTCGGTGAAAACATTCTGGCTTATTTCCTGTGTCTGGCGGATCCGCAGCGCATGATCTCCCTACTTCTTCACAAGTTCCCATCTTACGGCAGCCTTTTGGCTTTCTTAGACCTGAAACTGATTCTGGCACCGAGGGATTAGAGAGGGAGACAGATTGCCGACTCGGCCTTTTGAGGCACGTATAGAATTTTGAGCATAGGACTTGGGCAGTAGCAGGCCCCAGCCGACTCGATAGCCGGCACTGGTGTTCGCCTGTTGATCGCTTCCCAGCCTCAGCACCTCGCTTGGCCCTCGTGCCTCCGCAGCATCGAGAAACCTGCCTTCCAGGAATGCGTGTGAGTCCAGGCTCTTCACTGTGGTCTCTGCCCCTCTGGATTTTTAAGATTGCTAAAATTATTTCAACTGGACAGGGCGCCACCACCCTAAACTCATGTTCTCCACCAGCTGGCATGCGGAGCTGCATTGTCCCTTTCCCGTGCCCCCCAGGAGGCAATTTCTGCTGGCTGCTCACTTCTGGTTTTGTTTGCAAGGCTATGCCAGAAGGTCCTGACCTTCCTTTTGCCCTGCCCTGCCCTGCCCTGCGGATGCTGCTTTGCCTTCTTCGGTGCATTCTAACCCTCTCATGTTGCAGCCGTTCTCAGCATGCCCTGGTTCCCCTGTCTGCAAGGCGTTCTTTCCCACAGGGAAGCCGACAGTAACACAATGAAAGCAGCATTCTGTGCTCATGGTGTGCCTTCCAGTGCCACTCGGGTGGGGCGGGGGCACTTTGGAAGTCCCCAGCTCTCCTCATCTCACAGTCAGACCTGTGAAGGGCCTCACTCTGCAAACAGCCCTTCCTACAACAGCCTGCCGAGCAGCACAGGGAAGCTTCCCAGCCATAATGGCTTTAGCATGTGCTGGGATCGTTCCCGTATCCTTGGGACAGCATTGTTCAGAGGAAGCCCTGACTTGCCGTTTGAATAGGTCTTAGGGTGCCAGGAGGAAAGCCGGCGGAAAAGGAAATGGGACTTGGACGCGTTGTCCCACCTTGGCTTTGGATGGCAGGAAGTAGCGATGAGGCCGGGCTGCAGCGCCCGTGAAGACTGACTCTCTCTGTCCCCTGCCCCAGGGCATGTGGTCGCGGGTACCAGACCAGGATGGGTCTGGTTATTTCCAGCTGCTTCCTGCTCCTGCCCCATAATGGAACTCCCCCGTCGCTCGTAACGTCTTTCTGGGCCGCTAACAATCCCCTGCAAATAGCAATAAAGAAATATTAGAAGGCAAGTGCAGGGTGGGGAGCGAGACCCCGGTGATGAACCCGGAGCACAGTCGGCAAGCAGCCGCAAGGAACCTGCCTCCCCATGACTTGGGCGAGCGCCTTTGTCTATTTCTTGGTTGCGTGTTGCCCAGTCACCAAGGCTCTCTAGACAATTTGTGTGAGTTAAAACCTCCCAGATGTAATAGGCCAGGCTTGAAAACGTGTAGGAGTTCGTGTCCTCTGACGGCACTTGCCATCAGCTTCCCGACTGTGAACAGATGTGGTTTCAGGGCACAGACCTGGAGCCGCTTCTGTTTGGCTCATCTGCACAGCGCAAGGGACCTGCCAGAGAAGGCGGCTTTTGCCTTCCCCCGAGAGTTTCAGCAAAAGCACTTTGGGGCAAAGGCAGGCAGTGCTGTGGTGGGAAGAGCCCCAGACGCTGCAAAGCTGGCTTCGCTGCCTGGACCTACTTGGCACGCTACTGGACCAGACTGCAGGTGCGGCGGACCAGGCCCCTGCAGGAAATTTGTGCAGCCTGATGTTCCCAGCATTCCCACTTCTCCACACTCGTTCCTAATAAAACCTTCAGCAGAGCTCTGCGGCTGAAAGTCCCGCCGAGCCCCAGCATCCTGCCCCCTGCAGGGACCAGCCAGAGAGACTTCCTGGCCCTGCGTAGAAGCGCCGCTGGGGATCACGGCTGGGCGCTGCGGCTCTTGAGACCTGGGCTCTGCCGCTTCCCCACAGCCTCGCAAAGCTCAATCTCCGACGGGAAACCGCATCCTCGTTCAGAATTCCTTCTTTCTGGGTGCAGGCCCTTTGCACAGAGCTCTGGTTGGTGGGGCGCATGTTCCTGTGCAAACAGAGCCTTGTGCGCGCCTGCAGCCCACCTGCCCGCCCCCGACTTTCGCAGCCCCGGGAGTCACTTAGGTCCATCCGTGCAGCTGCACCAGACCAAATGCTTCTCCGGGCCTGTGACCAGCCAGGCGCCTCTGGAAGGGCCTGGGCAGAACCACCGGCGCGGGTGCCTTCTCTGTCCCGTCTGGCCGTCCCGCAGCGCCTGTCAGAAGCCCTGAGCTGGCGGCCATTGTCCCATATTCGGGCGGCGAGTCCCTTCGGCAGAAGGCGTACCGTGTGTGGAGAACTTCGGCCTGTTCGAGTCCCCTGCCAGCCCCTTGGCTGCACTTGATGGCCTTCTGGGGAGACAGTGCCCCGTACCTGCATGCCGCATTTATAGGTCACGGCCGGGAAGACAGGTCACTGATGTACTTGCAGCGACCTTCCCCGATCTGGTGCCCCCCAGATGTGTTGAATCGCAGCTTCGATCACTCCTAGCTCTTCTGTGGGGCGGGGGGTGGTCTTTCCTTTGATACACCCTGACTCTCCCACCTGTCAGCTTCATGGGATGACCGCTGGCTTCTAAGGCTGCGAGAGAAGGGGGAATGGCTCTCCGTCCGCTTTCTGCTGGCCCTGCCTCTCCAGCTCCCCTTTTCCCTAAGCTGGACTGTCTCGAGGGAGAGCAGCTCCCGGCTCTTGGTTCTTTTGGTCCCTCCTTTCTGTAGCTTTTCCAGCTTGAGAGCATCCTTTGTTTGCGGTTCTGGCATTGCCTGGCGTGTGTTTCAGACCTGGGAGCCCACCTGTGGCTCCCCTCAAGGGGCTTCCGTTTCCATTGTCCCCCCCCCCTCGCTTTCCATTCCGTGACAAAGCCGAGCAGAGGTTCGAGACCCCAGTGCACCGGGCGTCGGAGCAGGGCGTCGCGAGCGCTGCCCGCACATGAGCACGCAGTGCCACATCCCCAGTGTTAATGTGCTACTCACGTTGCACTCTAAATGGGTGCAATTTGACATTCTCTCCCCCCCCCCCCCCGCACCTCCCAGCAAAACCCAGCATGCTATTTAAGCCCAACGATTCTGAGGCTCCCGTGCTTCCCAGCTGGGCTTCGTGGAGATGCCACGGGAAAAGATGTATGTTGAATTCTGATGAAATCAAGGCTGCCGTGCAGCAGCTGTGTAAACACGTCCTAAAATTAGGTGCTTTGCTGGGGGATGCCAGAGGAAATCTAGTCGTGTTGTTCCTCTTGGAAACAGGAATGCCGGTTTCCCTTGAAGGACCGGACGAGCCAAAGGAAAACAGCCTCTGTTTGCCAAGATGAAGAAGACAGAGCTGGTGGCAAGGCAAGGCGGGAGGGGGGTTGTTTTCGAACACCTAACAATAGCTAATAAATCTTGATGATCGTTCTCAAAAGTGAAGCGGCCAAAGCCGTGTCTTGTATCTCAGTGTCTGGGCCTGGGAAGGGATTCCCGAGGAGGACTCCTGTCCTGGATGCGGATGGAGCTTTCCTCTGTCAGCCGGCCAGAAGCGAGTGTAGCCGAGTGAATCGCGCTGGCCTTCCTTCCCCTCCTCTTCCAGGAATGCATCCGTAACAGCCCTGCCTGGAGGATTGTCTCGGTTCCTGGAATGTTCCCGCTCATGCTGGAAAGAGAACTGGCTGGCACCTGTGTGACCTCCAGGTCGCCGTCTTACCGGCAGCCCAGAGCAGCCCCTGGCTCTGGCCCTGGCTCTGGCCCATCTGTGGTGGCTCGCAGGCCTGGGGCTCAGGCGGCACAGGCTGCCTGGTGACAGGCCTTGGTGATCTGCTGGGAACCATCACGGCTTCTGGGGCGTCTCTCCGCAAAAGGCGCAACCGACGTCTCCCAACCTTTCCCGCCCCTTCCCTGGAGCAGCCACGTGGGCAGCTCAGCCAGCGTCCTCTCGCTTTGCGGCAGCGGCCTCCAGTGGGACCCCTCCTCCTTTCCTTCAGGTACCACCTCCTCAAGCTTCTCCAGAAGTTCGGCAAGGTGAAGCAATTTGACTTCCTGTTTCACAAATCCGGCGCACTGGAGGGGCAGCCCCGAGGCTACTGCTTCGTGAACTTTGAGACCAAGCAGGTAGGGCAGCGGTCCGCTTTGGCCACCGGAAGCCACCTTTTCCCAAGCCGGGCTACCGTGCGGTCTCGCCTGGTGTCACCGGCCCCAACTGGCCTTTTCGTGGCGGTCGCATGCCTTCTCCGCTCGCCCCAGCAGGGAGCTCAGGGGGCCATGCCGCTGGCTTCCTTTCCACAGTGTTTCCTGGGGGGGGAGCGCCCCGCCCCCTCACTGCCCTCCAGCCCTAGGGGTGGGGAGCGTGTAGATGGCAGCTGCCGCGTCTCGGGAGGGTGGTGCACCAGCCACGCTGCTCTGGGTCTGCTCCCGTTTCTGGCCTCACGTGGCAGGCCGAGGCAGCCTGAGGATCCCCTGCCCAGCTCGCCAGCCTCTCCCCGTTCCACCAGGAGAAGCTGTGGGGTACAGCGTTCAGCGCACACGCTGGTGCCCCCTGGAGTCCAGTCCACAATTGGGGTGCCCATCCCACCTTTAACATCTGTATCATGGGGGTTCTTTGGGAAACGACGCACATCAAAAACTTCCTGGGGGGCTTCGCAGAGACCCAGAACTTCCTCGGCAGCTTCCGGTCCCCCGGGCCCCATGCTCCCTTGTCGGGAGAGTCACTCGGCACGCTTTCCCCTGCAGGAAGCAGAGCAGGCGATCCAGCGCCTCAACGGCAAGCTCGCCCTCTCCAAGAAGCTGCTGGTGCGGTGGGCCCACGCCCAGGTAAAGGTGAGCGGAGCTTGTGGGCTGCCGGGCGCCCTCTGTGTCGGGCAGAGCGGGCAGCCGAGCGGGCTCCTGTCCCTGCCCCGAGGGGGCTGCCTGCCTCTTCCTGTTGTGGAAACCATCGCTGCTCTTCCCCCAGAGGTATGACCAGAACAAGAACGAGAAGGCCCTTCCCATCAGCCTGGAGCCCTCGTCCAGCACCGAACCGACCCAGTCCAACCTGAGGTAAGGCGACCTGTGGACCCCGCGTGGCCAGGAGGCCATTGAGGGGCTTCCCGCTCCCGAGGCGCCTCCTGCTGCTGCCACCGTTGGCTGGGCCAGAGCAAAGGGGAGGCAGCCAGCAGACTGCAGCTCCCGGAGGTGCCTGGCTGTGGTCCCTGCTGGAGGGCGGACCCTGGGGGGGGCCAGCCGTAGCCCTCTGGTAAAACATCATCCCCTCTGCCGCCTGGCCAAGCCCGCCTAAAAGGAAGGGGCTTCCAGAACCTTCTCGTTCTGTGGCGCTGCATTGGGTATAGGGTGGAGGGTCGGCTGAGGTGTGGGAAGGACCAGTGGCCCCAGTGTGGCTGACTGACTGGGAACCCTCCTTGCGGCTGCACGACTTGGCAAACCTCGCCCGGCCCTGTACGTCGTCGCCGTGGTTGACATTCCAAGGGGCTCCTTTCGGGCTTGCACGATCACAGCGGGGGGTCAAGTGTCTGCCAGTAGCATTGCAAGAGAAGAGTCTTAATGAGGCGGCTTTTAAGTGGCTTGGAAGTACAAGCAGGATCAGTTCAAAGCAAGGTGGGGAAGAACTGATGCAGCTAACTAAGCCCCCAAGTGTGAGAGTGAGAGCCCCTAACTCTCCCTTGAGGACAACGGAGATGCGTCGGCTTCCAGCCTCCTTTGCCTCTTCTGTTTCCGTTGTCCACTGGCAGCATTTGGCAGTGGAGCCGCAGTGAGATTCCCGCTGCACATTTGGCAGCCTGGCTGTGGTGGGGAGAGGAGGGGGCACTGCGGGGCCGCCGGGGCTGCGTGCAGCTGCAACGGGCTGTACCAGGAACCCAGGCCTCTGGGGACTCACCAGAGGTCTCTGGGGTTGCTTGCGGCTTGCCGTGCTCAGTGCTGGTTTCGCCAAAATTGGGCCCGAGACGTTGCTGGGTTGCAGCTTCCATCATCTGGCTGGACCAGATGGGCCCTTTGTGTGGCTTTTCTGATGACCATGCTGACAGGGGCTGATGGGAAATGTAGTGCAGGGATCTTCCTGCCTTCCAGCCCGGGAGCCAACCAGGGACAGCGGTGAAGGCATCCTCACCCGCGCTTCCCGTGCTTTTCCCGCCGAAATGCCGCTTTCCTCATCCTCACCGCCGCTGCTCCGGCCCCCCAGCGCTGCCTCCCTGGGCCTTTTCCTCGGTTTCAAAAGCTGCTTCTCGCCCGGTGCAGGAAGCCTTGCTTTTTCAGAGAGGCCGCCCCGAATCCCCGCTGGGCACCCGGAGCATGTCACGCAGCTGCGTGGGTCCAGGTCCCGCGTGGATTAGCATCTCATTACGGCCGGGGGGCCGGGGGAGGGGGAGGTCCCAAGCAAGCCCCTGTTGCCTCCTCCACAGCGTCAGTACGAAGATCAAGGCCATCGAAGCCAAGCTGAAGATGATGGCTGAGAGCCCGGACGCGGAGCTCCCGCCAGCGGCCCCTTACGCCTACTTCAAGCCGCCCGACAAAAAACGGACTGCCCCGTACTCCAGGGCAGCCTGGAAGTCCAAGAGATGATTCCCGGGCGCAGGCGGCGCCGTCCTGCAGCACCCCCGCCGGAGCCGAGGAGGTCGGTGGGGAAGAGCGGCGGACTGCCTCCCACGGGACTCCATTGGCTCCTTTCGGGAGGCGGCACTCTGGCCTTTGAACACTCACATCGCCTCCCACGTCTCCGTTTGCGCACGGGGCAGATCCAGTCTAGCGGAAATAAGCTGCGGCACCGCTCTGGCATCCGTACCGTACTTCTCCCAACCCCGGATGCTTTCCGTAGTGACCCCAGGAGCAACTGCCCAGGCCGGCGAGGCGAGGCGAGGCCATCCCAGGGCCGGCTGGGGGTGCATGCTTCACTGCCTAAGCAGTTCTCCGAGCCTGAAGAGACAGCCTGCCTGGAAAACATCTTTGACCCACGGCTCTGTGGGAGCTGCTCCGGGGGACCTCCTCGGCCATGGAGCTGCAGGAAGCCGCGTGCTGTGCATCACCCGAACTCAAGGAACCAGCTCGAATCTGGGAATGGGTGGCATGTGCCCGGGTGATGCTTCGGTGTTGCCACGTCGCCCTTCGGGGCGCAGTTGGGTCTGTGTATCGATATCTTTTTAAGGAAATGGTTGTACAGGAATAAAGTTACCCATGCTTTCAAAGTGTACCATGTTGACGGTTGGTAGACTTGCTGTGAGATGGGGCAGAGCAGAGCCACGCTCCCACAGATTGGCAGCGTTGGCGTAATCGTGAGTGGGAAGGAACAGCAGGAAGGGCAGCAGCTGCCGAAGCTCTTAGACTGTTGGGAACGCCGTGCAGCCGCACTACTGGCCCTTTCCCCCGCCCAGAAGAGCACTGAAGGCACCGGTGGCAGGGAGCGGCCCTCCGTTCCAAGATCCGCGGCCTTCCTAGTCCACTGCAGGACGCTGCGCTTCCAGCCCCGAGGACGGCATGTGCCGCGTGCTCGTGCAGCACTGGGGTAAATCCCAGCCACCGAAACGTGTTCTATGGGTGCCAGGTATATAATCAGTTACTCAGAATAATAAATTGAAAACATTCTAATCGACTAAAAAGGTGCCTTCCGATTAATCAGGCAGCCATGTGGCCTTTTCCCCCCAGATTATCAAATGCTTATAAAAACAGCAAGTAACGCATGTGCCGCATTTGTTCGGAATATTTTTATCTTGCCCCTCAGACAGAAAACTCATGTGCGCTATGAAATAACAAAAGAAGTTGGTGTCTTGCTGCGAGTTCATAGTCAAAAAGACACAAGCGAAGAGGAAAAAAAGCATATATTTGCATCAGAAAGAATTGCTTTCATGCATATTTGAATTTTAAATTGTTAGAGCATTGAACTGATCCAAACTCGTATGATAAACCAGTTCGCCACCTTTCATTGGGCCACGGAGAATAGCAGCAGGTCCTTTCAGCTGTGCCGTGGGACCGTAACCGCAGCCAGCGTAAATGCTACGAAGCAGAGCGCTTAGCCTGATCCGATCGTCTGGCCTTTGCAGACGTGCCGTGTCCCACGGTGGTTAGGAAAGGGCTGTCGGCAACCCTTCCCGAAGTTGGTGTTGGAATGGAGCACCATTCCAAGTTTCTCGTGTTCATAAGAGTGATTCCTATGTGGGCCATTCGTTTATTGCTCAGCTGAGTCTAGTGGTGCCACCAGCTGTGGACCGGAGAGGAAGCGCAGCCAATGCCCGCGAGTGTGTGGATCTGTAAGCGAACTCATCTCGGCTGCGACCTTAGATGCACACTGGAAAATACCGTTTGGAGTTTCCCTGAAGCTCGCGCCCTCCTGTCCCCCCAGCTCTGTGTGCAGTGGCCTGGAGTCCATTGTAGGGGGTGGGGGGAGCTGGCCTGCTGGACACTCGCTGCTCTGGAATAACGTTCAGCCAGCGCCGGCTCTGCAGGATCGCATCGCCCTGCGGGGGAACGCAGCCGGCTCCGTTAGGACTGCAACCATCAGACAAGCAACCCCGAATCCCTAAAATTCCCATCATGCGCTGAACCACCGCACCCGGTGTGCTGGAGGTGTGTTGGGTCGCAGTTCCCATCACCCTCGGTTATGCTGGGACCCAACGCATCTCGAGAAACTGGGAGTGGCTGGGTTAGCCCGGGAAATCCCAGACAGGGCTCGCCAGTCCAGTTGCTGTGGCTCAGCCCTCAAAAGGGTCATTGCGAAGATAAAATAATGAAGAGAAAACCGCAGGGACGAGAGAGGCCTCACCTTGTCTTCCTAGGGAGAGTTAGAACGGGAATGCGACAAAGGACCCTGGCGCTGGAGCAGAGGGTTGGGGGACGCTCGCAGAACAGGTAGAGGCGAAGCGTGAGGCGGAGGTGTGGGGGGTACACCCCCCCATAACTTGGCTGCTGATGAGATCTCCTGGAACGGCCTCACAACAACAGGCTGCCAAGCGAGGGCCACCCCCCTTCTCAAAAGGGGTCCTTTTACATGCAAGAGAGTTTTCGTTGAACGGCTTTGCGAGCAGCTAGTGCAGAGGCGGTTTGCCCCCAGAGCGGGCAGAGGAATGCCGAAGCACATGCTCCGCAGTGAGCCTGGGCTTGAGTGCACCCAAGGGAAAAGCTCCCCGAAAGCAGGGCTGGTGGCTGGAGCAGTCCCCGCTCGCTCGGCTGCGTGGAGCTGTGCCCTGACAGGATAAGGCCCTTCACGCACCCCTCTGAGAAACTTCCACGGGCGGGCGGCGGGGTGGCAGGCCCGGGGGTCTCCGTTTCCCCTCGGTCGCCACCCGCCTAGTGTGCTTCGGTTGCAGCTGCGGCACTCGGGGCGCCCTCCAGAGCGACTCCCCCTCTCCCGCTGGCCAATTTGGACGTCAGGTGCAATCAGCGCCATCCCGCATCGCCGGCCTCCCGTCTTCTCGGGTTACTTCGCAGAGCAGCCGCAGCCCGGTCCCTGCGCCCGAGGAGAGGTCGGGTTACCGAGCAGGGACCTCTCGGCCGCGACTGCCAAGCGGCCGGCCATGGCGGGGGGGAGGCGCCCACGGGCCGGTGGCACACGCGCCGCGGAGCCGGGGAACGGGGCTCAGCCGCGAGCAGGTTGCAGGCCACGGCAGTGCCGCCCAGTGGACGGAGCGGCTCCGGGGCCTGCCCTTGCTGCCCGCCCGTGGCCACATAGCTGGGCTCCACGGAGCGGGCGGCGCCCCATGCTCGAGCCTCCCCGGACTTGCTCGAGTCAGGCTTGGCCCCGCGAGAACAGCCGCCGGGTTTCGGCGGGGCGACAGGCACAGATCAGGGCTGCCGTGCCAGAGACCGAGGCTCGGTGCCCGCCGGCTGGCAAATTTGGGCAGGGGCGTGGCGTGGCGTGGCGTCCGAGGTCCCGCTTCGGGTCCCTGGGCGGAAGAGAGCGGCCTTCTCCGCACCAGGCGAAAGGTTCGGGGTGGCTGCAGGGCCCGCGGCGCGCAGGCGACCACCTGCCTGCGCACGGCATGTGCTTGCGCATGGGCGCGCAAGGCGCTCCGGCGGCCAGGACTGAAGCGCCCCGTCCGGAAACGCCAGGGGCCCTGCGGCCCGTCCGTGCGGGCCGAGCTGGGCGAGGAGCCCTCGGGGTCCCTTCGGCCTGGGCGGCTCCCGGCGCTCGGAGAGGACGCGTCTGCGAAGGGCCCTCCGGCTGCTGCCCGGTCCACGCCTTTCCCGCCGGGAAGCCGCCCGTGCCGCCGGGGCTCATGGCCGGAAGCCCTGCGTGCGCGCTCCGCGCGGTCCCCGCTCTCGCCTGGAGCTCAGCCTCTCCGTGCTGAATGCCTGTGGTTGGACGGGCTGGCTTCCCTGCACCGCAAGGGGGGAACTCTGCACGTCCTCAGAGATGCTCTCCGCCTTACCTTTTCTCATCCGGAAAGGTGCGGGGCTGAGCTCCAGGGGAAGAGCCGAGGAGCTGAGCGCTGCGCCTCGCATACGCCTCTTCTTTCCCTGCGGCCC
>JAIXND010000773.1:13010149-13045176 GCA_023646645.1 Varanus salvator macromaculatus
GGGGGGAGCGCGGGAGAAAAGCGGTGGGCCCCGGGGTGCCGATCCCGATCCCGGTCGCAGTTCCCCGGCAGGGGAGTGGTCCTGCCCCCCTCCTTAGCTGGCTGCTGTCCCGTTGGAGCGCGGAGGAGATAGCCAGAGCCCCCCCGCGTCGAGTCGGAGGTCGCTGCCCGGCGAGGGGCCTGGACTCGCCCGCCGTCTTTTCCTCGATAGCGAGACGGGGGCGCGGGCGGCTTCGCTGCACGGCTGGGCTCGGCTCCGAAGGTGAAGCCGCCACCTTGCCCCGCCCCCGCCTTTTCTGGGTGGGGGGATTAGGAAGACGCCCCCTCCTGTACCTGTCCCCGCTCCGGCGCTTGCTCCTCGTTCACGCGCGGGGGGCTTCCAGCCGTGGGAGGGCGCGGGTCGGGGGTCGCCCATTCTGCTGCCCGGGGAAGGGGCAACTGTGGGACCCCCTGAGAAGCGGTGTGAGGGGGGGTCGTGGGGCGGGCCGCTCCGTGCACGGAAGCCGTCGAGCAGCCTGGGGGGGCTCGCGCCTCCCCCCCGCCTCCTTCCATGGGCGAGGAATGGCCGAAAACGGGGGGCATGGAAGAGGGGCTCGGCCTGGCCCTTTGTGTGGGGGCGGCTGGAGCGAGCGCCCCTTCAGTTGCTGCGCGCGGGGTCTTCCCTCTGGCGGCCCATGCTGGGCGCGGGGGGCGTGCGACGGGGCGGGCGCGGCGCGAGGGGCGCAGCGAAAGGGTGGTCGCTGCTTAATTGCTGCGTTTGCGCGGCCCGGCCGACGGCGGCTGATTGGCAGCGCGCGTCTCCGGCCGGGCCCCGGGCGGTGCTGCTAATTGCAGGTGCTTCGGGGCGGCGACGTCGGAGGAGGAGGAGGCGGCGGGCGCGGCGGCGGCGGCGGCGGCTCCGGCTTGGCAAAGCGCGCGCTGGAAGCGCCGCGATTACCTCGAGAGCTGCTTTTCAAAGCCCCCCCGGCCGCGCCCCCTCCCCGGCCGCAAATTGCGCGATTAACAAGCCCCGCCGCCTCTGCCTTCCCCTTCCTCGCCTTCGCCCGCTTCTCCGCGCGCTCTTTGATCGACGCCGTTTCTATGGCCACTCCAAAGCCGGGCTTTCTTGTCCGGGCCGGGCTTATATAGGGGGGCATGGCGCCCCGCGGCTAGTCGCGTCCCCGACCCGCGGCGCCGCAGCCTGCCGCCGCCTGCCGCCGCCGCAGCCCAGCTCCTCGGCGCCCCGTGGCGAATGGTAAGGCGCTCCGACGGGGAGGACGCGGGCGGCCGGCGGAGGAGCGGGGAGCGCGGGCCGGGAGGGCGGCGGCTCCCGCGGCTCGCTCCCCGCGGCGCTCGGGCTGCCCGTGCCCGCCGCCGCGAGGTCTCCATCTCTCGCTCTCCGCTCCGCAGGCCCAGCCGGACGGCGAGGCGCTTCCCTGCGCCCTGGAGAAGGAGGAGGCGCGCTCGGGCGCCAGCACGCCCTCCACGCCGTCCGTGTGCTCCCCGCCGTCGTCCGCCTCGTCCTCGCTGCCCTCGGGCGCCAAGAACCTCTGCTCCAGCTGCGGCCTGGAGATCCTGGACCGGTACCTGCTCAAGGTAAGGTGAGCTGCTGCGTCCTGGCCGGGGGGGCGGCGGCGGCGGCGGAGGAGGAGGAGGAGGAGGAGCGGAGCCGGGGTGCTCGGCTTCCCCGCCGGCCCTCACCGGCGCCCGTCCGTCTCTCCCGCCGCGGCAGGTCAACAACCTCACCTGGCACGGGCGCTGCCTGGAATGCTCCGTGTGCCGCACGTCGCTTCGCCAGCAGAACAGCTGCTACGTGAAGAACAAGGAGATCTTCTGCAAGATGGACTACTTCAGGTGGGAGCCGCGCGGGCCGGGCCGGGCCTCGCTGGGCGGGCGGGGATCCGGGGCGGGATGCTCTTTTCCGCGGAGGTGAGACGCGACCGCGGCTCGGGCTAGTGGGGCTCGCTCTGGCCCGCCCTGGCCCCGGGGCCAGGCGTCCTCCGTGCGCAGGACCCGTAGTACGCTCGCTTGCTTCGCCACGGCCTGGGACTGCACGTGTGACGGAGGCTTCGGCGCCGCTCTAGAGTTTGGCACGGGTTGCCTTTACATGAGACCGCGGGCAGTGGCAGCGGGAAAGGGTCCCCCCCTCCTCGCCCCCCACGGTCGCTCCCAAGCTCCCGCGGTGTCGGGACGGCGGTGCTGACCCGGTCCTGGCTGAGCAGCAGGGGCCCCCCGCGCCGCCGGCACACCCAGCGCAGGTCCATCGGAATCGGGTTCGAGGGCTTGGAGTCGGCCGGCCGAGGGGTTTGGTGCGCGCCTGGGTGGGCGGCCCACGTCGGGAGCGCGGCCGTCTGGCAGCCGAAGCGGCATGGCAGGGCAGGGCTGGCCCGCTCCGGGGACACGGAGCAGCGCGTCGCAGGGGCCGCGGGCAGCCGCCCAAGTCGCGTCCTCGGAGGGCCGCGGGAGCAGCGGGGGCGCTCCTGCAACGAGCCCGCCCGAGCGGCGACCCCGGCGGGCGGTGGCGGTCCGGTGTCATGCGCGGCGTGGATCCGAGGAGGGGCTGCGCGGCGGCGGAGCAGGTTCGTGCCCGGCGGCCGCGCTCTGCCTGCGGCCATCCGGGCCAGCCGACCTCGGGCGGGCGCGAGTCGGCCCTCCGGACCCGGCGCTCCCCCGTCTCTGGAAGCAGATCGGCGGGCTTCGCTGCAAGCGCCCCTCGGGTGATCTCTGGGCCGGGCCAGCGCGTTGCATCCCCGTTTGCGAGGGTGGGGGACGAATTTCGTTGAGGACGTCCGGGGAGCTGGGCCGGCCAGGCCAGTCCCGGCGCCCGCGGGAACAGCCCGGCCCGGCCCGGCCCGGCGGGCCACCCAGGCCCGCGGGAGCGGCTAACGCGAGCGCGCCAGGCCGCCTCTCCAGCCCGGGTCAGAGGAGGGCCGCCGGCGCCGGGCTTCGAAGCGCCTCGCCTCGAGTTACCTCCGCGCCCGCCGAGAAGCCCGCCGCCCCGTGCTCGGCCGACGCGTCCCGGAGCGGCTCCGTCAACCCTCCGGTGCGCAATTACGCGCCGGGCGAAAGCGGAAGGGTCTCCGCCGGCCCGGACGTGCCCTGGGCCCCGACAGGGGCGCCGGGCAGGCGCTGCGGACGCCGCCGCTTCCCGTCCCCGCTCGGCAGGCGCTGCGGAGAGGAACAGCCGCCGAGAAGCGGAGCAGCCGCGGGGCCGCTTGGGCCGCGGAGCGCAAGGGCCACTTCGGCGCGGCTTTCGCGCTGCCCCGCGCCCCGCCGTGCTCCGCGGCCTGAGCGGGACAGTCTGGAGAGGAAAGCCGGCTCTTCCGGGAGTGCCGCCGCCCCTGCCGCGGCCCTCCGGCGCTCGTGTCCCGCGCCCGGCAGCGTTCCGCGCTGGCGAGTCACTCGTGCGTCAGAAAGAGGCCCCAGAAGCCCCCTCGAGGGGGAACCTGGCCCCAGGAGCGCAGGGAGAGGGGAGCCCCCCGCCCCCCCTCGCCTTTGTGCGGTCGCGGCAGAAGCGCGCCGGTGCTGAAAGGGCGCCTGGGGCGGTTTCGGTTCTGCGTTCACACGGCGCGGGCCATTTCCGTTGAAGGTTTAATTCGGAGGCCTCGCGGCTTGCCCACATGGAGAAGCGGCGCCTTGCCCGCGCTTTGAATCCTCGTGTGCGGCCGCCTCGGTGAGGGAGTCCTTCGCGGGGAAAGGCCACGAGGAAGTGGAAGGCGGCGAGCGCTTGCGTGGGGTGACCCCCATCGACCCTGGCTAGACCTGCCCGGCTTCAGGGAAGGGAAGGGAAGGGACGGGAAGGGACGGGCTGGTGCGTGCGGGAGACTGACCGGCTTTGAAGGGAATGGCAGCCGGTCTTCTGAGTGCAAGAAGCGCAGCGGTCTGCCTGCCTGCCTTCCCCCGCCAATTCTGGAATTTGGGGTGAGGGGGAGGGAGAGTTGGTGCCGGTATTCTTAACCGGTAATCGATCAAGCCGATACTGCGGGAGCATTTGATCCCGAGGGTCCGGATCCAGCCGCGTCTGGGCTCCCCGCTCCGGAACGCAGCGCTGGGCGCCGCAACGAGCGAGAGCTTCGCTGCGAGATGACTCGTGTGCGGCGCCGCTGCCCTCAGAGTTCAGCCTTGCGGGGCGGGGCGGGGCGGGGGGTGCTCGGCGCGGCCCCAGGACAGGGAAAGCGACTTCGGTGCCTCCGCCCCGGAGCCCGCGCGCTCGCCCCCGCGGAGGACCCTGCCTCGGGAGGACACCCGGCCTTGTAAAAACGGGAGCGCCTCCGGGAAAAAGACTCGGGCCGCACGGCTCCAGGGTGAAGCACCTGCCCACCAAGCCAGGGCCGCGAAGCGACCGCGACCCTCTGGGCCCCTGTGCCGTCGCTGCGCCAAGCGCCTGTGGATGCTGGGCGGTGGGGCAGGGCACCTCCCAGGTCTGGGCTCCACAGGAACGTCTTGGGGCTGCCGTTGCTGCCTGTGGCAGATGGGAGGTGCTCCCCTGGAGAAGTCACAGAGCTTTTAAGCTCCCACCCACAAAACCACGGCAAGGCCCCAACGACCCACCCGTGGCCCCGTGGTGCAGCAGCAGGTTCGGGCCGTGCTCAGGCGGGGAGCTTTCAGGGGCTGCAAGACTCTGCCCGGCTCGGCGGATTCCCATTCCCAAAACCTTCCTCACGGACCCCTCCCATTAAACGCAGGAGCATCCATTTCCCAGTGAGGACCCCAGAGCCCCCCCCCCCCGGCAACGGAGAGAGCGATTTATTTCCCATGATCCCCCAGACACACCCCTCAATCGACTGGGATTTCTGCTCGCAAATGATACACAATGCGCCTTGAAATATATATGATTTAAGTCTCGTCCGCACTGCTAAGGGAGGAGGAAGCCGAAACACGGAGCTACTTGGCCCCCAACCGTCGTGCGCACAAACGCACTTCCAGGCTCTCCTAAGACAAGTTGGCTGCTCGTTGCAAACTGGTAAACGGTCCTTAAGTAACTCATCTTCTCATGCGCTCCTCCTCGAGATGGTTCTGTTGGATCATCCGCTCGCGAGGCCACCCTGGCCAGGCGCCGGGCCTGGGGCTCCCCAAGCAGCCGGGAAGGCAGATCGCGCGGACACTGCGGGGAGGCGTGTGCTGCGCGCCACTTCACGACCCCTTTGCACACCCGCTTATCTGCAGCGATGCTCCGCCAGGCGTGCGCACCCTCGAGAAATAGCGACTGCTCACGTCTGCGTTCCTTATCTCGTTTTTCACCCACCGCCAATTGCCCACAAATTGTGCACCAGTCACCAAACCCCACAAGAACCCGCGACGCCTCGCGGCGAGGCTCCCTGGCTCTGCTCCGCGTGTTTCTCGGCTCAGGGCTGCTCTCTCTCGCCATCCACCAAGCCTCTCTTCGGGACTGCCCGTGCATTTAATTTTCGGGGCAAAACCCGTAGGATGCGACGCCCAGCTGAATGTGTCCAAAGTTCATGGATGAATGCCGAACAGCGGACAGCGGCTGGCGCTTCTTGCAGGGCCTCCCAAATTCCCGAGCGCCCTTAACGCGTGCGGATTTCTGCAGAAGGCGCCCGAGGCACGGCCGGCTGCCCCCTTCGCGCCCCATCAGAGCCACCTCAGAGCTTGCCTGCTCTGCTCGCAGCCCAGATGGAGGGGCGCAAAGGTCCTTCGCTCTCGTGATAGCGCCTCCCGCCACGCCAACTTCAAATCGTTTCTTCATCGCCTTTACCAGCACAGTGAAAAGCGTGCGCGATAATTCAGCCGAGATGTAAAACTGGGATGCTGTCACGCATCTGTAGCCTGAGCTCTCTAGCACCCCAAACATGCAACCGCCAAAAAATGTTCTTCCCTAGGCTTCGCTCTAGACCGACTGGGGGAAGCGTACAATTAATAATTCGTAAGCTTCCCCCAATAAATTATTTATCTTCCCAATAAATTATTTGGTTTCATTTATTTTCCTGCCGTCCCCCTTCCCACTCCCTTGCCCCTCTTTTGCTTTCTTTACCATCTAGCTAAAGAAGAGATCTGCAGAATCTGGAAGCTTACATGCTTTTTTTAACCTCTGAGTTGTCTTAAGAAAGTTATTGCTCCAGTATGGATTTTGATTTTTTTTTTTAATGGCTTAATATTTTTCTCAGGGATAATCTCTTGGATAAATTCTTTATCTGTAAAATGGAGAAAAGGTTGCTAGGAAGACAAATGAGATTCAGTGAAGGCTATATATCCACGTGCAAGTTTAAAACATTGTGAAGCAGCTGGAGGTGGACCTTTTGCTGGCGGTACAAAATTATTAGAAGTTAAGCAAGGAGAAATGTTGAAGGCAATCCCGAAACTGAGCTAAATTGTGCAGGGGTATCATGGTTAGAACCAAGAAACTGGGTTCTTTTGCCGCAATGCTCGGCGAAGTCCGCACAGCTCCGCAGTCGCTTTTAGTAGATGCCTTAGAAAAAAGCGAGTGCTTTTATCGGAGTTCCCCAGAGTTTGGTTTATTGTCCCAGCGCCTAGAAATCCTGAAATCCTAGAAATCAGTCTGGGGCCAGGTTGGTTTCTAAAAGCACGATACTGGCTCCTTGGAATTTAAAACGCTTCTGCAGCCCTCTGTGCTTGTGGTGTGCGTGTTTGGGTTGTCCAGCAGTGGCAAATTTACAGCGCAACCTTCTCCATGTCGACTCAGAAGCAAGCCCTGCCGAGCGCATGCCATTTGTAGTTGCACAATTTACCTGGGGAAGAAGTCTCACTGAAAATGATGTGACCTGCTTCCGAGTAGACACCCTGGCAAGGCACTGCCCATGTTTAGCGGGCCGATCCGAGCGCCCCGGCTTCCGGGAACCGGACGCATCGCTTCAGTTTTAAAGCGGTAACGCGAAAAGAGCCTCTGCAGGAAAGCGACTGCTTACACGACGAGGGCTCCTCGGGAGTAAGCCCCAGTGAGCAAAGTGGGCTCATTTTTGAGTGCGCCCCTCTGCAGTGCCGATCCACAGAAGCGGGGATCGCTTGAGTCGAGTTCCAGGGCATCTTCTGCCGTGGAACATTTGCGCTCCCAACATCCGTCTGGACTGCTTACAAAGAGCCAGAACAAGTTTAAAATCTTTTGAAGACAAGCAAGTCTCATCCATATTTGCCAAAACAACTTTTCAGAAAAGATGCACAGCACTGCGTTTTGTCAGCTGAGCGATGCCTTTAAAAAACTCCCAGCAGCCAAGCCCATGCCTGGCCTGGAAGGTGGTGGACCTTCCTCTCTGTGGGCAGAGATGCAGCTTTGGCGCAGGGCAGGGCGAGAGGTGGCATCTCCGAGAAGCGACGCCGACAATCGGGAGATGGTAATGTGAGCCCTTATCTGGGGCTCCCGGGAATTGTGCTAATGAGGCATAGGAAGTGATCGAGAGGGACTTCGAAATGGCGATGCCAGGGACGCCGCATTCTGATTACAGGCGTGGCGTGTGTTAGAATGGAGCCCGGAAGGACAGATGCGAGCAGAGCTGTGCTGCACCCGTGTCGGTGGAGGAAGCGGCGGCAGAGGCGCCCGGACCACGATGGGGGCGCGATGCCACGGACAGTGAGTGGAGATCTGATGGGCGCTCCCAGCCGACCACAAAGACTCCGGCCGGATCAAAGGCGCTCAAGGGCCCTGCCTTGGTTGTGTCCGCAGAGGGACCAGCTCGCCGGCCGGGAGGTGCGAGTCTGCTAGCGACACACCTTTGCCAAATCAATGTGGAGCATCAAGCTGCACAGGCGCAGCCCTGGAAGGTGGGAGAGCAGAGCGTGGGCTTCCAAAAAGCCCGCCCCGAGGGGCTCTCCACAGACACCGGGGCGCGCGGGCTGTTCCTCGGTGCGCAGGGAAGGCTGCCCCGGCCATGCCTGCATTCACGCCCGTCGCATCACCCGCTCCCTCCCGCCCAGGCCGAGCACCGGCTTCAGCGGGAATCGTTTGAATGAAGCCCGTCCTGGTCCGCGGGCCGCCAAGCCTGAACGCGCGCCGCGCCGGGGCGAGCGGGGCTGGAGAGGGCCGTGCGCGGCGCCCGTTGCTGCCTCGCCGAGCCCGCCCGGCGGCACAGCTCGCCCAAGCCGCAGCCCCGTCGCCGCGCCAGCGTGTATTTCGGGCTGGCTTTGGCAGAAAAAGCAACCGGAGGGTTTGTTCCCGACGCAAAACGGATCTAGCCGAAGGGGAAGTTGTACGCGCCTTCTCCTTTGCTAAAAGGACTGAGCTGCTTCTCCTCCGCATCCTCTTTCCTCGATCATGTATGTTTTAAGGACTCGGCTGCCCTGCCCTTCTGTCCGCCAGGTGTGGCGGTGTTTAAAGCACCTCAAGTTGGATTTAAACATTTTTTTAAAAAGGCTTTTTAAGCTTCTCTAGCCCAGGAAGGCAGGGGATGAGTTTTTAAAAAATAGAACGCCAATTTAAGTGCTAATATAATTTATTTAATTATGATTTGGCTCATTGTTGGGAAGGAAAGGACATTTTGTCAAGGTGGTCCTAGGCTCGGCATGTTACCAAAACAGGGAAGCAGGAGAGGGGCGGGTGCCCCTCCTTCACTAAAATTGGCGCCCCTTCAGCGAAGCGATTGAAGTTGATTAATTCACCGACTGAAGGGGGAAAGTGTGCAGTTGTGAGTTTGAGCGGTTGTGTGGATGAAGTGTTGTGGCCGTAATACTCCAGGTCCCTCTCCTATTTTGATGCTGTCTGAGAGCGGAGGGAGCAGAGAGCCGAGCTTTCCCGAATCTGTTGCAGGAATGAAAAATTAATTAACACGGCTCTTTTGTTTGTGCAATCGTGTAAACCAAGGCTTGCGTAGTCCAGCTCGCTGCATTCCCCATATGCAAGAAATTATCAAAATGCTGCTTTTTTCGTTCTTCCCCCACCCCCAAATTGGCATGGGCTCGCTCAAGCGAAAATCTTCACTTGCATTTAAAATTAAAGCAGAAGTCTGCTCCAGCCAGCCTGGCTTTGCAAGAGGCATGCAGAGCGGCGTGGGTGCCAACTCAGGTGGTGTCTCGCGATCGCAGCCGCTTTGAGCTGACAGAGGTTTTGGCCCAGCGGCTTCTGCGCGGGGCCCACTTCAGGACGTCACCAGAGAAGATTCTGACTTTGCCAAAAGCAGCTGCAGTTACAAGAGCCGCTTCCAGAGAACTTGTTAGTCAGTTTTTCCTTTTCCTTTGCAACTGATCCAGCGGAAATTTATCAGGAGAATGGGAGTTTCATTGTGAAAAGGGATAAATATTGCAGCCCGTATCCTTGGGCACAGATGCCCAGAGGTGCTTGGTCCAGGTGCATGTGCAAGGCCTTGGCTGTCATGAGCCAGAGCGGGGTGGGGGGTGGGGGGAGGATTCCGCCTGTGCAGATGGAAATGGGGAGGCAACTTCAGCAAACGAGCCGGGGGGGGGATGCAGCTGTCTCCCCCTCCCATCAGGGCCTCCTGTCAGCACAACCTGGGCAAAACCGCTTCCCACTCGGGGCTCTCAAGGTGGCCCACTGTTTCCTCCCAGGAGCCCAGAGTGGCTTGCGGGACCCTCTCAGGCGGCAGCCTGTGCTGCAGGTGAGGCCGAGAGGCTGCGGCTGGCCCAGCATCCCCGGCAGCAGCGTAGTTGAGCAGGGAGGGCAAAGCCAGCCTTTTGACCACTCTGCCACACTGGCTGCCTCAGGCACGGGAAAATCGCCCTTCAGCGGCTGGCCCTGGGTGTCTCCGAATGCTTCTGTGAGCCACTCCGCCCCAGGGCAGGCCTCGCTCCGGCGCCTTGACGGATTCTGCTGGAGGTGCAGAAAAGGGTCCCCATGCTAGCAGACGCATGGGGTCGGTTGCCTAGATGCCGAGCCTCCTGCTTCCCTCTGGGGGCCGTTTCCCTGAGGCAGCGGTGCGGTTTGAGGTGCAGGCGCTCAGCACGCCAGGGCCATCGCCCGTCTCCAGCGGGAGTCCTGTCAGGCCGGCTGCCCTGTCGGCCGGCCGTCTCCACCAACCAGTCCTAGGAATGTGCATCTGCAACGAGCGCTTCTTTTCTAAAGCCAACGGGCCTGAGCTGCCCACTCAAAGCCAAGCCGCCTTCCAGTCCGCCGGAAGCAATATTACGTTACAGGAAAGGCTCATTCCGCCAGAGCCTGTGCGGCTGGCAGCCCAGCTCGGAGGGCGCGCCACGTCCAGCGGGGGTGGCGGATGGTGCCAGCGTCCCTGCGGGTGGCAGGAGCCTGGCGCTGTCTCCCTGCGAGTCCTGCTTGTGCTACACCACTGCCACCCGGCCGTTCGCAGAGAAGGGACTCTCCGCGTTATCAGAGCCGAGCGAGAAGCGCCTGGGCCGTGGCCGTGCACCGCGCCGTCCCACAGATCCCTCAGCCGAGAGAGAGCCGGCTTCTTATTCTGGGCAGGCACGAAGTGCCCCCCCCATTAAATCAGTGTCCCTCCAGTGCGTTGGGACCATCACTCCCATTTTCCCAGCCTTGAGAACGGATGATTGCCGCTGCATCCCAAAGCAGTCAGGCACGGGGGCGGGCGCTCAGAATCTCCCTCCCCCCGAGCCTGCCGCAGCTGGGGGCCCAGATGCCCCCCACACACCACGCAGGCACATGCCCAGGGCCACCAGGCCCCTGCTTTGGCGGTCCAGAAGACGCAGCCGTTGGTTTCACCACCGGATCGTGTCTGCTGTGCCCGAAAACTGGCTCGCTTGTCCCCAGGAGATCCTGGGAGCGCTAGCCTTGCCGGAAGCTCTCCCAGGGCTCTGCGTGTGGCGCAGCCCAGCGCCCCCCGCGCGGCTGTTCCTTCCAGAGCTCCCTAGGTGCGGCTGCATGTTGTGCCGGCCGGTGTTCCCGCGGCAGCGCTGGGCCTGGCCCGCCTGGCCGGGGACCACCACCTTCGGCCTCCCAGGCTCAGTGGGCCTGCAGGCGCTGATGGCCGCCTCCTCCTGTCTTTTTCCCTTCTGCAGCCGGTTTGGCACAAAATGTGCCCGTTGCGGGAGGCAGATCTACGCCAGCGACTGGGTCCGGAGGGCCCGCGGCAACGCCTACCACCTGGCCTGCTTCGCCTGCTTCTCGTGCAAGAGGCAGCTGTCCACCGGGGAGGAGTTCGGCCTCGTGGAGGAAAAGGTGCTGTGCCGGATTCACTACGACACCATGATCGAGAACCTCAAGCGGGCGGCAGAGAACGGTAGGTGCCCCTCCGGGAGGCGGCCGGTCCATGAGGCCCGGGCACTGATCGCACCTTGCGTTCAACTCGTGCGGTGCCGATGGAGGCGCCCGTGGGCACAGCATTGCTGAACCCTGTCCTGCTGGAATGGGGGGGGCCCTTCTGGCCAGGTGGCCGCCCTCCCTCCCTCCCTGTGTCCTCCCACCGAGGGGCCAGCCAAGGGCACCGTTCGGCCCTGAAAACCGTTCGGGGACCGGTCTCCCCACTGGCCCCGGTGTGAGGCTGAGGGAGGATCTGGAGGGGGCCTGTGTTCAGGCAATTGCCCCGTGAGGGCAGGACCACCGCACCCCTGGGCCGACGGCGCCTCTGCTGGAAGCGGGAGGGGGGCTCCCTCTGGCCGAGCTTCGTGAGCAGGGTGCAGGATTGCATGGACAGGGGATGCTCGCCCAGGTGAGGAGTTCGCAAACAGCCACGTCTGCCCCGAGCTGGGCTACCCCGTCGGGGGCTTGCTTGCAGCCCGAGGGGGCAGGGGCCGCCGTGGCGGAACCGCGTTTCCCTTTCTCAGGCTGCCCCAAATGTGGGCACGCTTTGGTTGTGGGGACACCGAATCGTCCCCTCACCTGCTGGAGCCCTATTTGCGTGTCGGCCAGATGCCTGTCTCCCCGTCCTCACGAAGGTCTGACTCGGACGGCTTGCCCGCAGCGCCGCCTTTCCCCTTCCTGGCTCCCCTCCCTTGCAGACCTGCTTTTGTAACTTCTTGGTGGCGAAAAGATCTCGCGATCTCCGAAGCCTGTGCCTTGTTTGTAACCTCTGAGTCGGCCAAAGCAAGGTATTTTGCGTGTAGCTTGTCCGCCACATCGGGCAGTGCACCAGGAAGCCCTCGCGAATCCAGATTCGTCCTTGGCAGATCAAATTTCAGGCTGCCTGACACCACCTCAGCGACAAGGTTTCCCGTGGAGGAGGAGGAGGCCGTTCCTCCGCTCAGCTGTGAGTCAGCGAGCAGAGCAACTGCCACAAAAACCCGCCTGTGTTCTCAGCTGGATTCTGCACTCTGCGTCTCCTCCAAGCAGCTCAGCAAAGTGTAGCTGGGACACCCGAGCCCCAGTCCCCACTGCCGTGGGAGGGCGGGCACTCGCTCCTGCTCCGGGTCAGGACCACCTCCCTCCAGACAGCGGCTGCATTCACGCTAGAAAAAGGCAGTCTTAAGCAAAGCACCTTGCTCGTGGTTCGAAGGAGGGGCTGTTTTAAAAGGCTGGTCTGGGCCCTGCATGCTCGCTAGAGTTTGCAATCCCCCCCCCATTTTTTTTCCTTTTTGGCCAAATCTTCACTTTTGAACACGCCTTTTATTTTACACTTTTCCTGAATTCTGCTTTTTCCACCGGGCAAATGTCATCTCGCATTCTGCTAAAGAGCCAGCCAAGGGCGCCCGGTTTGAAGCAGCCCACACCTTCACCGTGCACGGCCCTGTGCTTCCCGGATGCATCCCGCCCCAAGTCCTGGGCACCACTCGGGATTCTGCTGCGCATCCTTCCAGGGGTCACGACGGTCACGCTGGACAGGGAAAAGCTCCACGGCCACCCGGTGCCTTGCTCGGAAAGCCGAGCCTGAGCTGAGGCCGCCAACTCCGATTCGGAGCACGTCGTGTTTCTCTTGCATCAGTACCACGGGAAGCGCTGTGCCGGGTACCAGATTCTGTGCCTCTGTGCTGGAATGGTGGCCATTTGGAATATGGGCAGCGGGAGTCTTGGGGTGTCTGTGGCTCCTTCTCTAGGGCTGTAGGTTTTCGGTCTTCCCACTTTCGATAGAGGGGGAGAAGGGAGCAGGATTCCAGTCCCAGCCCAGTGCCTTCCCCACCGCTCCGAATTAATGTGCGTGTGACTCCTGAGAGAGCAAACCTTGCCCAAGTGTTAAGAAGTTTTCTGATTTCCCCTTTTCTGAGCAAAGGCAAGAGGTGGGTGGGAGGGTGGGGGCCCATAGCAAGCCATCTCGTGCAGCAGATGGAAACGATTTCAGAGGAGAACGGGGGAATCTGAAAATGAAAATAATCAGTGTTTCTGTTTACAAGGTTTAAGCAAGGAGATGAAAACAAAATCAAAACAAGATGCCAGAGTGGTTTGGCGGGAGGGGGCCGGGCGTCTGCGCTGCTCGCTTGCGGCGTACCCTGGCCAGTGTGGCCCAGCAGCTTGTTAGAGGCTTGAACTTGGACCCGGGTTCAGATGCTTTCTGGGCTGTGCAGGCGAGCTGGGTGGCCTGCCGGAGCAAATGGGGCTTTCCCTTGACCTGAGACCTCCCATCTGTGAAAGGGGAGGCGTGCACGACCTGCCCTGCACGCGAGCCAAAGAACGGGGAAGGGGGGAGGACGGCAAGACTGTGGTGTCATTTCCCATATTTCTGATCACACTGTTTTGAAATGTGGGAGGTGAGCATTCGGAGGTTGCGCAAAGGACAACGCGTCGCCCGTTCGCCTCGCACACGAGATGAAGCGAGGCTTCGGGAGCGTTGAGCAATTGCTCTCCGGGCTGCCAGATCCAGTGAAAGCTGCCAGGATCCGGTTCTTCCAGGAATCGCACCCCGAGGGCGGGAGGCGGCCCCCCGCCAGGTCCTGTGGTACCATTATAGGGCAACAAATAGTCCATCGTGCCATCCGTGCGCATTGCGTCCCCACCGTGGGAGTGCATGGCTCTTGCTTTTGGGGGTGCAGCGTGTGCTTGGTTGCCACAGGTCAAAGCGCCTGCCATTTCGGGGGCCAACGTTTCTCTGCTTGTGCAAAGGATGGGCAGGGTGTCCTCCATTCCAGAGGACTGTTCCTTCCAGGGTAGCCTTCCTGCACTCCAGCCTGGAGATGAACATCCCTCGCAGCCTCTGCTCATCCGCAGGCACCTGGCGGGCAGACTGAACGGGCCGGGACACGGGCCGCCTGCTCCTGGGTGCCACTGCGGGGAGATGCGTCCCTTTCAAAATGGGAATGATTCCGAAACGCGCATCTACACACGCACGGACGCCTCTGTGAATTACCACAAGCAAACCGGCGTCCTCTGCTGGGTGATGTGTCCCCCTGCATGCGTGCTCCCCACGCAGCCGCCCGAGCCGCACAGGAAGCGAACGTCCGCTGAGCGTGCCCAGCCTTCGTCGCAGCCGGCCCCATTCTCACCTGCTCGGGAGACCGCGGCTTCGTGTATGGAGCTGCCTTTCGTGGCTGGTGGTGGGGAGGCTGGTGGCCGGCGTTCCCTCTTGCTCGGGGTCTAACTAGGGAACTCGCAGAGCTGTGGGCTCGGACATGCAGGCCGGACTCTGCGCACCCTCTCGGTGGGCTTCCCAGGGGCCACGGTGGGAAGCAGAGTGTTGGGCCCCACTGAGCCAGCAAATCCCCCCAGCTGTTTCGTTTAGCTACTGGCCAGCGGTGGGGTTACTTTACTCTGTGCGGAGAAGCCTGATCAAGTCAGGCTTCATGCAGCCTTCCAGACGCGTCCCTCGCGCTTTCCAAGCAGCGGAGGGCAGGCTGGAGGCTGAGGACGGAGCCGAGCACACGATCGGGGGGTCCGAGGACCGCTTTTTGTTCCCCTGAGAGCATTATGACCCGACTGTGTCACTGGATGCTTGTCGGATCAGGTCATTTCCCAATGACGAGAAAATCTTTCTAATGGCGGATTCTCACTTGGCGGTGTGGGGAAGGCACTTCCCACATGCTCAGCCGCACTCTTTATTTTAAATGTACGTGGCTGGAGTGGAGGAGAATGGTTGTCCCTCCGTTCAGTGGAACACATAATCGGCAAGGGACACCCCAGAGGTAAATGCCGTTTGAACTCCGCGCCAGATTCCAAAATCGGGCGCACGCTTTTGAAACAGATGATAAGTCAGGAAGATGGGGAGCCACGAAGGGGCTGGAGGCAGAGGATCCGGCTTCCGTGAGAAGCAGGAACTTCCCAGAAGAGCCTGCGGCCTGGCTCAGCCGTCCTGTGCCGGGCGTCTCTGCTCGGCTGGCTTTGCCAGGCGCTGGGCTACGCGGGGGCTTGTCCGCGGAAGCCGCATCCTCTCGCTCTGCCAGAAGGGGCTGTGAGCCAGCGGTCCCCGGCGTCGCCCACATGAGCCCCCTGTGAACGCACCCGTGGCTCTGGCCGCCGCATCTCCACCTCTGGAGCAAAGCCCGGTTGCGTTTAAAGTGCTCTGCCTCAACCTGGAGCTGCGTGGCCACGCGGGAGGGGCCCCACCTGCACCCCCCGTCCCTTGCTGCCGCGCAGGACGCTGGTTCCCTGGGGAGCGCTGTCAGCTTTGGGGGCAGGCAGTGGGCAGAGGCCAGGTGGCAGCCGGGCGTGGGGCAGCCCGTGCCCTTCCCCACAAGTTCCTGGGAGGGGACACAGAGGCGAAAACGGCAATTCCATTTAGCGCGTGTGCTTCCTCTGGGAATCGCAGCGATCCTGCCTGTGCGCGAGGGTTTTCTATAGAAGGGAAAATAAACAGATGTTGCCGAAGCCGAATCCCATTAATCATCCTATAGCAATGAGTCAAACAGCTAAACAAAAAGGAAAATTCCTTCAACTGGGGCCAAGATAATCACATCCCAAGTCTTGCCTCCAAGCCGAACATCTCAGAGGGGCGAGGGAGCGCCTGAGCCGAGCTGCCGGCGGGTTCCCACAGTCCTTGGAGTCTCTGGCCCTGCCCGGCTGCCACATGTGGCTTCAGCAGCGGGGCAGGGCTGCCACGTCCTCGCCCCCAGCGGCTGGCCCTGCGCTCGGGGCCTCCTGCTCGCGGGCACCGACTGCTCGTGCGCATGCTGTGTGTGGGGCAGACGGCCGCACAACGCTTCTGCGCAGGCAGGAAAGGTCAGGCTGGCTTTGGAAGATGCGGCGCTCAGAGCCAAAGAAGGACAGCGGGCTGCTGCCAGGGAAGAGGGCAGGGGCCATAAGGTCACAGGGCGGCCAGAGACCCCGCTGTGAGGCCGGCCCCACGTTCTCAGGACCCTGCCAACCCCGCTTGGCTATTTGCAAGCGCATCGAGCGAGCGCGAGTCGGACCGGGCTGTCTCTCACGAGCAGGCGGGTGGGCAGGCGGGCGGGCGCTGGGTGGAACCCCAGCATCCAACACGAGCAAGCCCGATTCCCCTCTTGTTTTCCACATTAAAGCAGCAGCCAGTGTGGATGGGAAAAATACCAAGAGGAAACACCAACAAATAAAGACGTGTGTGTGTGGGGGGGGGGGGGGGGGAAGGAACAGGCTGACCTAATCACCGGGGCCTTTTATCCAGGCCTGGTTTTTAAAGAAGCGTTGTCTCCGGACGCATAGGGCTTCCGGTTCCTGGGGAAGGGGAGAAGATGTTTCGGGGAAGGGCTCAAGGGCCAGAAACATGGAGGATAGCGCACGTCCTTAAAAGGAATGCCTCAGAGCTCGCGAAGGGAGGCGCTGGCCGCTGTGTGGACAGCCTGGGGCAAAGGGCCAAGTGACCGCCCCCCCCAGCGCTGGCGGCAGGGCCGCATCCAGCAGGCCTGAGGAGGCGCACGGGAGAGCCTCCGGGCTGGCGGCAGGACCGCTTCATGGCGCGGGAGCCGGCTTGGGCAGTGGGCAGCTCCGAGGAGCTCATGGGCAGGCGGCTGCCACCACCGGCAGCCCCGGGCAGCCACCCGACACTGCATGCCCGGCTGGGAACGAGAGATCTGGGGAGCACCCGGTGGAGAAGGCTGGCGAAAGACGGGTATTGCAGCGGGCACGGGAATGGTGCAGTAAGAGCACGACGGAAGCGCCGCTGGGGCTGGCTCAGCCGCGTGCGGGAACGGAAGGGCTCTGCCAAGCACTGGTGCCTCCGTGGAGCCGGCGCTGGGCGAGCTTCCGGGGAGCTGTTCCGCCATGCGCAGGAGCGGCTCCCGGCCGGGCCCATCGCACGGTGTCTGCCACAGCCAGGCGTGTGCCCTGCGGTTTCGTTCAAGGTGTTCCAGCAGCCCCTGGCCTGCCCCCCGTCGGCCAGTGCGCATTCCCAGGGCTCCCGGCTCTGACCGCGGCCAGGCTGATCCGTGGCCATCCTCTTTCAGGGAACGGCATCACGCTGGAGGGGGCGGTACCATCGGAGCAGGACAGCCAGCCCAAGCCGGCCAAGAGAGCCCGGACGTCCTTCACGGCAGAGCAGCTGCAGGTGAGCCCGGGGGGGTGAGCAGGGTCCTCTCCGGTGCGGGGCGGGGGGATATGACGGGCTGGCCCAGCGCCCCGATCACTCTGCCGATCCCCCTCCCTGTAGGTCATGCAAGCACAGTTTGCTCAGGACAATAACCCGGACGCGCAGACCCTTCAGAAGCTGGCTGACATGACGGGCCTGAGCAGAAGAGTGATCCAGGTGAGCGCCGCACCGGCAGCGTGTGCATCAGAACGGCCCGCCGGGTGAGGTCGGGAGACCTCCCGGCACTCGCTCTGTCTCCGGCAGCCGTCCGGAGAAGCCCCCGGAAGCGAGCAAGCTCACCAGCGACGTCAAGGCCACGCTCGGTCTCTTTCGTCCTGCTCTGGGTGGCAGGATGTTCCTCAGGGGTCCATGCGTGGAGGGGAGAGTCACGGGATGTTGTCCAACAGTCCACTCTCTGAGGGGGACGTGAAAGAGCCGGAGGGCGGAGAAGGACGGGCTCCCGTTGCGAGCCGCAGGAATGGTGACAGGGGGATTCTGCACGCCAGGTTTGGTTTCAGAACTGCCGAGCGCGGCATAAAAAGCACACGCCTCAGCATGCGGTGGCCCCGTCCGGAGCTTCCCAGTCGCGCATCCCGTCCGTGCTGCCAGATGACATCCACTACTCCCCGTTCAGCAGCCCCGAGAGAGCCCGGATGGTGACGCTGCACAGCTACATAGAAAGTAAGTGCCGGCTCCCCCGCGCACTTCGGCCATGCTCCCAGGTGGTGTTGTGCAGGGCCTGAGGCGGGAATCGGAGCGGGGCCACCATCTTGCTGAGCTTCAGCTCTTCCACCTGCCTTGTGGGGTAACGGCCCGTGGCAGACGCACGCCATCAAAAATGTCTGAGGCGCTGGCGGAGCAAGGGCCACGATTCTGAACACGCATGTGAGGTCGGGAGCCCCGCTGTACCGGGCCAGGGACGGCCCTGCATGTGGGGCGTTTGCGTCGCGAGAGGCGAGCGGCGAGCGGCGAGCGGCTCCAGCGCCGTGTGTTGCTCCTCCGTGGTCCAAGGCCCTCCCTCCCCGAGCAGTCATGCAGTCCGATCAAGGCGTGGTATCACACTCATCCGTGGCTTGTGGACACTGTAGGTGTGCATTACGTTGTGGAAAGGTGGCGGTGGGGACCTGTGGAGCGAGCCACGGACACGGGAGAGGTGGCTGCGTGGAAAGGCCGGCCGGTGGGCAGATCGTTCCTCCGCGGGCAGGAGGCCAGATCTCCCGCAGACGAGCCTCGTTTCAGGCGCGCCCGGCCTTTCCGAAGCGTCTCGGCGTGGGCTCCTCGCCCCCCTTGGCTCGCCACTCCCGCCCACCCCTCGCCCCCCATTTCCGGTGAGCTTCTCTGTCCAGTGGGAGCAGCGCGTCGCTCTGGCCCTGAAAAGTAAGCCTGGAGCCGCCTTCTCGTCCGCAGGTCAGGTCCAGTGTGGACAGATGCACTGCCGCCTCCCGTATGCCGCCCCTCCCGTGCACCTCAAAGCCGACATGGAAGGACCCCTATCGAGCAGGGGGGAGAAGGTAACGGCTCTTTTCTGTCATCAGTAACTGGCGGCCCCCCCCAGCCTCGGTGCCCACCCCCTCGAGCCGCCCCCAACCTGCTCCCCTGAGTTCCGGATCTGATCTGTGGCCATCCAGAGGAAAAGCCCTCGGCCAGGTTCTTTCCCGACCCTCCCCACGTTGGCCGGGCCGTCTCCGGCTCTGCCCGGGGCCCTAAGGGGCCAGAAGCAGAGTTTAAACTTCCCCGGGCCAGACGGCAGCCAGCGCTGCGGGATCCTGTGATCTGGCCGAGCTGGTGGTGCCCGCCTTGCGTGCCAGAAGCTGCGTGTTCACCGGAGGATGTGTGGACTCGTGCCAGCACGGCTGACCTGCGGGCGGCATACACAACCGCACACGAAGGAACGGCGAGGCAACACATCAGCTCGCGTGACTGAGGGCTGGTCCAGGGTGGCCCTTGCCCTGCGTGCCCCGGGGACGGCTCACGGGGCGCCTGCGGGCGGCGCGGGGCGAGAAGCAGCACCGCCCGGTGCCTGGGCAGAAGCCCCGTCTCTCCGCCAGCTGCTCCAGCTGCAGCGTACCGGCCAGCAGGCCAAGGTCTTGGGCAGCAGCCGCCACCGAGGTGCCGGTCACGTGAGCCAGCGGGCCGGAGGTCTCGCTCAGCACGCGGTGGCGGCCCCCTGCTCGCTGCTGCCCCAGGGACGAGGAGGCCCCGAAGGGTTCGGGCTCGGGCTTCCTCTGCGGCACCAAACATGCTGCAGACCTTCACACCGTCTAGCTTATTTAGAAATACAGACACCAGGCAGGCGTGGAGGAAAGCGGGCCAGGCAGAAGTCAATTTGCTTCTTGCGTTTCCGTGGCTGGAAACAGCCTCCTCTCTCTGCCCCGCATTAGATCACCGGGGAGGAAGTGCCAGCGACCGTCAGAACGCGGACTCTACGGCCTGTCGGCTCACGCTGGCCAGCTGTCCGGAGCGGGTCACAAGCCGGCCGGCCGCAGAACCAAACACGCCTTTGGAGGGGCCCGGGACTGCCTTGCCCCGGCGGCCCACCCCGTAGCCCACGGGGCCCCTCACCGCCTCCGGCCTCGCAGTGGAGCCTTCGCCTGCTCGGAAGAGGCGGCCGTTTCCTTCCCGCAGGCTCAGGCTGCAGCTGAAGTGGCGAGGGGCAGATGAGGCCCGCGTGGCTCTGGGGAGGGGAGAGCGCGGCTCTGGAACGAAAGGAGTCCGGCCCACATGGCGGGGAGGGGGAACAGGCAGGGCCTCCCCCCGCCCCGTTGCGACCCTCTCCCACAGGCGGCTGCCGCCCCTCGCCTGCCGCTAAGGACGTGTGCCCCCCCGCCGCTGAGCCTCTCTGTGCTTCTCCCGACAGGTCATCCTCTTCCAGTACTGACTGCTCGCGCAAGCCCCCAGCTCCCGGGGGTGCTCGCGGCGGCCCTGCTTCAGCTGCCGCTGGACCCACGGCTTCCACGGGCCACCCAGTGGTGGGACCTTGTCCGTGGCATGCCCATCCCACCCACCAGCCCGGCTCCTGGGTCTGGCACAACCAGCACGCCTGTCGAGCACCTGGTTGTGTTCTCCTGCTTCTCCTCCTCCCACTCCTCCTCCTCCTCCTCCTCCTCCACGGGACCGCTGGCTGGCAGAGGTTCCAGGGCAGGGCCCTCTCCAGCTACTCCATGCAAGCAAGGGGACCCACTGCTGCTCCCCGAACCAAGGAAGGACCAAGGCCGAGGGCCGAGCAGTGGATGGGCCCGTCTCCACCAGCGGCCCTTGCTGGAAAAAGAAACGGAGCCGCCGGAGCTTCCTCCCACGCTGGCCGCTCATCTGCAAGAATCGAGTCCGCTAATGCATCCCCTCAGCCGCCCGGGGCTGAGCTCTTTCTCCGTTCAACAACAGAGTCTCACCGTCGGGACTATGGACCCGCATCTCATAAACAAACTTTCTTTTTTTAAAAGATCGGTTCTTTGACTCTCCCTGTGGGACACCCGTCAGCTCCCTCGACGGGCCAGGCCCCCGCAGTTCTGAAGCCAAGTGCCGGCAGCCTGCTTTGGAAGGATCTGTTCCAGGCGCTTGGCAAACCACGACGCACCTTCTCTCAGCCACCCAGCGGCAGGGGCAGAATTTTTACCCCCCCCCCCCAACTTCTAGAAGCCTGAAGACAGCGATTGGCGCCTCCCCTTTGAAGGAGCCAGGTGTCTGGGTGCTGGGGATGCTGCAGTGCAGTCGGCAAAGCTGGAATTCCGACTGGAGCACGCGCGCTCGCCCTCTCCCCCCGCCCCTCCCCGGTCCGGATCCGTCGCAGCTCCAGGGGAAAAGGCTCTCCTCGTTCCTGGCGTGGGGGTGCTGCGGAGCCGCAGTCCCTGCTCCGCGTGGCCCAGGCCTGCACAGCCGCCCTCCTCCGCGCTCTTCCCAGTCCAGCCCGGCAGCCGCTGGCGTGCAGCTCTCAGATGCAGGCACTGCGGAGCAGCCGCGGAGGCTGGGAGAGCGAGAGGCGCTGGTGGCGTGTGGCCGTGCCCGGAGGGCGTCTCCGCCCAGGGGCGCACCGGTGCCTGTTAAGCCGCCGCAGCCTGAAAGCATGGAAGTTGGCCGCACGTGGTGGCGGAGACGCTGCCGGGCCGGCTCTCCCCTTGACTTTTCTCCGCTGCCACTTGCGGCACACAAAGGCCCCATTGAACCAGGGCCACAGTGCAACCCTCCAGGCGCCCCGCACTGCTAGCAGGGCAGTCTGGAGGGGAGCGCGGCCCTCCCCAGCCAAATCCGTGGAAGCGAGCGCTGCAGCCTCCCGTCACCCGGCAGGAGGCAACCAGGGCCGGCCCTTTGCGCTCGAGGGCTCGGTTTTGGTCTGCCAAGGGTGTGTTTTTTTAAAAACTCCAGTGGTTGCGCAGAACTGGAAACAATCCATCGCTAGTTAACGACATCTATGGAAAAGAAACAGCTCTCCGGAGAATGTAAGACACCCCCTCGTTTCTGTAGCCCAGTGACTCGTTAGCCAACGTATTTCAACACCGACGGATGGAGCCCAACCAAGCCTTATCTCAGGACACCTCCGGTCTGCAGAATGCCCGTCTGAAAACGGCGGAGAGCGTGCCTCGCACGCCCTCCGCGCCCTCGGGGGTCGCCGGGCCGAGCGGTTCTGACACACGTGCAGCGGCTGGCGGGGCCCCACACGAGGGGGGCTTCTTGTTCCCCCAGAGACGCTGCACGGGCGAGCTCCCGCTTCCTGGAGCTGCGTGCCCTCCCTCAAGTGTGTCCCGAACGACTTCTCTGAAGCCCTCCAGGGCCATTCTCAAGGGGCCGGTCTCTGCCTCAAAGCTTTCGGGCCAAAATTCATCTCAGAAGTGCTTGGATCGCCCGGCATGGGATAGTATGAAATGTTAGCACCTGTGCATCAAACTTGCCTTTTCCCCCAAAGATTATGGGGAAAAAACCTGGCGTTTTGGAGGACAACAGCACTCTTTGCGCGTGGGGTGGGCCAGCAAATTATTTGGTACTAGGCATGGAAGTCCTTAATGTTTCAATTTTTTGGTTCTGCAAAAACAGAGACAGACAGACAAACAAAAAGCTGATTTTTTTTCCTGTCACCTGCCCGGAGAACCCTATGGGCTACAGGGTGGTCTACAAATGGAATAAATTCATAAAGGGAAGTTCCAAGTGTCCAGTCCTCAAGGCTGGGGGAAACGAAGGCTGGCGGAACCTCGCAAGGAGGTGAGCAGACCCAAAGGGCCATCCCTGGGAAGGGAAGGAAGGCTAGCTTTGTATGCACAGCTCCCTGTCACTCCTGGGCAAAAACAGACGGAACCATGCAAATATATGCAAATTGGCGTCATTTCCGTAACCAGTACAGGTGGGGCTTCAAGGGGCCTTGGGAGCCAGGGTTCTGTCCCCCACCTTCTCGTTCCAAATTGCTCACATTAGCACTGCGCTCTTGAATCAGGAGCACTTCAGAGCACAGAGCGAACCGGGTTGCGAGCTGCAGATGACAGGAAAGCTGGGATGACGGCCGGCCGGCCTTGCGAGGCGGCGGCAGCTGCAGAGCCTTGGCCAAATCTTTTTTCTTGAAAAGGAGCAGGTTGTTTTGTTCGTAGCATGTGGCGATTGTGCATGTCTTGGCTGTGATGGCTAAAAATACCTTTCCGAAGAGAGTCAGGACTTGATATTTATTTAAAAAGAGAGGGGGGGAAGAAACAGAAAGGGGGAAATGTAAAGCACTTTTTAAATTGTAAAGCCAATGTCTGTTTTGTTACCTACTTTTACTGTTGTGCTTTGTAAATGTCTTATTTGTGTAATAAATAAAGTTAAAGCGAGTCACAGTGCTGGCACTCACATCAAGGCACCGGTGCAATGCCATTTTCTTTCCTTCCAGAAATGCTTCCGCAGCTTCATAATCCAGCGGCAACCCGCCCTGTCCTCCTTTGTCTAGAACTCCGATGCGCACCGCAAATTGGTTTTGTTCCTTCCTTGGCAAACCAGTTATTAAAAAGCGTCTCCTGAGCTTGCCACTACAACAGCCAATTAATATCCAAAGGCAGGGGGCAGGATCCACTGCCGCTTGCGGCGTAGGTGCAAGAGAGGTATAATACAGAATTAAGAGACGGCAAGGCGGCGAGTAAGTTCTTTTGTGCTTGCGATATAAAAAGCTAGTAGGCTGCACACCTCACGGGAATATTATAGTAAGTATAGGGTGATTAGTTGCACAATTTCCTCTTAATGCAGCTGATGAAGTGAGAGTTTATATTTTATTTTGTTAGAAAAGGCAATGAAAACTACATTAATGGAGAAATTATAGGTGCTAGGTCCTTACACAGGCAAGCAAAAGGTTTCAACGGGGAGTCAGGCTCTCCGGTTTCCTCGACGAGGCCCATTCCTTGGGCTTGAAGCCAATAATTTCGTCCCATCCTTTGCGGCAGGTCCTGACAATCCAGTCGTGCTCGTCGTCATCTGAAAGGCAGTGGGGTGGGGAGCAAAGGGAGAGGATGGCGGGTTAGGTGGCTCAGCTTCCTCCTCGGGTTTAGGGGAGCGGCTCTTGCCCCGTCCCGGCACAGGTCAAGTGGGCGCGACACAGGCGGGAATTATCCAAGCCTTTGGGAAGACGGGGAACGAGGCAGCTAGCCAGCTCAACAGAAAATCTGGGGAAACCACGTCTGTCTTATTTTGGGTGGCAAGTAAAATAACGTTTACTTTTGGTTGATTAACAGAGCATGTTTTCTCACAAGTAGCTCTCTCAGACTCCAATGGGCTTACTCCCAGGTAAGTGATTACAGCACTGTGAACCTTTGAACTGTTCAGTTAATTTGAAAGCTTTTGTATATTTGCAGAACCTCAGCCTTTGTCCAGCATATGCAAGGAAGTGTGAAAGAAAGACTGTATGGTCTTGTAACGGAAAAATATTGTGCACTGTGAGAAGGAAAGGCCGTTCGGAATAGTGTGCTTTTCCTTTACGGTGCAAACCCGCGCATGCTCAGACAGAAAAGGGGCCTCCAGCTCCCAGCATGCCCCAGCCACCAAGACGCACTGGGGCACATGGAAATTGCAGGAAGTTCTTCTGTCCAAACCCGCAGAAACGCACCCTTCGACGCTCTGGACTGGAGGAGCCCTAAAATCAGAGCACGGATGCGCCAATTAAAGTTGGGCGTGTGGCGTCAGCAGCCACAGCGCTGCTTCATTTTTCTGTCTGCAGCTGGAGCCCTGCCGTTTCATGTTCCCATGCGCCCCAGTGCTGCCTTGGCTGCTTCAGCGCATCAGCCCCACTGAAGTCCCAGGAGCGAGACGTGCTCCGCTCTCAGAGTGGACCTTTAACGTGCACACCGACGTGCTTAGGCGTGACATCACTGTGCACACAATTGAGGTGTGCGGCATCGTTCCCCTGACAACGTGCTGCTGGTTAGCCGCTGCGGCGGGACAGCATTCGGCCGCCGAGTGCGGCTGAGCTCACCCGCAGAGCAGCAGCCCCGTGTCCACCTGAGCCAGGGCCAAGCCACAGGGTACACAGATGCCCGGGAGCGGCTGGCCCGAGTCTTTTTACGTTCGTGTGAACACGCTGCTTGCAAATGCTGCACTTTGCTGGCTGGGGTTGTGCGGGGGGGATCTTCCTGCTCTCTCCCACTAGCTGGCCCAGCCTTCATGCAGGGAACGCAGAATGGAAACAGACACCCGCACTGACGCGCACCGTGCTTCCGGTCCAGATCAGGGTCAGATGCACTTGCGCTAAAGGGACACACTATGTGCGTCGTGGGTGCCGGGGGCACGGGCTCTTTGCCCCCCTCCTGCGGGGAAGGCTGGGGGTGGGGCCACGTGGCTGGACGGGTATCCGAATTCCGATCACGAGCTCCGAAAGGCGGAGGTGCTAGCCAGGCGGCCCATTCTGGCGGCTCCCCGTGTCCTTGCGTGGAAGGAAGGCCCCTGATGCGGGACCGCCGGGGGCTGCCGTGCACTCGTGGCACGGCGAGCGCCTTTCGGGAACCCCGCAGGAGGGCTGCAAAGCCTCGGACCGAATGCCGCCAGCCCTGTCGGAGGCGGAACCTGCCTGGCCAGCAATTTCAGCCACCCGTGCAGGTTTCGCCCAGGTGAAGTGAGGAAACTGGGCTGCCCTTCGTGGGATGGGAGAGAAGCCCAGTCTCCGGACACAGGAGGGCTCGGCAGGCGGGCGGATCGTCTCCGCAGAGCCATGGGGCAGAGGCTGGGTGCCGGGAAAGGGCAGTGGCGGGGGGACGGACGAGCAGCCCCCGGCCCTTCCTGTGGGCTGCACAGAAGCACCCCCTCTGCCGTGGGGGAAGCGGGCAGCGGCCTTCGGCTGCTCTCTGTGTGCCTCGGCCACGCTGCCCCTGCCCCGGACCACCAACGCGGCAGCCCTGGCGAGCCGGGAGGCCCAGGCCTGCCTGCCTGCCTGCCTGCCTGCCTGCCAGGCACTGAAGAGTTAACCGTGGCTGAGCATCCTCCTCGGCCACCGAGAGGAGGAGGAGGAGGAGGAGGAGGAGGCTGCGCTGTGGCTGCCGGGTATTTGAATCAGTGCAGCTGCACCCTCTTCAGCAGTAACCCCTGAAACAAGACAAACTGGGTTTATTGTGCTGAACGAGTCCGGAGGCTCCTCCCTGATTGTTCGTAATTGGTGGCCAGGGACTTAACAGCCTCTCGACCGGCCCTTTCACACTCTACCTGACTGTGCAGCTAACAATTTAAATCACAGATGCCGGCCCGGCTTGGCGGCAGCTGCTTGTTCACCGCGCCGGGCTGCTTGGGCCGGCGCCGGCAGCTTCTGTAACCCCGCAACACCAGGGTGAGCGTGGAGAGTTGGGTTTCATCCATATTTAAAACAGAATTAAAGCCCGGAGTTTGATTAGCGCTCCCAGACGGCGAGTTGTAATTACTTTTCTTTTCTGCAAAGGCAATTGTTGGGCTATATTAATATGGGTGCCAAAGTACATCTTCATCTTCAGATGTGGTTTCCTCTTTTAAAGAAGTGGTAGTGGCGTGTGGTGGGGGAGAGCATACAAATACTCTTTAATCAACTGGAAATTATCCTGATGCAATTAGCCAACGCGGTATATTATGGGCGAAGATCGTATCGGAGCCCGTTTATTCTTCTAGCAGTGTATTGTTGTTTCGCTGCCTCCTTTTTTGGTGGCCCTGATTCATGTCCAACCAGAAGGTTGTTTAGCTGGATGACAGAAACAGTTGAGAGACAGGACGGACGGATGGACGGATGGACGAAAGGATGGATGGATGGATGGATGGATGGAAGGAAGGAAGGAAGGAAGGAAGGAAGGAAGGAGAAAGACGATCTACATGGAAAAGAATCATGGACGACAGGGCTGGCCCTTTTGGCTCCCAAATGGCAGATGGAGGGTTTCTGTACGTCCTCATGAAAATGCACGGGGAGCTCCTGAACTGCCTCACGACTGCAGGATCGGGCAGGTGGCGTCTGCACGTCGTACATTTTCCACCTCTTGCCTGCTCACAAGTGTGGTCCTCGCATCTCGGCAGCAGAGCCACCGGCCAAGCTGCGCCACTCGAAGGGCAGCCCCCGAGCTGGGCCTCGCTTGCGTCTGCAGACCCTCGTCCGGGGGAGGAGAGGCAGCCACCCCGCAGGGGTGGCGCACGAGATGCTGCCTTTGTCGCCTTGCATCTTCAGTCCTTGTTCCCCGAGCTCTTTGCCCCGATGCGACAGGCAGGCGGGACCATGGGTGTCTTTCCTTCGCCGTTCTGGCAGGGCAGTGGCAGTCGAAGGAAAATACTGGCAAGGCTCCAGGACAGCCTGACTCGCCCCAAGGGTTCTGCAGTTGCCGAAAGGACCCCCAGTGCCAGCAAGCGAGGCCCGGAGGTCGACCACCCCAGATCCTGAAGGCACCGCAGACAGAACACCATCGTGAAAGCGGTCCTCCATCCCACTCACAGGATGGCATGGGACATGCGCGCAGGAAAGACCTTAAAAAACACGAGAACCTCCTTGTCCCAGAAAGGAGAAGGAGGGGAGTAACAGCAGCAGCAAGGACGACAACGACGACATGATGGGCACTTCTGATAAAACAGGAGCTCCTGCTGAAGACCCTCTGCCACCCAAGGCCACGTCTCGCTTCTGAACCCCCAAGGCTGACAAGGGGAAACCTAACAGTGTTCAACAGAGGGCAACCACAAACCATGTTTTACGCTCTTGTTTCCACTTAACTGGTGCGATTACAAATTACCCATTAAAGGGAACTTTCCAGCTGGGAAGAAACCTTTCTGTTTGTAATGTTATGTGGCGCAGTTGACCACAAGCTCCGAGGCAGCTGGTATCACAATCGTCTAAGTATCCGCAGCAGAGAGTGAACACCCAAACACTGCCTTGTTATTCTTGGCGAGCGTCACATCTGGAGCTGAAGCCTGCGCGGGCTTCGTAGCAGCGATCACTGCGGGCCCTCGAGGAAACCACGTGGGTTTAGGGCGGAGCCGACGGCTGTGGCTGCTTGGACACACAGCCCTGGCCTCGGGCGCTGGTCCGTCTTGTCCACTACGGCCTGCCTTGATGGACCAGCGGCTCTCCCAAGATCAGGGGCCATTCCCAGCCCGAGGTCCCCTCAGTGGGCGATGCTGGGGACTGGGCCAGGAAGCGCCGTGCTGGACTCACGTGTCCCTAACCCCCAGCTGGACTGGGGACCCTCCACACAGCGGGTCTTCAGCTTGTAATGCTGACACTGACCGGCGGCAGCTCTCCAGGATGCCAGGCAGTGCTGCCCTGCGCTAGGGTGTTCCCCAAGGGTTGTTTGTGCTTCCCGAGGGTCGCGTGTTAGTACAGCTGGATTCGGACAGCACAGCAACCCACGTTTCAACCCATCTTGCCCAGCGCATTGGCAGCTCGTCCTCAACTCACCCTCAATGCTCGAATGCAGGTTCTTTAAGCCTAGTCGGTGAAAAATCCTGGGTCAGGGAGACCCTGGGGAGACGAGAGACCCCGCCAGGCACCGTCCGTCGCAGCCTGATGCCTCCAGAAAGTTCAGATTCAGTGACTAGCCAGGCAGACATCAGGAACGCTGGGAGGGCTAGCTGGGTGGATGGGACAGACACTTGGGCTGGGAGAAGAGCGCTTCCTGAGGCCCCAAACCTCTTCCATGCTTTCTGGGGAAAAGGTTGTATGTTTACATGTCGGCCTGTCTTCCTTGACATGCAGAATCCCACCAGGAAATGATCGATGCATCAGCAACAGACCTCTTCCCAAAACACCATGTCCCATCTCCTCCATTCGGGCTGCAACGTGATCTAAACGAGCAAAACAATCGGCACAATTTGTTTTGTTCCGTGCCCAGGAGCAGAGACTAAAAGTGCTCACAATTAATCCCTGCAAAAACCGAACATTCTCGCAAACAGGTCTGGTGCCTGTTTCTTGAAGAATACACTGATTACCAACAATTTCTCAGGGCTCCCCACAAACATTATGTCTTTTGTTGTGCGAAAGAGGGGGAAAGAAGGCAGGATCAACCATCTGGCAAGTGCCCTGGAGCTGAAATCTTTCACACGGCTTATAATTCACGATGATTAAATATACAAAAGCAAAAAAAGAAAAGGAAAAAAGGGGGAAAGAAAAAAGTTAGAGTGGAGCATGTTTGAAAGAAATAATAAAAATAAGCCGTGAGGGACTCTTGCGCTTGATCAAAACCCAGTGCCTTTGGTTTTGAAAGTATCTAAAGAGCCGCGGTTTTTTTCATTTCTGGAGAGCAGCTAATCGTTTCAATTTGTAGGAGGTGGTCCTGCTCCGAATCTGGCACTGCGACGGAGGGGAAGGCGACCAGCGCACAAACGCTGCTGCTTTTCGGCGCTGCTTTCTCAGGGCAAGGTGTGCTCTCCAGAGCCGGCACAGGGAGCGGAGGCAAGCGAGGACTCAGCCCTGGCGGCTCACGCACCTGGCCAAGGTGGGAGCCGCCTCCCTGGAAAGCCCCTGCCGAAGCGGCCTCCCCAGTCCTCTGGCAGAGCGGGGCTGCGAGGGGAGGGCACCTGGTCCCTCGCAGGATGCCCTGCTCGGGGAAGACAGAAGTGCAGAACGGAGGTTGCTGCTTCTGGCCCCGGCATCTCTGCACAGGGCCGGGAGGCTTCCAGAATGCTTCAGGAGAGGCTTGGGCGAATTCGTGGCTGAGACGGCTATCCGTGGCTCCGTGTCCGCTGCAGCGCAGAGGCGGCGTGCCCACGGGGACTTGCGTCCGTTCATGAGGTCCTCGGGACTGCTGGCGGGCCATGTGTGAACAGGATGCTGGACAAGATGGGCCCTGGCCCATCAGAGCTTCTCTCCTCTCCTCTCCTCTCCTCTCCTCTCCTCTCCTCTCCTCTCCTCTCCTCTCCTCTCCTCTCCTCTCTCTTCTCGCTTCACTCTTTTGCTTGGGAGGTGGGGTATCCACAGGTGCCAGAGAAGTCCAAACTGTAGAAGTCCAAGCAATCTTCCTGGGGGAGAATGCTAAGGGGGCCATGAACCCCCCTCCCAAACAGCCCCACGAGGACCGACTGGCCAGGGTGAGACAGCACCTCAAGCCCCACTGCCCATCCAGCCTGGGCACAAGAACAACTTGGCACAGAGGGGCTCCGAGGGCCCCTCCTCCCCACTCGGCCCTGCTCCTGCAGGGGACCCAGGGGAGCTCCTGGAGGAATGGAGAGTGGGGCTCGCCTGCAGCCCTCCTCCCGAATTGTGGGGGGCGGCATGCGCTGTGGTGGGGGCGGTGGGGCTGCTTGAGCAGCCTCCCCCTGCAGGGGCCGGTGGGATGGCCAGGCCTGGCCTGGGGGAGCCCACCGCATTCTGCATGGCCCACCTCTCCGCCGGCAAAGGACGCCACCAGCGAGACTCTGATGGCCCCTGAGGGCCACCGGCACGCATGGGGGCAGCTGTCACCAGCGCCTTCCAGAGCTGCTTGGCTGCAGCGGCAGGCCTTCCGGTCGCTTGCCCACTGGCTCGGCAGCGGCTTGGCCCGGGTCACACCGCGTCCCCTGGGTTCAGAGGCTGCTCTACCCCCAGCCGGCTGTGGCCGATAAATCCGTAACCGGCCGCTACCTAGAAAGTGTGCGCAGACCCTAACGACGTAATTTCGTGTCGTGTGAAGCAAGTCAATGCTTGCGTTTCGCATGCGAAGGCCGCAGACTGAGCTGGGGGAAACTGGGAAGTCACGGGGAGGGGCAGAACGGAGCTGGTAAACAGCGTAGGGCCGGCATCCCGAGCACGGGGACGGCAGTGTTTGCTTTGGGACCCACGAGTTCAACCAGCGTTAGACATTCACTGTGACACATGAGGAAATACACATATACCGGTGTGACACAGTAGCACGAGCCGCTCGGGACTTGTCTTCCTCTCCTCAGAACAATGCTTTCCATTCCCTGCTAAGCACACTGCCCCCCACCCCAACCTTGTCCTGAGTCCTGTGCCGCCGGGCAGAACGGGGAGAAAGCAGCAGCGAGAGGGTGGCCGCACAAAGCAGCTTCCTTGAACCCAGCTCTTTAGGAAGGTGGTACAATTTCAGCAAACCTGCCCGGGTTTCTGCCAAAGGTTGCTGAATGCTTCCTGCCATCTGCTTTTGATGCTTCCAAGACCTGGCCTGCCGCCTGATGGGGTTTTCCTGCCTTTCCGGTAAAGGAGCAGCCCTGAATGTGCGCCCTCTCACTCCTGGCCCGTCCTTGGCTCCTTTCGCGCTCCGCCCGGCCATCCACCCGCCTCTTTGGTCACCTCCGTGGCCTTGAGCCTCCAACGACTTCTCTTGGGGCTACTGGAGTTCCTCTGATGTCAGGCGAGTCCTGGCTCTTTCAATTGTGTTGGTGCCCCGAAAGGAAGGGATGGACTGCGAGCCACATCCCTTCTTCACACCCATGTCCTCAAAACAGAGAAGAGCCCGGGGGCCCCGCTGGACACCAGAGCGTTGCAGGACAGGATAATACAATGGGCCATTTCATCGGGACTGATACTCTCGATAAGTGTAAAGTAATAAAACCGAACAAAGAAGAGTTCAAAGCGGAGATTAAAAAAAAGGGAACAAGAGAGGAGAGGAACTGCTAGGCGTTCCCGCCTGCCTGGGCTGATCTGTCTGGGTTCCTGTGTTTTGGGAAAGTGCGTGCTTATTGTACCCATCAGCAGAGCTGCTGCATTCCAGTGTTTTGGGCCGGTGCCAACAGTGGCCCATTTAGATCAGTTTACATTTAGGGTGTTGAAGGAGAAGATGCGCCACCAACCCTGCGGAGGCCAGCCCACACCTTCTGCAGCCCTGGGGCCCTCTCAGCGCCTTGGACAGCGGTTCTCAGCCTGGGAGGGGGCGACTCTCCCGGGACGACCGAGATTCTATCCCAGGGGGTTGTGGGACTTGTAGTTCAACATGTCTGGACAGCACCGAACTGGGGAAGGGCATGTTATTATGCGCATTTCCAACAAAGGCCACTGGCCTTGGGCGGTGCATTGTGTGGAGGGGCAGCTTCTAATCCCTGCTTAGCCATGAAACTCGCCAGAGTTCAAGGCAAACCGAAAGCAGCCTTCTAGTTGTGACATTACGACAAGGCGAGGCAGCAGGAATGTACACGCTCCAATGTTGCACAGAGCTGGTTCAGCGGAAATCGGAGAACAAACATTCTTGAGTCCCGAGCTCCTCGTGCTGACCTGAGTGTTAGTTCACGGGTAATGCTAAGCCGACATTACATATGTCGGTTTAACTAAGCTGAACCAGCTCTGTGCTCGCCTCTTTTCTCCCCTGATGCCCATTCCTTCCTCAGCCCAAAACGTCCACTTCAGTTAGTTACCTCCCTGCTTGTGGCAAGTCATCGTTTGCTTGCATGGTTAGATCCTGCAAAATATTTCGTGCACTGCTGTGGCGTCTGACATTTCGAATCAGGTATCACAGGGGGCCAGTTTTGGTCGTAGAGAAGTCAGCGGGGCGCCTCCGGAAGGCCGGAGCAACAGCATACCTGCGTTCCTCAAAAACCGGTGCTGGTAATCGGTGACCACTCTGGTCTTGGGGTTATAGAAGCCGTCGCCACAGTCGTAGCAGCCCGCTGGGATGCTCCGCGGAGGATCTAGGTTTGTGAGCTGGGAAATGCCTTGGAGAGGAAAACACGTCAAGAACAACGCGTGAGACAGTCAGCCGAAAAACGGCCGGCCCTTGAAAGCCAAATACGCACAACCAACACACAACCAGCGGACGAGGCAACACGTGGGACCCTGACCCAATGGCAGGACACATACACGATGCGCGCTGGTTTCTGCCCCGCTTGGCTTCTGCGCTTTGCCCTTTCTTCCACTCTCCCTCTGCCCCCTGCCCCCCCCTCGTCTCGCTGCTCCTCTCTCGCCACTTCTTTTGACCATCCGGGCCACCTGTCCTGGACAGGTAGCCACATTCTCCCTGGCAGTCACTTGGGCGTGCTGCCCACAGCAGTTCCTCACGTCCCTGCATGTGTTCATGGGTCCTGTGTGCACCCCAGAGCTGTACCTGGCTAGTGACCTGCTAAAGGCAGCAGGCACGGTAGACCTGGGGTGGCTTGGTCGCCGTCTTCTGAGGCGACTGAGTCACCAAGTGGCCATTGCAGCCATCTGTGACCGGGCGAAACGGAAAGAGGAACGGGGCGCCGGAGCAAGCCGGCTGCAAGACGGCTCACTTTTTCCTCTTCCCTTTCCATCCACATTCCTCGTGTGCCAGGCTGTCTTGTCGTAATGACTTTCTGCAAGTTGCCACGGAAACCCTTTTGGCTGAGGAGGGCATCGTAAAGGAAATGCTGCTTCGTCTAACAGATCAACCAAGACGGTACCTGCTGGCTTCAGACCCTTGCAGATCTCCGTATAAAATCTCCTGTCATGCCCATCGCAGTAATGCCATTTATCATCCTGGTATTCCAAACCATCTGCAAAAGTGTATTTCCCCTGCGAGGGAAAGGTTAAGAATGTAAGAATAGCGCTGCTGGACCAGGGCAAAGTTCTACCTCGGGCCGCATCCTGTTTCCACAGTGGCCAACCAAATGGCAGCAGGAAGCGCACAAGCCAAGCTTCGACCGTTGCACTCCCCTTTGAAGACGCCCCCGCCTCCCAGAGGATCCGTGTGGTAAATGCCGTTTCCTTATGTTCGGGAGAACGCGGCTTCCCTAGAGGAGGGAGGCGACCGAACCGCAGCACAAGGCTGCAAAGGGAAAAGAGCAGCGCTGGCAGGCGCAGGGCGGAGGAAAGCGGCGGAAAGACGACCCAAGGCAGTTACAATGGGGCCGCTTCTCATGCACGCGGACGGGGCAGACTCTGCCTGGCGCTTAACGGCTGGCAGGGGAGGCACTGCAAGGAGGCAGAGGGGAAAAGCCGGCACGCTGGGTGCCGCCACACAAAGGGCCTTCCGTCGGCCAGCCGCCTGCCTTGCCTGCGAGCTGAGGAGCCCTGGAGATGGGCCTCCACCTTGGGAGAGAGGATTCATGGAGGCCGTGCTCCTGCATCCCGAGGCATCACCGGGGGGCGGGGGCTACAGGGCGCTTTGCACCCCCAGGTCGGACGCTGGAGGCAGAGCTCTGACGTTCCGGGGCCTCTTGCCACTCGACCCTACTGCTGGCACAACGATCCACACCGGCTGTCCTCCTTCGGAGGCTGCAAAATTACCTGGACGGGACCTTCTGCTGGGCAGGGGAGGGAGGAGAGGCAGAGAGCAGGAGGTGAGGTGGCCCCCGCCCCCCGCCCACTGCCCCCGCCATCACAGCGCCGCCGCTAGCCAAACACACCCCGCAGTGCGACGCGCGACCCGTCGCATGCCCTGCAGGGGAAATCCCGAGGCCGGGACGGTCCCCGAGCCAGCGGAACGAGGCCCGGTCCCTTGGCGGAAGAGGGTCCTTCAGACGGGCTCGCAGCTGTACCTCTACGGAGAGTCCGCGGTCCCAGGTCCCCTCGAACTTGCTCCCGCTGGGGAAGTGCAGGGTCCCCCTGCCGTGGAACATCCCGTCCTTCATCTCGCCCACGTATCTGGTCTCCGTCGGGAGGGTGTACGTGCCCAGGCCTTCCAACCTGTGGGAAACCAGAGGGAGGCCGTGGGAGAGCGGCTCTGACGTCTTGGGCTGCTGGGAGCCCCTTCCCTCCACTCCGCCGCTCGCAAGGGGCCCGCACGGCATCGGCCCGTGCCAGGCGCGACCTGCAAGGGCGAAGGGGCGGGAAGGTGGCGGCCGGCAGCGTGTCTGTGATGTCCAGGGTGGGGGTGGCCCCGACCCGCCAGCCGTCCGCTCCGTCTCCATCCCCCCCGGAGGCACCCAGCGCCTCCGAAGGGGATCGCGGGTGCCTCTCTGCCCGGCGCGCTTCCGCGGAGAGGGGCGATCTGGCGCATCTTTCGATTAAGTGGCGCTCCCAGAGCTTTTCGATGGAAAAGGAGGCGAAATCTTCACGAAGCACCGAGTGGAAACGCAAAAGCCGCGCCACGCGGGCTGAGAAGCTGGTGGGAAAGCGGAGGAAGCCCCCGACTCCGCGGGGGCAGGAGGTCGTCCAGAAGGCGAGCTGGGCTGCGCCAGGGACCAGGGCGCCACCACTGGAAAGCCCCTCCCGTCTGAAGGCGCGGAGAGGGCGCGACAATGCCGCGATGGGGATGATGGGGCCGATGAGCAGGGCAGCAGCAGGGAGCAAGACTCAAGGGCAGCGGAAGGCCGCGATCACGATTATCGCCCTAAGTGTGCGGCCGAGGGGCCTGACCCGCCCCCCGCGAGTCACTGCCACGCGGACACGTGACGCAGCATTCACACCTGCCGTTGACGCGCTGCCCGCGGTAGGCGCTGCCCGTGTAGTCCATGGTCGCCGCCCGGTCGCCATGGCAACCGGCCGCGGCGGGGCGGGGCGGGCGAGGGGGCGGGCCCGGCGCGGCCCGCTGTGCGGGCAGGCCGGGGAGGGGCG
>JAIXND010000773.1:13045576-13074304 GCA_023646645.1 Varanus salvator macromaculatus
CGGGCGGCGCCCCTGCAGTGGCCTTGCGGCGCAGTGCGGCCGGAGGGCCCCGGGCGGGCGGGCGGGCGGCGGGGCTGCCGGGAGCCGCCGCTTCGCGGGAGGGCTCACCGCCCGCCTCGCCCGCAGGTGCGCGTCAGCTCCGCCGTCCTGAAGGCGGCCGCCCACCATTACGGCTCCCGCTGCGACCGGCCGAACAAGGAGTTCATGCTCTGCCGCTGGGAGGAGAAGGACCCGCGCCGGTGCCTGAAGGAGGGCAAGGAGGTGAACAGGTGCGCCCTGGACTTCTTCAGGTACGCCACGGGCAGCGGCGCCGGATCAGCCCCGGGCTGCCTTTGCAGCGGGTTTCCGCCACTTGCGCCTTTCCTCGCGTGGGGGATGCAGCGTGGTCAGCTGCGGATGTGGGGGCCGCGGGGGGCGCACCGGTGGTCCTGGCACATGCCTTCTTCATGGCACAGCGATCCTGCAATGCGCGGGGACTTGCGCCTTTGAAGAAGTACCCACAATAGGCACCCAGGGAGGCACCCGAGCTTATACTCCTTTGGGCGCCAGGCCAAAACCTTTTAATTTAGGCACTATTTTACAAGTTAATAGTTTTAATGGTTCCAGTCGCTTCTGCTTTGCTTATTTTGATTAAATTTGATTTATTTGATGTTTGTTTATTGCTTTATGTAGTATTGCTGCTTTAATCTGTGAAGAATGTTCCTAGAGATTTTAAATTGGTTTTGAATTGCTGTGAGCCGTCCTGAGATATTTATAGAAAGGACGGCCTATAAAAGCCTTTAATGATAGATAGATAGATAGATAGATAAATAAAAGGTTGAGTGGGCGTGGCCTCTCTGCTTGCGGTTTACAGGCAGATCAAGCTGCACTGTGCCGAACCGTTCACCCAGTACTGGACCTGCGTGGACTGCAATGACTTGCTGGACCTGCAGCAATGCCGAAAGCAGCAGAAGGTCTTCGACGATTGCGTGCTGGAGAAACTGGGCTGGGTGAGACCGGAACTGGGCCAGCTGTCCAAGGTAACGCTGGCGTCTGCCGGGTGTCGTTTCTCATGTTCGCCGGACGCCTTCTGCTTCCCCTTTCACTGTGTGTCGTAGCCGTGCCCCCATGCATGTCTCTTTCTGCCTCCCCACTTGTGAAGCTAAAGAGGCTGCTCGCCCCACTCTTTTGTCCTTCAAGGAATGGGAGGCCTCAGCTTGCTCTCGGCCTCTGAGGGGCTTTTCGCACTCGACTGAGGCTTAGCTGCTAAGCTGGGCTGCCAGCTGGGTTTTTGCAAGGACCACATTCCGATGCGATCGATCAGTCGGAGGCCTCCTGTCCGTAGCAGGTGGAGCCGAATCCTGCGGTTGGCAGGGCCAGAGCCAAATGGGAGCATGCCGCCCCTTCTCCCTCCCAGCCCCGCCAGGGAAAGGATAGCCTACTTCTGCCAGAGCCCCGGACTTACTGTATGTGCAGGGATCGAAAAACAGGGCCGAGGCTCTTGTGCAACCCCTAAAACAGAGGCACCTCATAAGCATTTGGTCTGCCCGGTTCCAGTCCTCCGTGGGCAGCCTTGCTTTGCCTGATGGAGGCTTGTGAGGTACCTTGTGGGTGCAGGTGCAGGTTCCCCCTTTCAGTCATTGCAGCTCTCCTGTGCTTTCGTGACGACGGAAGACACGTTGCACAGGAAGGGGGCAGGTCCTGGCCTTAGCGAGGCCACTGTCTGTTCTTGAGCGTGTGGGTGGGGCAGGGAAGGGCGAAATGCTGGGGACGGGCCCAGCTCACTCCGGGAGCCCCTGCGTTGCAGCGGGAGCCCCTGTGCAGAATCCCCGGCATTTCTTCCCGTCTGAAATGCTGGAGCCACGACATCCGTCAGTGTAAGAGGGCCCCAAGCTTGTTGTGTCGGGGAATAAACCTGGAATCTGGAGCGTGTGTCGTGGGTGTTCTCCCAAGATGGCTGCCTGGGGGAGGCAGTGCCGTGCCGATTTGTGAAGTGGCTGCCGTGCGGGGCCGGGCCAGTCACAGAACCCTCCACTCGATGCGATTGGCTTGCTTTTGATGCGGAAGGAAGGCCTCAGAGGCCCAGGCAGTGTCGGTCGCTTTGGCGGTCCCTTTGGCGGTCGCAGCCCCCTGCAGCGGTGGTCTTGGCAGCGCTTCTGAGCCCAGGGTCGTGTGGGTGGAAGGGCCTCGCTGCCCTTCCTCTCCAGAGGGGCTGTTCGCATTGTGTAGGCATTGTGCAGGCAGGAATCCCATTCGCCTGCTGCCCCCCTCCCCCCGAGGCCGAATGCGTTGTAGACCGGGCACCATCGGTGTTCTTCCCCTGGATTTTGTGTCCAAAATTGAGTCTGGCTCCCCAACGGAAAATGGGCGGGCACCAGCGATTTGAGGAGCCGTGGCCCCAATTCGTTCCCAAACATCGTCCTCCAACGCTCTGGGCAGCCAGCTCAGCAAGCCGTCTGGGGCAAGCTCTGAGGAAGCCGCATAACACTCTGCTTGCATGGATGTGCTTCCTTGCACTGCTGGGATGGCATGGCTTGGCTTGGCTTGGCTGGGCCTTTGTGGCGCATCCTGGTTTCGCTGCTGCTTCGCCTCTTGTGGTGAGCAGGATGCTCCCATGTGATTCTTGCCCCCTCCAGGTCACCAAAGTGAAGACGGAGCGGCCAGTCCCTGAGAATCCTTATCATTCCCGGCCGAGACCACCGCCAAACCCACCCATTGAAGGCGAGCTGGAGCCTGCCAAGCACGGCAGCCGGTTGTACTTCTGGAACTGGTGAAAGGGAGGGGGTGGGGGTGGCAGAGGACGCCTCGCCCCTTTCGAGCATCTTGCTGAGTGTCGATACGCTGGTGTATACAGGATGCCATCTGTTCTTGGAGGTCATTAAATATCTAGTCTTTGACCTGTGTGGCTTGCCTGGTGTGTGTTGTCGTCGGCGTGGGTGCTTTGTTTCTGAAATGTGTTGCTTTTTTCTGCTTCTGGATCTAAAATGCCGGAGTCGTCTCCCTGAGACTGCTGTGAGGGAAGCAAATTGCCCTCATGGGTAACTCAGTTGGCTCGACTCGAGGAAGACACTGCACGGACTCTTCTGAAACCTCCTTGTTTGCTCACTGCTCTCTTCCTCTCACCCTCTGACCCTTGTCTTTCTCAATGCTCCGGTCAAGAATACCGAAGGACGTCTCGAATCCAGAGCCCTCCGTGCAGCGTCCTTAATGTGCAAATCCATTCCACCCTCAAATGCAAGCTTTCCTCCCTTGCTCTCTTTTTGCCCCATCTCTGTGATCTGCGGTGACTCTACCCTTTCCACAGTCTCTTTCGGGTTCCAGCTGGCACCAGAGCGTCTTCTGTGGCTCTTCCAGCGGCCTGCAGTCATTTTGGTGTCTCTTTCTACCACAGAAATACAAGGGCCTTTTCTGTGACTTTCTAACATCTCTACTATTTTTTAAACTGTCCACACGTGTTTGGCCGGTTGCTGTTAATCACCAGGAACAGGAGAATTTTGGAATTTGGCTGCTTCTGAGATGTTTGGTGCCTTATCCAGTGCTTATGTGATCGTACCTCTGAAAAGGGAGCTGTGATGGCTCTCGGTTTGGCGTTAGCTTGTACTTGTCCTGCCTGTTTTTCCTTTCTTTGAGAAAGTGAGTCTTACAAATTTGTCTGTCGAGTATTAATATTTTTAACATTGTAGGCATGCGACTAAGGAACCTTGGTATATAAAATGAAGGGTGGCATAAGCATTGTGGGCAGGAAGCATTTACACTGTGCCGGTAGTCCTAATTTTTTTTATACCATGCATATCCTTTAAAGAAATACCGTTGAGCAGCCATTGTCTGGATCATAGCTCAAAGCTGAACGAAGTATACACAGATCAGCACAACATCAAGAGAACGTAAATAAAACATAGGTAATTACAGACCTGTTTACAAATCAGATAAAATATACAGAGTGCAAATGTTTGAAACAGTCGAATGGCCTCAAAATAAAGTGCCAGGTGGGTGTTTGTGTGTTTGTCTGGATGCTTCTTGGGCCCTAACAGCCTCGTCTTTGAGAAATCGGTTATGCTTTAGAGCAGTTAAATCCCTAAACCAAACACTTGTGTAGCTTGACTAGTGTTGTGTAGCCTTGCTGTTCTGGGTGGTTGTTTTTTTTTGGGGTGGCGGGAGGCAGAGGGCAGGGTGGTGGCCATGTTTTGATTTCACTGAGAATGTATCTTTCCTAGTTTCTAGGAATTTCCTCCCATACCTGCTGATTATTTCCCTCCTCCCAATTTTTGATACTTCCTCGTACTCATCATGTTTCTAATGCCTCCCGTAGCCGAAGCTTTCTGGGCGGTTCGCAACATTTTAAGTCACCCGTCCAGATTTCAGCCGGGCCTAATCTTGGACGCTCGGCTGCAGAAGCTTGTTCTTGTGCTGCTGCTGCGGTGAGTGAATCCGCACACTGTCTCAGCAGAGTTGAGCTGTCAGCCCGAGAACGTTCTTGTGGGCAGATGGTATCTCATTTCTGTGGAGGATTGCTTTTCCTTGTGCGGGATTTTCATACGGGGTGGGGTGGGGTGGGGGGGCCTGTTCCGAGCAGCCAAATTGCATGCAGCTGAACTGACAGAGCGGTGCGCAGCCACGCTGGGGAGCCGGGCCCGTCGGAGAGGCTTGCCGTGTACTTTGCGTGTGACCTTTCCTTCTTCCACAACGTCATCGCTCGCTGCTTTCCCCAGAGGTGGGCAACCCGATACGAGAACCTACCAGCCGCCCTTCCATTAGTTGGCAATGTGCTGTTGGCCAGAGGCACGCGAGCTGAGCTGAGGGGAACATCTGGGCTCGATTAAGCCGAGGTGGGCACTTCAGGCAGTGCTGCCCTCATTGTAATGTTGCGGTGGGTCCCTCTCTGATTTCCTGAACCCCCCTCTCCATGCAAAACTTACTTTAGGTAATCCCCTTTTAAAAAACTGTCTAGTAATTATCATTTTTTCTCCTCCACACCCTTCCATGGAACTGGTGGGCCTTGTCCCCCCCCCCCCCCCCGTTTAACCCCGAAGCAACCCTTTGAGATGGGTGAAGTTGAGAGGCAGGGGTCTGTGCCTGGATGGAGGCCCGGCTGGACTTCCCTCGTCCTCATCTTGACATGGAACCACCTTTCTGTCTGATGCGTCAATGGCAGATCACGTGGCTTTCTCTTGATGTGCTGTGCCTTTGGCCCCGATTCGTCCGTGCCACGGCAGCAGCTGCTGGAAGGGACCGCAGCTCTTCCAGCCACCTGAGCGATCCCTGCTGGAATGGCTCCCTCGCTTGCGCCCATCCTTGGAGCAGGAGCTGATTCACGGGGAGGGGAAGCGTTACTCCAGCTTCCTACTTGTGGGGAGATTGCCCCCCACCTGGGCTCTAAAACTGCCCACTCCATTCTGATCCTCTTGTGCCGCTTGCCTGAAGGCCCTCCTGAGGAAGATGTGCAAGACACAGTGTGCAAGATGGTGGCGTCCAAGGCTTAAATTGAGGGCGTGAGATGCGCGTTGCCTCCTGTGGCTGCTGGCGCCAGGTGTGCCGCTATCTCTTGCTGTGCAGACCCCCCCCCCCGTCCGTGGCTTCCGCCTCGTAGGAACGTCCATATGAACAGCTGCTTCAGAAAAATAGTAAATAGCTGCTTCTGATTTCTTTCATCTGGTTCTTTAACTGTGTGTGTGTTAATTGTGTTGTAAATTAAAGCAGCCTTTAATATTTCAGTGGACATAAACAAGTGGGGCCTACAGTGAAGTGCTGCAGTGTGGTCAGATGTAGGAGCTTGTTTGGCTCCCACATCCATGTCCTCTTTCCCAATACACCCTCCCCTCCAACAATTCACGTTTTGTGGCTGCTGAGGATGCTCAGTTTTCACTGGTCTGTTCTGGGGTCTCTTACCTCATCCACTGCCCGGGGCCAGTCTGTCTAGCCTCCTCCTCCCTCTTTTTTTAAGTGCACTTCTACAAACTTTCAAGTTCCTCCGCACCTGCTGAAACGTGCTGCTTCTGTGTCGTTTGGCTAAGAAATCCGCAGGGGACGGAAAGCTCGCCTTTTGCAGCACTGCATTAGCTGGGGCCCAAGGAGAGTTCTGCAGCTGTTTGCTGCAGCACTGTAAACGGAGATGTGGAGCAGGAGATGCGATGTGAGCAGCAGGAACCCTCACATCCTGCAGCTTGAACTGAAGAGCCGATGCCTCGAGGTTTCGCTTACAGACAAAACACAAAACCGAGTATTTGTATTTTTTCCGCAGGCGTTACGGCAGGCTTTGGTGGCTCTCCCACCCTTCCAGGCCTCAGTTTCCCGTCTCCCTGAACATTGGCTGTGCTGGGAGTTGGAGGTCCAACATACCCAGGAGGCACCAGGCTGCTCTCCTAGGCCTGAGACTGTGTCTCTGACCCAGCCTTTCTCAACTCGGCGCTCTCCAGGAGTTTTGGACTACCAACAGTCCTGATAGTACAGATTAATGCTGGCTGTGGCAGATGAGAGCTGGGGTATTCTGAGCGCTCTTGGTTGGGGAAGGCCACGCTTTCCATTTCAGATCACGTTTGTAGCTGGACGTCGCTCCTAGCTGGAAAGGCGAGACCAGAGGGTTGTCCTCATTCTCCTGGAAGCCGCCTCTAGGGGTCCGCGGTTGGTTCTGAGCTGTGTCTGTTCAGCATTACGCTTAATGTTTTTGTCAATCATCGGCTCCCCCCACCCCTGGAACCTTAATGGTTTCTTGGAAACCTTAGAGCAATCAAACGTCAAGATGGAGTTAAGAGGGAAAGCCATCTTGGAGGAATTTACTAGGACGTTTCCTTGGCGGATAGAGAGCAGGCCAGGCCAAATTCATCACGGGGGTCTTTCTTTTTTCAGAACTGCAATGTGGAAACGCATCGCCTGTGCTCGGGTGTAGGCCATAACCTTTGCCAGAGCTTATCACAGCGTGCCTGAAGCTAACGGCTTGTGTCAGAGCTCCAAGCTGGAGCTGTGCTTCCTTGTTACGCTGGGTGGGTGTCCGTGGCCAGGCCACGTGGGTCCCCGGACGAGCGCACAAGTGGCACGCAGGCGGCAGCGGCCGAGGTGAGTGGCACACTGGAGCAGAGCGGGCTCTTTGGTTTTCCTGCCTCCGCTACGTACGTTCCTGGGCATTTCTTCTGGGGAGGGTTCTGGGCTCTTCCGACGTATCGTAACCACGATTTCACAGAGACATTTGTCCAAAGCTGCTGATCCCTTCTTGCCTCTCATCTACTCTTACATTTAGAAATGCGTCCAAATGCTGACCGGGCGCACAACTGCGGCTCTTCCTCCCTTGCAACGGCCATCTACTCCGACACACGGCCAGGGCAGGAGACCGGTGGCCAGAGCGTTCCTGCCAAGAGGCTTCCCAGCCTCTGCCGTGAACAAGCCCCCAGTGGAGCTGATTTTTGTAAGGGGCCACGCAGAGCTCTCTTCTGTCTGAGTGTGCGCAGGGCTTTTCTGGGCTCCGAAGCAGCGTGCAACGTAATCATGAGATCAATGGGATGGCATCCAGTTGCGTATGAAATAAATAACTCGGAGAGCTTTGCCTTTAGGGAGGTACAGCAGTGTAATTGAATACATGCATCTGACGGTGCATGTTTGGACAGAGAGAAGTCCTGCAATTCTCATCTCGCTGGGGAACTACGGAAGCTTCTCTGCCCAAAATGATCAGAAAATATGGGGAGACGGTGAGCCTTCGGCACAGGATGGAAAGGACAGAGCAGGACACAAAGGGAGTTTCGGTCCGGATTCGAGGCTTGAAGGAGCGAGTTCTCCCGTGCATTGCAATGCCCGGGTCTAGGTCCCCCGCGGGAGTCTAGCAACTGGGTGTACAGAAGACCGTTCCAGCTGGAAGATCTCTGATCCTGTGCGGGGAGGTGGGCTGGGAAGGTTAATTAAGATCGGGTGGTGACATCTGGGGACTTGGCCGCAGTCCTTCATGCCCTCACATGGTTTAAAAGCTAAATAATCGGTCAAAGGCTTGAGAGCAATATGCCCATGGCTACAGCGGAGAACCCCACCTGTCCAGGTGGCCAGCGGAGAATCGCAATTGCGCAGTTTGGGGGAGGCAATGGCCCCACTCCTTCCAAGGCCCCTTCCCAACGCTTTTAACCTTTGGAGCGATGCGAACGGCAAGGGGATCTTTTCGCCCCGAGCAGAGGGGGGCAAGCAGCCGCTCGCCGCTCTTTCCCACCACCTCCTGCTCAGCTTTCAAGGCAGCACCCAATGCAAAGGTGGCAGGTGGGGGGTCTGACGGCGAGTGCAGAATCACAGGCTCCTGGGCCGGATCCAGCCGCACACCTTTCCCCTGACCTCTGCGCAGCCGTGTTCATCATATCCCAGCCTCCGCTTCGTTTTCAGTTCTAGAAGATGGCGATAGCCCTCCTGCGGTTGGGATGGTGGCAGGAATGGCTTTAAGCTACAGCGGGGGGGGAGGCTGTTTTGGGCTCCGGCTCATGTGGCCCTCGGGCCTGCCCGTTGCTTGAAGGCAGCCAGCCCCCCCCCCGCCCCCCGGGCAGCTTCTCAAATCCATTTGGTTTAAATTTCCCTCTTCATTCATAAAAGACCAGACAAGCAGCAGGGCGGTGGGCAAAAGTTAAACCATGACTGGTAGCCTCTGCTGAAAGCGCGCCGCGGACCTGGGCATTTAGACGCACCTTTGCCCCGCGCCCCCCAAGCCCAGCCAGGCCAGGTGTCAGGGAACCTCCCCAAGGAGGGGTGCCACAGCCAAGCAGCCCCCTCGCCTCGGCCGCTGCCTTCCCAGGGATGCCAGTGCTGGAAGGTGGCCCCGACCGGCGACCTTAGCTGAGCTGGGAGGCGGGTGTCCCCTCAGAAAACGAGCCTCGCCCTGGGAAGGGAGCCTGCCTGGCGCCTTGCATCGGAGGCAGGTGACTGGGTCTTCGCTCTGCAGCCTGGTTTCTGGAGCGCCGTGACCGCCTGGAGGGCGCCCTCTTGTGGCTGTTCTGAGGCCGGCGGTGCAGAGCTGTCAACATGTCTTTCCCTGGGGCTGGTTCCTCCTCACTCCCCACTGTTTCCCCCGGCGGCGGGGAAGAGGGGCCTTTCCCTGCCCTGGGGCTGCCGGGTCCCTTGCTTGGGCTCGGGGCCTTTGGGGTGCAGATGCAGCGCCCAGGCGCTGTCAGTGCCCTCTGCCCCCCGCCCCCCGCCCCCAAAGTGTCCTCGGGCTTCGACTTTCTGAGCTCCTCTTCATGGATTTTTCTTTTTCTTTTTGCACTGTTCCCTCATGGTAATGAGGCACAGCCTCCCTGGAGCTGGCGCCCTCCCGGGGAGTCCAACTTCCCCTCCGTGGAGGGCACCGGATTGGGAAGGCCGAGGCCGGCCGGGGGTGTTCGGCAGCCTCCCTCACCCGGCCTCCTCCGCGGCATGGATTGCAGGCCCGTCTCCTCGCCGCATCTGCATTTCCAGAGCGTGCTGAGAGGCCGCTCACGCACGCCAGCGGTTGACTTGAGAGATCCAGCATGCGCCTTTTCTCTCCAAGCGAAGGCAGATCAGCGAGGCAGCCAAATTGCTGCCATGTGTACCTGAGAGCGATGCCACGTCCGCTGGATGTCCGTCTGCGCTCGGAGGTGCTCTGTGCTTGTTTGGAGTGGCAGAGTGCGTTGGTCTCTCGGTGAGCATGTTTTACAGCAAGAGCGATGACGGGGGTGGGGGGCATTCTTGCCGTTGGCGGGGATGGGGCAGGAAGACCGCCGGGAAGTGCGATCGTTTCCCGTCTCTGTCTTGCTCCTAGAGTAGCTGGCCCACCGCACAACCACCCAGCCAGCCTCCCACAATCCTCTCCTGCAGTCTAGATTAACGTTTATGCCAAGCGCTCTCCTTGCCTGGCCCTGTGTGGGAACACAAAGGCTGCCTTGCAAGGTTGGTGTCCCTGGGAGGACGGACTGCAAGAGAGCCCGGTGTGCGCGTGCGCGCGAGGAAAAGGGGTGCCTGGATTTCGAAGTGGGAGGGGCGCTTGACTGCACTCCCGTCACCCCCCCCACACGCACACTGACTGGGCTTGTGGAAGGCGCAGCCCCGCTGCCTACGGAGGCCGCTGGAGGAGGAGAGGGGCGGCAGCTGGCCGGCCGGAAGGCCTTTGAGCTCCCCGTGCTCTTTCTAGCCAGGTGCCGAGACCTCTCTCGCCCTGCTTTTGTTGGAACGTGCATCTCCCTGGAGAAAGGGAGGCAGGATCCAGCCCCCAGGGGTTCCCAATCTGGCTCTGCAGCTTCTCCAAGCAGTCCGGACCCTTCCCTTCTGACTGGCAGTTGGCTGGTGCCCTCGTCGCTTTTGCGCCTCCATCCCCCAACTGTAAAGACGTGAAGTTCCTCTGGCCTGACTGGGTACAAGCCCTTTGTGCTTAGAATAGGGTGCTCTCATGGCCTGAGAGGAAAAGCACCATTCCACGGTGGAGCCTTTGCTCTGCGTTTGCTTTCATTCCTTGGAAGTTCTGCCCTCGGTGGATCGGGCAGTGGGGCGATGCAGGCGAGGCCCGGGAAGGCCATCGCTGCTGGTTGAAGTCCGCGGCCTGGCTGGGCACGTGGCTTCTGTGTGGAGCGCCTGCCATTTAGAAGGCTTCCCACTCTGCATGGTGGCCTGAGAGCTGCTGGGAGCAAGCAGGAGGCAGGCGGTGTGAGGTGGGCCGGCGGCCGACCTGCGATAAGAGACTTCCTGCACCAAGTTAGGGCTCATTTGAAGTGCTTTTTTATCCTGCTGCTCAGCCACAGCTTGTAAAACAAGACAGTCTCCTGCCAGCGGGCTCATGGTCGAAAAGGGCATGACGCACAAGGAAGAAAGAACGGAGGGGAAGAGGAAGTGACCAAGCGATCTTTCGGCAGGGCCGGTAGAAGAGTGAGCCGGGTGCGGCCACCTTAGCAACGAGAACTGCTCCCTGGACATTGCCTGACCTCTTCCAGCCACTAAAGAGCCACGTGGTCCAGTGGCTGAAGGGACCCCATGGGATTCTTCCCCCGAAGGGCTGGAACTGTCAAAGGACAGAGGCCCCGAATCCCGTGTTCGCCAAGGGTTCCGAAAGGGTATGCGCCTGACGGTACTGGTGGGTGCCGAGCCATCCAGCTGAGACACAGCACCCCTCCCGAGCTTGTGGTGGCCACCCGGTAAAGCTCTTCCGGTCCCAGGTTGGACAGGCTCGGAGCATCCAAGCCAGCCCCCTGATCCCCAAAGCCTGGAAGCGATCGGCCGCCATGCGCTGGGACCTGCGAGAGAGAGGGCCGCGCGTCGTCCGTGCCCTCTCTTGGTATCGGATGTCCAGGGCGAGTTCCTTGGAGGAGGAGCAGAAGGGCGCGCCTGTCTGGGCCTCCCTCGCGCACGCGGTCCCCTTCCTGCTGCCCAGCCGGAGCGAGGTGCTGGGGTGCCCTGCTGCCCCCGCCCTCCTGCGAGCTCCCTGCGCGGTGACGGTGCTGGAAGGTGCCAAGTGCGCCTCCGCCTTTTCTCCTTTGTCAGCGGCTTCCTCTCTGCAGCATGCGGTGTGTTTTCGCTGGCCAGAGCCTGCTCCCTCAGGCTTGGCCTTCGCCTTCCTGTGTTTGGGCAAGAGGGTGGGCCAGCCACGAGCCCCAGAGCCACACCCGGCGTGGAATGCACGGCCTCGGCACATGGCCGGGGTCAGGCGCGCCCGGCAGCGGCTGCCTTGTGGCTGAACGCCAGACTGGGCAACTCCCAGCAGAGCCCTCCCTGACCTTCTGGCCAAGCGTGGGACGCCTGAGCGGGGAGGCCGGAGATCCGTCCTGTGCCGCGTCCCTCTTCTCACAGGGGCCACCTTGAGCCGGACCACGGGGATGATCTTTTGCCCCTCCCGACCCCACCTGTGAGCTTCTGTCCATAGAGCGCCTGCCGGACCGCCTGGGCTGGGGGGAAGTTGGAGGTCTTGAGCATGTTTGGGTGCTGGGCCGTTCCTCCGGTGCCCTCTTGACTGGGCAGGACAGCGACGGCAGCGGTGCTTGCGTCCTGCCGGGAATTGCCCGTGGGTCCCATTTCTTCGCTCCGCAGCCCTCTGGAGCGTGGGGTGCCTGCTGGCAAGACGCGTGCCCTCTGACGTATGGGGCAGAAAAGAAGTTTTGCTAAGCGCGCCACATTCCTGAGGTGAACCACACCCCTGGTGTGGACGAGAAGGGTGTCCTTCCACGTTCTTATTCAGCCGGGCTTGTGAAAGCGCATTCAGCTCTGAGTTAGGATGGGGGTCAGTTTGTCCATTGCGAATTCCTTTCTCGCTCTGTGGCTTTAACACGGCGTGCTTCCTTCAGAGAGCTCGGGCACGGCGCCTGCGGTCTTTCTCCCTATCCAGCTTATCCTCGCGATGCCCCTGCAAGGAGGGTCTGCCTAAAAGCGGGAGTGTGCGGCGGGCCGAGGCGAGCAGGGATCCGGAGCTGGGCCCCACGCATTCGTGCTGCGCGGACTCACAGGTCCTCACCTGCCCCGTGCAGGTCCGCACAGGAGTGGCACAGAGCCGTGGCTTTTTGGGGGAGCGGTTCTGCTCCGAAGGGCGCCTGGCCTGGCTCCGGGGATCCTCACCCGCTGCAGCCCGCCTCGCCTCGCCTCCTTTCAAGGAGCACCGAAGCATCATCGTTGAGAATGCAAATCTTGACCCCTCTAGAGGGCTCCTTTTAAAAAATGCACACAAACAGACTGTGATTCATGTCGTTTCTATGGCAACTGCCACATACATTTGCATATTCTTCCCCTTAATCACAGGGCCATCCAAGACAACTCTTTGCACGTTCCTTTGACATAATTTGCTGTTTTCGTTCCCTAAAACCAAGAGCTGTAATCCGCAGGTGCTTTTATCATTCTATTAAGGAAATTTGCCTGTCTTTTTGCTTCTCTATAAATGACTGGCTTTCTTTCCCCTCCAGCCCCAGATCAAACTTTTCCTAGCAAAATATGTGCGGTTTTCCTTACCCGTCACCCAAGTATCCATGCCAACAGCTCATCACAGACAAAGGGGATGCTTAGTTCCTGGAGGAAGAACTGCCAGAGCTTAGCAGTGCCTGGAAGCTGTGCCTGAGCAGGCAGAAGGAGCACGGATGCTCTGCAGCTCACCTGGAGGCCCTCCGTCCCAGTATTTGGCCTTGCACAGAGCCGAGCTTCCCGCGCAAGCAACCCGGGTGCTTGTCTGAGTGGAACAGGAGCCCGCGATCGATCGGCAAACTTTGAATGGGATTTTGGGGTAACTCACCTTGCATGGTGTGGTGCAGCATCTCCATTGACCTCCAGCTCACATTGTGGAAGCCAGACTCCTCGGGGATTCCGGTTTCCGAAAAGGAGCGCCTGAAGGAGCAACACCTGGCTGGCTTTCTTCCTGCAGGCACCCCACCAAGCTTTACCCACCGCAACCAGAGGAAATAAAATAAATAGTCGTGGGGCGGACATTCCATGGCTTAGCAGAAGGGCTGCAGGAGCGCTTTGCAATTCATCAGTAAAGCCAGGCAGTCCTTGCTCCACAGGCTTACAATTGCAAAAGACACAGCATGTGAGGAAGAAGGGACAGGTGGGAAGAGGAAAAAGGGGTTTTTCTCTGGGGCCAGCCTGATGGCGGTGCTTCTCCTCTCCCTTGAGAAGCATGCTGGCAGGGCCGTTGCTGAAGATGGTTGAGGGAGGGGCCCTTTTGGGGAGGGGAGGTTCCCCAGGCTCCGTGGAACAGCCCGGCTTAGTGTTTTCGCGGGCCGGGCCAGGGTTCCTTGGATGCATGGAGGAGGCCAGTGTGGAATGACACGGCAGGCCTGTCCATCAGGACTGTCGAGGCCGGCGTTCACCGCCGTGCCACGGGCCACATCCTGTCTGCCTGCAGCCCCTGCCGTCTTGCCCTGGCACCGCCTGCTTCACCCCAACGCCTTACCCTCATCCCTGCCCGCAGGGGGTTCGAGGAGCCCGGAATGGCCCTCCGGAGGCGTAGTGAGCAGGCGGCAGTGCGAGAGAGCACCCCGGAAGGTTTCGCCCCACCTGGGCTGGGGGGGCTGGGAGGGAGGGAGGGAGGGAGGGGCGAGGCCCCACGCCGAGCGGGCTGGCAGCTGGGGGCGCCCTTGCTGTTCTCCCCCGCGCTCCTTGGGAGAGCCCCGGCCAGTGAGGCACCCCCTCGCCGTGCGTTCTGCAGCGATGGAGCCAGCCCTGAGCCCGGGAGGGATCTCGGCCCTGCCAGGGCTTAGCAGAGCGCAAACAGCCTCTGAGCGCGGCAGGCGTGCGAACTCTCCCCGTGAGGAGAGGCACGTGGTCTTCGCCGGAGATTCGCGCCCCAAGCCAACATCAAACATGGGCGCACGCAGCAGCGCCGGCGAGAAATGCGTGAAGAACGGCCGCCAAGCTGCGGCGGGTGCCAAGATCTCGGTCCAGGGCATTCGCGATTCATTAGTGCGTGGAAAGCCAGGCCCTGGGAAACGGAGTTTGAATAATGGCAGGCGCGTCAGCGGGCCGTTTGCGTCCCCCTTTGAGGCCGCTCTTGACTTTCGTCAGGAGGAGAGGAGGCCAGCTGCCCCTGGAGGGTGGATGCCTCCTGTGTGACCCTGGACGCCCAGTGGGGCTGGCGGGGAGGGCCTGGGGCCGCTTCCAGGCCTCCTCCCAGCCCCTGTGCCCTCCAGCCGTCGTGGCCTGCCGTTCCCACCACTCCTGACCGAGGGCTTTGCTGGCTGGGGCCGCCTGCGTCTCGCCCCTCTTTCTGGGGCCACGGGTGCCGGCCGGGATGAGCGCGTGAGGTTGGCCTGTTGGAAGGCAGGTGAATGGCCGACAGAGGCTCTGCGGAGGGGGGATGCTCGTGGCCTTCCCCTCCCTCTTCAGCCCTCAGTTGGAGGCCAGCAGTGCTGCCTGCTGAGACCACGAGGTACGGCACTGGCTGTCGGGCAGCATCCTGTTCCCCCCACAGTTTGGACCCCCAGGGCCTGAGCCGAGCCCTCAGGACCGGAGGTGGGACCCCCAACCTGTGGGCCCAGTCCACCTGGCGAAGGCCGCCCGTCAGTCCTCTGGTTCCTCTGGGGAAGGGGCTGGGCTCACAGCCTAACCTGCTGGAAGGGCCCCCGGTGCAGGCGATTGGCCCTGCTGGCTGGGGCTGATGGGCACTGCAGTCCCATGCCGGAGGAGGGCACAGAACTGGGGAAGGTGGGCTGAGAAAACCTCCTTGGAGGCAGCGATACGGCGGCGCTCCCGCAGCGAAGGTGAGGGTGCCCGCCCAGCAAAGCGTCCTCGGTCACGGCGTCCGTTGAGCGCAGACCTTGGCGCTGGTCGCAGGAGCGTCTTCCACGCCTCCAGCGCTGAACACCCATCAGCAAATCATGACCAATTGTTGCTTTTTCTCGTTTCTGCGGAGGCAGAATTTGTGAGATTTCAGCAGTAGGAAGTGCGGCTGGATAGGATTGTGGGTGCAAAGTCTTTTTACACATTCGGTCATGAGATCTTCTGGAGCGGTTTGCAAATGAAGTGGCTGAAGGAGGCAGGTCCTACCTACCGGCTCACGGTATTTAAAAAGTGCAGTGCGGAGGGCAGCCGGGGCAGGAAGTGTGGGTGGAGGAAGCGCCGGGCGCGTCTCAGCAGGGCCATCGCCGTGGCCCTGGTCGCCCCTCCGCTCCCCTCTGCCGTGGTCCGAAGGGCATGGCTTTCCTGGTCCTGCCCCTCCCTGTGGCCCGAATAAACCACGAACGTGAGCTCACGATGTGTGTCGTCCGTGCAGGCGGCAGATCCTGCTTCCCCTTCCGCAGCTCACGCAGTCCTCGTCCGGCCGTCATTCTGTCGTGGGAGCAGTGGGGGCTCGCGGGGAGCCCCCTCTGTGACCTGGGGTCACGAGCTGGATGGAAGCCAGCTGCCCCTCCCACCACGGGCGCCCCAGTGGCGGCAAGGGCTGCGGCTGGCACTCCGCGGGCGGCAGGGGAGGCGTGGTGGGTCGCCTCCTTCCAGAGGGACCGGACCTGCCGTTTTCACCCGAGGAATCGGCGGAGTGCCCCCTCCCCTGGCACGGCACCCCTCAAGGGGCCCTGTGCACCGCCGTGAGCCCGAGTGCCGAGGCCCCTCCTTGAGGGAGCCTTTCCGAAAGGACATTGGAAAGCTGAAGGTGGGGGGACCAAAGGATCAGCAGGGCACACCTGGGGGAATTTGGGGCAAAGGAAGACCAGCACGGATCATCCCCAGCCACTGTCCTAGCTGGCTGAGCTTGATGGGGATTGTAATCCACAAGGTCCAGCGGGCACCGGGATGAGGAGGGCAGAGACGGGAGCTCAGAGCGTTCTGCATGGTGCTGGAGTGGAGAGGTTTCTTCCTCTTTGCATCCCGGCTGGGATGCATGCATGGCCGGTGTGCCAGGAGGCAGGGCCTTTTCAGGGGCAGCACCGATGCCCCGGAGCACTTTGGCTGGGTGTCTGGCTCCCCCCCCCCCATGGAGGCGTCTGTGTTCCAGCGAGTGCCTGCTTCTCTAAGGAGCCTTTGTTCGGGTCTTTCTGCTTTCTTTGTGCTTGACTTGCAGATGCGCTTATGCACGTAATGCGGTTTTAGACGGTTGTGAGTTGCACCACATGGTGCAGGGGGGCTAGAATGGTAGGGTCTACACTGGTTCATGAAGAAAATATTGAAAGAACTTTGGAACGCGGAGCCATAAAGAGGCTGCGATTCAGGCCTGGCCAACAGAGCCCTTTCTCCCTGCGATGCAGAAGGAATCTGTGGAACCCCCTGCTTCAGGGTATGGGGGTCTTCCCCGACTGAGGAGGCCAGACCAAGCCGTGGGGGTGGAGGGCCCACAGCCCGAGGGCAGCGCCTCTCCTCTGCACCAGGCCGTGCCAGGCTTGTTCCCCCGGCAACACGGAGAGACCCCTGCCTGAAACCCTGGAGGGCCGTTGCTGCCAGCCTGTGTTGGCTCTATTGGGTCGATAGAGCTTAGTGTACTTAGGGTTCTGCTTCGTGGATCTGCAGCACACGGGGCGTTCGGTGGCGGCCCGAGGTTTGAAAAGTACCCCGCATTTTGCGCACAAGTGTTGCAGTGCGCCTCCCCGGAGCCCTCCGACGCTGCCGGATCATTCCAGGCATTGCAGTGGGATGAGGAAGCATCCTGCGGTCTTCCCGACCCAGCAGCCACCAGCACACCGCCTTGGGATGGGCTCAGAGGTCCGTCCGGAGGAATCTTCTGAAAGGGTGGAGAGAGGAGAACTTTCTTCAGGTCATGGGATGCTTGGACGCCTCTGCGTGTTTAGGCTCCCTCCTCGTACGCTCAGCCCAGTGCAGTTCGCCTTAGTTATTTGTTTATTTGCCTTTTGCAAATTACAGATGCCTTTCCTTCACAAAATAGCCCGGAGTGGTGAATGCAATATTTTTTAAAAGAGTTTAAAACTGTCCCAGTAGAATGTAAGCAAAAGAAAAGTGAACCGATAAAGAACAAAAGCACTCATTCAGTTTAAATAGGACAATGTGATGATTCCTCACGCCTTCACTGTAGGAATGCCTGCTTGTGAGGGAATATTTTTATCCCCCCCCCCGCCCCAAAGGCAGCTAAGTTGGTGCCAAATGCATCTCCTTTGGGGGCAGATTGCAAAGTGGAGGCACATAGACGCCCCGAGCGATGCAGAATGACATGTCAGCTTCCGGCACTCCTGGCCACTGGGCCTGCTGGCCGGGGCTGCTGGGAACTGAAGTCCAAAGCCTCTGGAGGGCCGCCGTTCCCGAGGCATGCAGGCGCCAGTCTGCCCTGGGTTGCCCGTGTGGCTAGTGGGCATGCGGAGTGGCCCCTGGCACTGGGAACGGTGCCCAAGGATGCTCGTCACGTGTCCGACTCCGTCCCACAGCTCCAGATTGCGGGGGGCGGGGGGCACGGTCAGTGGTCCAGGAGCCGCGTGTCCCGGATTGTGCGGCCTCCTTGCTGAGCTGGGCCGAGCGCTTTCGGAAACCACCAGCCCGCACGTCTGGACCTGGGAGCGCGACTGCCTTGTAGTTTAAAAAGTCTTTTCCTCACATTAATCTCTTTTATTTTTATTTTGACAAATGTATGTTTCCAGGAAGTTGCAAAGGTCAAAGCCGCATCTGTTGCTGGTTACTTCGCATGGAGGTGCAGGGCGGGAAGGCAGGCGGCCCCCCCTTTGCGACGGTTTCCATAGTAACGGGGAGCCGAGTCATTTTTAAATGAGACGCAAAAAAAGGAAAACGAGTGGCAGCGAGAGGGGGAGGGAGGCGGCTGGCCGTCTCAAAGGCTGCTAATGATGATGGCGATGAAAATCAGATCGCTTGTAATTTCTTGGGGGAAATTGGATCAATTTTTCATGCGCGGGGATCAATTTGACTCCGGTGTATGTAGAATAGTTGGCCGGGGGGGGCGAGGCTGTCCATCGCGGGGCATCGCCCAGCCCGTGTTTCCCTGGCTGCGGCCCCGAGCTGCGCGAGCGCAATCCCGCGGCCGATCCACACAGCGTTCCTTCGGGCCGGCAGGGCTCTGCTCTCTCCATCCGTCCCGGGACTGCCCGGGCATCCGTTCGCTCCGGTCCTTGCACCCCGTCCCCGTGAGTTCGGCACCGCCGGCCGCGGGACTCTGGGGCTCTGGAGGGCAGCAGCTCGGGAGGCTGACCTGAGGGAAAGAGCCAAGCAGGAGGGCTGGGGAGTCTTCCAGGAAGCTTCCAGCAGAACCAAACAAGCCATTTCCGATGCCTGGGCATGGCATGGGGAGGACCACGGGCGCCTGGCGTGCCCCTCCCGCCTCAAGTTGGGGCATCGCCAACCGAGACGTCTCCCTTTCTCTCCCCCAGCCCGCTGCAGTGCAGCATGGCCCGGGCCCCCTCTGCCCCAGGGGGCCGCCGGGCCCTGCCCGAGTCCCCGCTGGGGCCCTTGACTCTGCCGCCCTCAGCCATCTTTCTCAGGCTTGGGACTGTGCCCCTTTCCAAATGGGCACCTGCCGCCTTCCGCCCTGGCACCACCTTTATTTGGATCCTTGGAGCGCAGGGTCCACCTCCGCCGTGTAATTCACCCCAAAACCTCAGCGTTTCCCTCTCTGGCTCGCCGGGACAGGAGTCCACGAACATTCAGCGACGCAGCCCGTTGCCGGCAGGCTCTCCGCGGAGCAGCATCGGCCTGGCCTGGCCTGGCCTGCCCTGCCGTTGCGGCAGCTCAGTGAGTGAATGAGGGGCTCGCGCTGAGGAGCTGACACGCCACACGCCTCTACACGCAAACACGTGTGCGGCCGTTTTGCAGGGAGTCCTCCCGGCACAGGACGGTTCCTTTGAAAACAAGGCGCGGAGAGCGAGCGCGCAGTGCCAAGACAAAGGGCCGGGAGATTTATAGCCGCGGAAACGCACGCTCCCGCTCGGTGGGCAGCTCCAGCGGGAACAATGGCCAGTGCGCCGTGTGAGCGAGAGCCAGACCGATGTGGGCTCCGGGGGCGGCACTATCGCGGCCTTTTCCTTGCCGTCCCCTCCCTTCCTGGAAATGGGAGGTTCGAAATCCGCCTCCCCGGGGGGCCGCTGGTGTATAATCAGCAGGAATCCAAGCATCCGGGCTCAGGACAAGTCGCGGAGAGGGTGTCGCGGGCCGGTGATGGATGGGCCCGGGCGGCGGGCGGCCACGGCGGCGGCTCAGGGCAGGCGGCCAAAGCCCGAGCGATATCCACGTATTCTTTCGCTGTCTTTGCAGCCCCTCTGGGATCGCTGCGAAGGAAGCTCGTGGACCTCTCGCCTTGTGGCGTGCGGGCGTGCGTGCACACGCCCCCCCGCCCCACCCCTCCGCTTGCTTGTATGGCCGGGTGCTCTGCGGCAGCGCCAGTGCTGGGCCCAGCGTCCTCCATGTGCCCCCGCCTCAGGGAGCCTGCTGCCCCCCCCCCCCCCCCCGCAGCCACACTTGCTCCTTGTCCCTTTCCTCGTGAGCGGCAGAGAGCCAGGAGCCCTGGCAGCCGCTCTTCCTCCTCTGTGGCCTGCACAGGTGGGTTGCCCTGCGGAAGGAGAGGGGCGCCTCCAGGGCCCCGGTCGTCCGGGTTCTCCGTTGTGGAACCCTGCGTGGCCCCATGCACCCCCGGGTGGTCTCCCCGCCAAGCCCAGCCGGCCCCAGCCCTGCCAGGCACCCACAGGCCTGCCGGCCGTACTTGGGCCCTTTTGGCCTCGTGCAGGATCCAACGGTGCTCCTGCGCTCTTCTGCCATTCCGCGTGAAGCAGGGCGCTGTCGGGAGTAAGGCTCCCCCCTTTTTCAAAACAAGACTGTTCTTTGGCAAACCCCCTTTAATCTCCTGTGTACATACAGCATATTATAACCAGTGACGAAAGAGCAACTCTCCTGCTGAGCAACCCTCTGGAATGGCCCTTCCGGAGCCAGGCAACCCTTCCAGGGGTAGGAGCCCCTCTCGTTGGGGCTGGGTCTAGGGCTGACCCAGGCTTGCCTGGTTCCCACGACTCCTGTCCATTTGCTGTGCTGGGCATGATGGGAATTGTCGTCCAAAACGCTTGGAGGACATCAGGCCTGCATGAATGTCATGTGAAGCCTTCCGGAAGCGGCAGGGGATGGTGCCAGCGCCTCCAAGCCCAGAGCCCTGGGCCTGCCGTGCTGGAGACTTGGGCGCGCACTTGCAAGCTCCGTGGGGGTTCCCAGGCTTCCTTGCGCCTCCTTTCGTGTGGCTCTCTGCAGACCTGTGGTGTGTTGCTGCGTGTGTTGCCACAGCCCGGGTGTATTGCTGTGGTGCCCGCCGTGTACCCTGGGCACGCCTGATTCAGGCACTCTTCCAGCCTGCCGGAGGCCGGGCCAGCCGGGCTGGTTCGTTGCAAAGGCTGGGAGCTCACGGCGTTTTCTCGGCCTCGCTAGGCAGGCCCAGTTCGCTCATCGGGGCTGGAGAAAAGAGGCCGGCGCTCCCAAACATGGAGCTATTCCCCCCCCCCTTCTTTTTTCTTGCAGGCCTTCCTCTGAAGCCGGCACCCCCCTTGGGAAGCCCTCGCCCCCTCCCTGGTCTCCAAGGCCTCCGCCGCCCATGCAATCCATCTTTTCTGCCTTGTGCAGCAAACTGCAAGAGCCGGGCTGCAGTTCCCTTTTCGAGGGGTTCCAGCCCACCGCCTCGAAATCGCGGCGGCAACACTGGAAGCGGCGGCATGCCGTCCTCTGGATGATGGAGGCAGCCCCCCGGGCGCCGTTTCCACCCGTTCCTCCACATTATGCACCCTTACCCAATACTTAGGATATGAAATAATTATCCTAAGTGATCAGATTTTAATTAGGCAACACAGTGGATGATTATTGTATTCCAAATTGGTGCAGAGAGCTTAGTTCTGCACGAGCCAAACTTGGTCTCTACTATTATACCCAGTGGGTGGCCGTAAGACAATCAGGAAGTAATTAGTTTGGCTGGGGGGCTGCGTCGCTGCGCCCACCGGGGAGCATCTTGCTGTGTTCCAGGACTGCGCCAGCTCTGGAGGAGCTTGAGACCGGGGTGGCGTGCATCCCCCCCCCTTTCCTTTTGCGCGTGTGCGACGCAGTCACAAGCTGTCTTTGTGTGGCAGCCTCCAATTAGAGCTGTCAATATTCATTTGGAAACCAAGACCATACCAAGGGCTTGGCAGATCCTGCCGGCCATTCCGGGGTTCGGGGAAAGAGCGCATCGCGGTGCTTGGATGGGGCAGTGGAAACCAGCACCTGGACACGCTGCTGGCTCTGCCAGGCTCGCTTGCGAGAGCTGCTGCGGCCCAGCGAGGGCACAGCGGGGCCGCAAGTCACCAGGTAGAAGCGAGCCATGCTCGAAAATAACTCTGTCCAAGAGTCTTTCCCTTTCTCCTCCATATTGTCCTCTGAGATCTTCCAGGGAGGCCTTCTTGGTCATGCATGAACTCAGCATGCCATGTGGCCTATAAGCACATGGGAACGGCTTGTAAGCGCACCATCTGAGTAGCGGTACTCACCCCCATGAGGTCGGAGAGGTGGGAATGAGGTGGACTTTACGGAGGCTTCCCCTGGCTTGTCGTTCTCTTCTCGTGTGCCCGTAGCGGTTTTTAATGTGTTTATTAAGTTCTATTGATTTTACATTTGTTTCTGTATCCTATTTTATTTAAAGATTCAAAATGTAAACCGTGCGGAGATGGTAGGATATCAAGTGGCATATAAGCAGATCAAAATAATAAACACTCTTCCCCTACTTGTGGTTTTTGGATTCCAACTCCCAGGCTACCTAACCACGGGCCACGCTGGCCAGGGCTGGTGGGAGTGTGAAATCTAAAAAAGCTAGAGGGCACCAGGGACGGCTGAAATTATGTGTGTGTGTGAGAGAGAGAGAGAATGTGGGGGGGGGGGGAGGTGGCTGCTTACCTGAGGCCTCAGCCACCAGTGGTCTAAGCACACCTGCACAGCCCCGCCACTGGAGCCGACCTAAGGCACAGGGCACCTTCACAACAGGTGGATGCGCCCTGGCGTTTTGCAGAGCCACGGCCAGCAGCCCTCACCACGGCTTCCCCTGCACGTGCGCTTCGCATGGCCGGCGCATGCCGAGAGCCGCAGGATGTTTCCCTGCCCCGCGGGGCCTGCGTAAGGTTGCACCCGAGGCCCGTGGCCAGAAGCACGGCATCTGGCAGCAGGTTCAGTTTACCGGGGTGTGGAGCCTCCTGGCTGTCATTAGATGATTCCTGGCCTCCCGCACGCGTGCGCCCGTGGATGGAGGCGGCGGAGTTCGCGTTGCTCCCGTGGCGTTCCACTGCCCTCCTTTGCTGGAGTCTGCGGCCCAGGCCCTGGGCAGCAGAAGCAAGAGGACCCGTTTCGGGGTCGCCGTCTGCGGGCGGCGTTGCCTGGAGAGTCACGACGGAGGCACCCCAAGGAGTGCCTTCTCCTGTGTCTGTCGTTGGGTGCCTTGACTTGGGGTGGGGAGTTCTGCCAGGAGGGAGTTGCAAAGCTTGGGTGTTTCTAATGGCCTCCAAAGCTTTATGGTTCTCGGGAAGGCACCCAGCCTTGGAGATGACGGTGTCGGCTCGTCCAAGGCGCTCTCCAGCTTCTCTGTCTTAGCGGGCTGGAGAGCCAGACCTTCCCGGACTCCTGTCTCACTGACTTTCGGACAACCGCAGTCCTCCAGGTGAGCACAGACCCTCCCCTGATTACCTGCAAGGAAGCCCCCCTGGGTGCACCTGCCTCGGTCCAGAGGCTGGGCATCTCAACAATTTTTATTCGCTTCTATTTATTTATTTTTTATTTATTTAAATATTTATATGCCGCCCCTTGCAGCAGCCTCGGGGTGGCTCACAATATCAAATTCTAATCTAGCTTTCATTTTTATTTGGATGGGCATTGCTGAAAAATAGTCCAGGGATGAGTCCTCATACTCAGGTTGGAACGAGGAAGAGCTCTCACTTAAAATAGCCTTCATCCAGCCTGTGCTGCACTAGAGCTGGTTGGGGGATACTGGGAGTTGTAGTCCGAGGCATCTGGAGAGCACCAGGTTGGGGAAGTCTGCTTTAAAACAACAGGATCCTTTCTTCTTTCCTTTATCGGAAGTTGTTTGCAACTTTTACCTTCTCAACACAAAAGAAACTTTCCCTTCTGTTTTTTTCCCCTCCTTTTAAACATAAAATAGCAGAGATGCTCACTCCATTGAAATGATTGGCAGACTGGAGAGCTGAGAAAAACCAAATTGTTTATACCCTAATGAATAGGATCTTGATTGCAAGATCCTGTTTGGAAAATTATAGTGCCTGAATGGAAGCCGTACAATTACATCCCTCAAATGCTGCATATTCATTTCATCTGCTTTGCATAGAGATTAACAAGCATGCCCCCAATGCAGACTCTGAAATTAAAGCCAGTGCCGATTTTAGTCACAGGTTACAAACTAAATGGCATTGTTGGATGGGTAGGAATCTTTACCACCTGCGTGCCAGATGATTGCTGAGCGGCATTATCCAGACAGTCAAAAGGAAGGAAATGCGTGGTTCTTTCCTCCGCTGCCGAGGAAGCATCAGGCACTGGCTATATCCGTGCCTCGGCATTAGCGATGCTGGATCTTGGTGACCTGGCGTAGGCCCTGAATTCCTGCGGAGGAAAGGTGCAGAAAGCTCGCTTCTTTTGACAAGGATGTGGCAGTGAGAAGAAAAGAAGGGGACCCGATCCAGCCCCCGTGCGCTGCCAACCTTCCTCCCCCGGGCCCAGCACCTGGAGCCCCTGCCCAGCATGACAGCTGGAGGGGAGCAGGTTCGGGGGCCCAGGCACAATGCACACGTAGCGTGGAATCGTGGCTGGATTGACTGGAAGATCCTTTTGTGTCAGCGTCAAAATGTACCCCCGTTTCCCAGCCGGCAGAAAAATAGGGGAGTTGACCTCGCTAGCCGGCCCTGCCCTCTCAGATTTTTCTTTGTTTTTAAGCTGCAGCGAGCAAAGTAAAAATGAATAATAGTGACCCTCGCCTTATCTGCACTCTGCAGTGGCACGGCCACTTCTGGCCCTCACAGGGGCAAGCCTCATGTGTCACCGTACCCGGGCGCGGGGCAGCGGATGGCAGGAGGGAGTCTTGAAAGCTCTCGCTTTGTTTTCTCTCTGTTGGGGAGAACCCAGCTTTGGGGCCTAACGCTAGCAGGCATTTCAAAGAGGTGGACCTAAGAGAAATGAAATGTTTCCCTGCGTGTATGAGGGACGTCCCCTTTCTGAAGGATCCCATCTCCGCTTTTTTGAAAAATCAGACAAATAACTTACAAACACACAGGTTGTATATCCGTCCTACTGTCACGTTCCCCCATTTGTACGTATCTTTGTGAAAAAATTCCACCTCGATCAGTTAATGTTAGTCGACAGGTAACTTGAGGTTGAACCCTTGTTTCTGGCGACAGTCTGCATGCTTTGCTGTGTCTCGGCCTGCGAAATGGCTCTGCTGGCAGCCCGGCTTGATTTCAAGCCGGTTTCAGATGCCCGGTGGCTTCAGAGCTGGTTCCCAGCTCCCCGGTTTGGATGCAGCAGGTACGAAGGGCTGCGGGTCACGTGCCGAGATGACAGCAGGCTGGCTCTGGGTCCGCACTGTTCCCGCCTTGTCTGCTTAGGCCCGGATGATCCGGATGTCACCTAGCCGGATGTGACGCAGGCTGGCCATTTTGGAGGCCGTGTGGCAGGGCAGAAGATGGGGTCCGGTTTGGGGGGATGGGAGGCAGTGCCCGAAGGAGCATGCCCAGGTTTCACCGTGTGGCGTGGGGATGTTGGCTTGTGGTTCCAGTTCAGCTCCTGGGCTAACGGTAGCCGGCATCGCCTCCAGACAGTCGTCTTTTAGCCATGGCTTGATGCCGAGGAATTCTGGGACGCTGGGGAAGGTCTGCTAGGATCTCTGCTTTGCACAGAGGCAGTCCCAGGTTCGAACTCCGGCATCCCCAGCTAAAGAGGGTCCAGGGGAGGCGGTGGTGGGGTGACAGGGGCCCTCCTTTCGGGAAGGCCTGGAGCGGCTTGCTTCCTGTGAAGCAGGGAGGCGGGCAGCAAGATGTCCCTGGCAGAAGCGGCTTTCGGTGCCGTTGCCCGAACGGCTGCTGCTGTAGAGAGCGGACCCGCGACTCCCATGCCTGGAAAACCCCTTAAGCCATCGCATCCACATGGCCAGGATAGACGCCCATGACTTGATTGGCTGTGCCAGCCGGGAATGATGGGAATTGCGGCCGAGCACATCTGGAAGGCTCCAGGTTGGAGAAAGTTAGAGCAGCGGGTACAGGTGAGGGTCCAGCAACGCCGCACCCCTGAATGCGCAGCCCTGGCGTTAAGGAGGGCACGGGACAGCCCCCTGCCGGACGTCTTTGCCGCAATTTGTTGAAGGCCTTGAAAAGACCCCCCCCCCCCCGCCCACAGCAGGCACAACAAGCTGGGGAAACTGGAGCTGTGCTGCCCTCTGCTGTCTCCGTCAGGGCAGAGCCAGAGACTTTTCCAGGTCCCTGTAAGGCGACAGCATTCGCCCTGCGAGTGGCCCTTGCGGAAGCAGGTGTGCCGGCTCAGGTACCTCTGCTAGCCAGCCCTGCCCTGCCCTTCCCGGAGCATCCTAAAAGCAGCCAAGCGGTCGCAAATAGGACAGTGCGGGGAAAGGTTTCTCTTGCTTTGTAAGGCAAACTTGCCCAGTATCTCCCGTTCTTCCTCGCCTTTGAGCCGCATTGTGAGCGGCACAGAAAGCTTCGGTGGCACAGAAGCTTTTCCGTTTAATAATGGATTCCGCGAAACCGGAGCTCAGCTCTTTGCTCGCCTTTCTGCACCGCCGTTCGCCCTTGCAAGGTGGCAGCGGGGCCCTCCCATCAAAACCGGCGTATAGAAATGTGCGCATCAGCACCCTCTGCATCGGATGCATTTTGGGAAGGAAGGCGCCGGCAAAAACTCAACTTGCATTTGATCAGGCAGAACCGTGTGCAAGAATGTGGGACGTGTGCACAAATTCTGTGCGACTTTTCGTGCAAAACTTGAGGGGGAAATTCTTAAAAGGTCAAGACGAATCGGCCTTCAGATTCAAGAAATGGGAGGAGAGTGAAATCGACAGCTTCGTCTCGCCCTATTAGTTACATAAGGTAAGGGCATAATCCTTGGCATGTTTAGGCAGGAAAAAAACTCTGATTCCCAAGGATGCCCCAGCTAGGCCTGGATGGCCGGTTGGGTCACGTTAAGGAGTTGCAGGCCTTTTTGTGTCTGGACATGCCCAGGGCTGCATCCTCAAAGGGCTACTCCCCCCCCCCACCCAAATGACCCAAACACTGAAGGTTAGTACCGTAGCCTGGGAGGGCGAGCCCATCTCTCCGAGCCTGTTTCTTAATTGCTGGTGGATTTGCTGCAGAAAAGGAATAAGCTCTTTACTTTGCTCCTTAAAAGGTCCAGCAGGGCAACTCCATCCAGATCAGGCTTAAGCCACTGACAGAGCATGTAAGCGCACGGCAGCCTGGGCCTGTGTGGGGGGAGCCCGCCGACCCCAGGATGTGCCACGCTGCACCAGAGCGGGTGGCGAGCTTGCGCGGATGCCGGCCACTCCGTTGTCCCGGTTCCAAATTGTCCAAAATTTGGAATTGTCCAAAATGTCTAACACGGAAGAGAGCTCCCCCCCCCCCGCCCTCAGAAGGGAATTTAGGCAGGGCAGCTGTCCCTGGCAGGAAGATGAGTTCCAGCACCTGTTTTCTTTTGACCCACATCGTGCGCACACCGATACGGCGTCTGAGGGAACGCAGTAGAGCTTAGATAGTGCTTCTATTTTGCGGAGCTCCTTTCCCCCGAAAATGCAGCGGGGCGAAGGCATGCTTTCATGCGCCTGTGCTCAGTGGAGGCAGATGGAGTCGCAAGCCTGGTTTGGCTGCGAAAACACGCCAACGGGGAGCTGATGTTTGGCACCGCTCTGCATGACGCTTCCGGAACAGTAGCGGCCTGTGGCCCCCTCCCCTGACCGGGGGCCCTCTTGATGTGTGGGAGGCCAACTCCCAGAATCCCCCGGCCAGCTAGAAAGGGCCAGGATGCGGTCCTGCAGGTGGGACCCCTGGCACGTCTTGTTCTTTTCGCGGGCTGCCAGCAAGATTTCCTTTGCTGTCAACGTGAGCGAGGCGGGAGAAGCGCAGCATCCGGGTATGTGGGCGCTTAACTTTTGCCACCAGGGGGCAGGTTGGGACTGTGCTCCGTAGCTGGGGATGCTTGGGAAGTGGCCCTCCTTCATAAATTGTCCAGTTTTCCAGGGTCTGGATGAAAAATAAGGCATGAAGCTTGAAGCCGTGGGAGGACCTGGTGGCACTCGGACAGTTTAACAGAGATTTTTCTATAACATACCGAGAAAATAGGTTGTCGTGGCAAAGAAAGGCTCGAATGTCTCAACGTATTTCAGCTTTTGCTGTTCAAGAACTACTTGAGGAAAAAAATGTTCGAATATGATGAGGTGCATGGGGAGAGAAGAGAAATTGAACTGTCACAAATGTGAGCAGCCCCCGTAGCCCCCCAGAGAGGCAGACAGACACTCAATAGGCAAGAATTAAAATAAGTCAGCTGCTTTGTCTCAGCAAGAGGTTATTTTGTGTGAAGACGGGCAAGAGGTGTGTGGGATGCACTTCCCAAAGAAATTTGAGCATCAAAAAAGAGACCAAGATGACAATCCAAAGAGAAAGGAGTCTGTAATTTTACTTGTGGTCCCAACAACACTGAATGCTTTATATAATAAAACCAGACCTTCTCCCCATCTCGGTTAGCTTCCGATAGCAAATTGCAGAACACGTTTGGAAAATAACCCCATTCCCCAGCCCCCCCATTTCCAAACAGCTTTAATTACACAGGTTCCCCCCACTTGCCAGCTCTGAGTGTGGTTTGTGGAGAATGAGCTTGGCTCCAAAGCTGGCCTAGTGTGGACTTCTAGGAAGAAAACGGAGCCGCCCGTGAGAAGGCATTTGGGGTGAGGGGCTTGGCTCCTTCAGAGTCTGCATGAGCTACTGGGATTTCTCCTGGGAAATCATTAGGGGTTTCCGAGTCATGTTTGAGAGCTTGAGCAAAATGAGGATTCTGATGGAAAGGGGGAACCAATACTCCCCCCCAGTAACCTCCCCCCAGCTCTTCTGCAACAAGAGATGCCATGCAACACATCTTGCGCTCGGGGGAGCTGGCTCCCCCGGCAAAGTTGGCAACCCTTTACGGAAGGAAGGGCACGCCTGGCGTTTCCATTCTTCCCCCCATTTCTCCTCCAGTGGAAGCCTCTGTTTTAACTTGCAGGCAGAGTAATTGGAGAAGTGGGGCATCACTGGGGGTCAAAGAGGAAAAGCCATGCGAGCCGCAAGCCTGCTTTTGGCCGGCGGATGGTTTGTGCTTGCGGCGGGGGCCCATGTGCCCAGGTGGCCAATCTCTAGCGCATTCTCCGGTGTCGCAGCCGCAGAACCAGCCACACCT
>JAIXND010000773.1:13089224-13109385 GCA_023646645.1 Varanus salvator macromaculatus
TCGGAGCTGCTCTCCTCGGCAGCGGGGCCGGGGCGCTCCGCGCGCGGCTGAGCCGAAGCCCTTCCCGGGACGGGCGCGCACCGGGTCGCCGCTGCCTCCGGCCAGTTCGCGGTCTCGGGCGCGGCCGGGGCAGCAGCAATGCCGCCGGGCTCGGGGGCGCAGCGCCGGCGCGGAAGAAGCGGCGCTCTCCGGGCCAGGCGGCGCTTCAGGCTTCGGCCTCCGGCGGCGCCGCGCCCGGTTGTCCTCGCACCGGTTACGCGCGGTTGGGCGGCGCGGTGGCCCGGCTCGGGCGGCGCAGGGCCGGGCAGCCATCCGCCGCTGAACGCAGCCGGTGCGTCTGGGTTTGGGAACAGCGCGAGAAGGCGGTGGCTGCATCAGGCCGACCGTCCCTTCTCCCCCAAATTGGGCAGCAGCCCCCGCCCCCGCTCAGGGCACAAGGCCGGCCCCTTCCTCTTGGTAGCCCCGCCTCATCCGGTACACTGCTCTTGAACATGGAGGCTCGATGTAATTTGCATTAAGGAAGCAGTGCAGGATCCGATGGAGGGGCGTTTCGTGCCAGCCCGAGGCCCCTGGCAGGGCATGGAAGCAGGTGCAGCGTCTGCTCCCCAAGCGGTTTGTCTCTGGGGACATCCCGCCCCTCCCCTGCAGGTCCCATTGCCCTTCAGTTGCTAGTGTTCTGCACCCCCCCCCCATTAATTTGTCTAGTGCTCAGCGGAGCGTTTTCAACAAGTCTGTCCAGAACCTGCACGGAAGAAGCAAATTTCACAGTTTATCTAAATTCTGCAAACGGAGCAAAAGTAAATAAACGGTAAAATTTGCCTCCCTGCTTGTCATGTTATTTCCCCCTTATTTTCATAAATCATTTTGTCTCTCCAGTGGAAACCTGGAATCGCTGCTTTTCTGAGCTTCTGCAGTTTAAGATGGGGCAAAATCCCTGCCCACTCAGGCAGCCGATTTAGCAACTTGACATTTCAAAAATGGAGAAGAAAGAACAGCTCAGGGGGCTGAGGGGGAGGGCTGAGGACGCCTGCCGCCCGTTCCCCTGTTCCCCTGCTCTCTCTGCGTCATGGGGCGCAGCCGTGTGGCTGGTGCCTGCCCAGCTCTGTGGGGCAGAGACAGGGCCGCCTGCGGCTCCTCTTGGGACGCGCCTCGTTCAGCTAGGCGGGCGGGCGGCCGTGGAGCAGGGGTGACGCTGGCGCAGGCAAGCGCCACAAAGACGGGCCCGCCTCAGGACCGAGGGCAGGCCTAACCGGACGAGAGGGGAGACCCGGCGTGGCCGCAGCGCCGTCACCCCCCCCCCCCCGGTGTTCACAGTGCCTGTTGTGACATCATGACAGAGCACACAGTGGCCGGGCCTGGCCGTCGGGTCTGGGAAGCAGGTGCAGAGTGCCGGCGGAGAGTAGCCGCTCTCGGCTGCAGTGCCCTCCGGGGGTGGGGGGGGGCAGCCAGACACCCTGGAGGGGTCTGGGTTGGGGCACGCTGCCTGGGCGCGTGTGGCTCTGTCCCGGGGTTAATCTAAGCTGCAGCGGGAAGAGTCGAGGCCTCGTGCATCCATCACCGGCGTTGCCCCTGGAGTGGCTCACGTGCCGGAGGCGGCAAAGGCGGGACAGCCCGGAAACTGCCCCGTTGGAGCAGCGTTGCTGCCGTGCGGTGTGCCAGCGGGGGCTCCTGCAGGACGCCTGTGGGCAGGCCGCGGCGTCTCCCTTCCCAGCGTGCCCAGTCACTGCAGTCCTTGGCTGGCACCTCTGCCCCAGTGGGAGTCCCCCTGGACCTCCTCTCGCACTTGGCCTGGCCCTAGAAAGCAAGCTGAGCCACGGGGACGTTTGGGGGTGCTTCTGGAGGCCCGGCTGGGAAACCGGCGACCTTTTCCACATCACACGCAGTGGGTGGAAGAGGACCCCCTTGTGCAGCGCTTGGGACCTGATTCCTGGTGGGCACCGCACGAATGCTTGACACGCTCGCCAAAGCAAGCCAGCTGGGGCCGGGCCCCTGGAAACCCCATGCATCCCCGCCCCAGAACGGGTTCCTCACACATCCCTATCATGCCCATCACCTTTCGAAAAAGATGAGTAATTCTGGTGAATGCTATCGAATGTATCCGGAATGATTTGCCCCTCGATGGAGCAGAATTTCTTTTAAAAATTCCTAAGGGCAGAGTGCCTCTGAGGCCGTGCAGAACATCTCCTCCTCCCAGGAGGAACATCTGTTTAAAAATATCAAGGCTGAAGCACCACTGAGCATGGGGCATGTGGCTCCTTTACAGCCGGGGCGCTGAATCTCTCTCAGCCTAAAGGTCAAATTCCATTCCGGAAAAGAGAGCCAGTGTGGCGTAGTGGTTAGAGCACGGGACTGGGACTCGGGCGATTCGGGTTCAAGTCCCCGCTCGGCCATGGAGCCAACTGGGAGACTTGGGGCCGGTCACAGACTCTCAGCCCAGCCTACCTCACAGGGTTGTTGTTGTGGGGATAAGATGGAGGAGGAGAATGATGTCAGCTGCCTTGGACCCTTTGCAGGAAAAAGGCAGGATATAAATTTAAAAAAAAGGGGGGGGAGGCATTCTAGTGGTGGGTGGAGCCCAGGACAGAGGGGGCGTGGCCAAGTGCCCCGGCACAATCTGCCCTTCATAGACCTATTTAATAGAAAATAGGGATCTTTTCTTTCTGGCTTACAGAACCCTGTTTCGCCAAGCGCGTGTCTGGAGGTAGTTTTGGGTGAGTTCTGCGAAAGTTTGGGGGTTTGACAATGCCTTGTGCGATGAGCCGGATGGTGGAAGGAGTGCACCATTTGAACCCGGGCCCAGTCTAGTCTTGGGCACGGTTGCTCTGACCCTCTCCATGCCTCTCCAGCCTCTGCACGGTGCCAGCGAGGTGCACAGACTTGCTTGCCGAAAAGCGACGCCGGGGAGGGCTGCAGAAACAAGGTCAGCGAAAATGGGATTCCGTGCTAACGAAGTAGGCACTTCGCGGAAATCGTTTGCAAAGGTGCGACCAGGCTGGCTGCAAATTATGCACGCGGGTGTAAATCAGAGTGGATAACGCTTTTGAGAAGCCCTCTGCAGAAATCCTTTCGGAGCAGGATGACACCTTCATCCGCCATGTCATTTGCATAATATCAAGGGATTAGCATAATTAGCTCGGGAGGCCGAACGCTGCCGGCGAAGTTCCGTGCCCCACGGAGCCGAGCGCGAGGCGGAGCAGGGCCACGTCGGCCAGCAGGGGGCGCCCTTGCTTCGCTGAGGCGGAATCGGGCCTTTCCGTCTCTTCGCCCGAGCGGCACTTTCTCGCCATTTGCAAAGCACGTGTGTGCATCTCTACACGGACAGCTGCAGCTTCACGGATTTCACGGGCCTCTGCGAATGGCATGCCGGTGTGGCCACCTCGAGATTTTTGAGCTTTCGTTTCTTCCTTAAAAGCAAGGCGAAAGCCAAGCGTGTAGCCCTCATGGTTTAGAAATGCGAAGAGGCTCATTCAGGGCTCATTAAGCAGAGCTCTGTTGGTTTGGAGCAGCGAAGCCCCGCTGGACGGCTGCCCCGCTCTGCACGGTGGCTGGCCAGGGACCTTCACCGGGGGCCACGCGAACAAGCCCCTGCGCCCCTTCCCAGCTCCCTCCCGCATTGGTGGTGCTCCCCCAGAAGTGGGGTGCAGCTGCACTAGCACCAGGCGGCAGCTGTCGGTCCAGCTCCCCCACTTGGTCAGGGCTGAAATCCGCCTTTCACAGATGCGCCGCTTGGATTTTGTAATGGAACTGTGCTTTCAAAGCCTTCAAAGCCGACAGAACCGGACTTGTAAGGCATGCGATGAAGAGGAATAATCGAAAAGGTTTCCTGGCCAGTGAACTCTCAGTCCCACCAGCTGTGCAGCCGCTCGCCGAGGCATCGCGCTCACGTGTGGGGCTGCGGAGGCACATTTGTAACGGCGGACTAGAAACGGCAACTGTAAGCTCCTTGGGGCAAGGACCTGTCCATTTGTGCTTTATGTGACTCAGTACCGAGCGCAGCAGCTGCTGCTGCGGGGAAGGAAAGGGGCATCGATGCCGTCATGGGCACTCAGGCTGAGGCGAAGCGAGGGCAGGTGTGGGCTGTGCCCAGGTGTTCGCAGGTAAAGGGGGGCGGGAGGAAGTGGGTGGCGCATGTTCGGGCCGCAGTCCTGCGCCCGGCACTTTCCTAGCGGCCGGCCTCGTGCAAGCCCACAGCCTCGCTTTGCCGGGCAGGGGCTGGCGTAGGGGGAGCGGAGGAGCCGCTCGCTCGCTTCCGGTGTACCTGTTGCCACAGCTCCGACGGCTCCCTTTTAGTGGAGTTGCCGCTCTGCTTGGCAAGCGACACCTGCCCATCGGCTCCTTGGCCCTTCACCGTCTGCCCCACCTTCTCTGCTTCCATGAGGCCAAAATAAAGGAGGATAAAATATGGGTCCGTTTCCCCGTCCGCATTCCATGCAGAAGAGAGGATGGTAAGGCAGGGGCTTGGGAAGGGGCCGCGCAGGCCGTTGGGTCCGGCCCCTGCTCAGCGCAGGAGAAAGCGCGGCCCTCCGGGGTCTGCCGGCACCGCAGAGAAAAGGCAGGGCCTGAAAAACAGCAGGAAGCCGCTTCCGGGGTCATGGCTTGGAGCGTGTTTCCACTGCTTGCTCAGCATGCGTCCTCTTGCTTGGCTGACGCTCTGCACACGGAGGGCTCTCCGTGCGGAGACTGCTGCTTCTTTCCGGTTCCGCACAGACGGGTAGCGCTCCCCATCCGGCAACTTTCCGGCCATTAGCCATCGTCCAGTGTCTTTAGAAGCTTCCAGACAAAGGCATGTTGGCACGAGATAAAGGGAAACGTGACTGGGGAGGCGTTCCTGGCTGCGGCCCGCTCGCCAACCTGGCCCTGCCCCTCAAGTGCCGCCGATGTAGTTCGAGGACCTGTTTTGTCCCTTTGTAGTTCGTTCAGCTGTTCTGCCGCCGAAGAGAATCCCTTCCCTGTGCTTGTTTCAGAATTAATTAGCCTGTAGCTTGGATAATCTGATTTGTCATGCCGTAGCGGGAGAAGAGCGCTGAATGCTAGTCTTGCTGGCTTTTCTCTTACTTTCCTTTCCTCGGTGCTTTCAGGCGGCAAGAATGAGGGGCCGTCATCTCTCCAGTGTGATCTTGCTAAGGAGGGAACCGACTCTCCCTTTTCAGACTTTTATTGTGCTCTTATGCCTTGGCGCATCGGACCGGGGTGTAATCTGAGATTCCGGCTGGGGCAGTGGCTAGCCAGGCGCTTCTCGCCCGTGGTCGCAGGGTGGCCGTCCCTGCTTTTGTGCCCGGCGTCTGCTACAAAGCCGGCGTAAGCCCCACTACAGACGGTGGGGCCAACCTCCGCACACGCATGCCGCCAGTGTACTGTTCGCCAGGATGGACAATTTATGGCCCCCCAGATGTTCCGGCCTGCAAGTTCTATCATTCCTCACCATTGTCCGAGCTGGCTGATGGGAACTGTAGGCCAAACCTTTGGCAGGGCCAGCTCAAAGCACGGCTTACCTGTCTTCTGGGGACAGATGACCCCTCGGGTCTGACTTTCCCCCACATTCAGTTGTTTTAAAGTCTTACTTTCTATCCATCTTGTTTGTGAGCGCACATGAGAACCTCGGTCCATTTGTACCAGATTTAACTCAGGTGAAATTCTCACCCATCTGTGTGGGAAATTCAGTTTGTTTATTTGTTTGTTTATTAGTTTTTTCTCCTGTCCCATCGTCCCTAAACCTCCCTGGGCGGGTTACAAGGACAAATAAGCAATCAGATAAAATAACAAAATGCAATACAGCACTCATATAACCACCATGGATGGGATCACCGCATGTCCATCCACAGCCTTTATTAAAGAGAGGAGCTTTCAGAAGAAAGAGTTGGCGAGCCCAGTTCACTGCCTCCAATGCGGTGCAGCACGGGAGGCTTCCCGGCTTGCTACTTTCCAGCTCTGGGTGGGTGGGCGGCCTTTGGCGAGCCTCATCGCAGTCCCACAGGCAGCCGCACCAGTGGTGTCCCAGGAGCTCAGAAACATCCACCTGAACATCTGCATCTCCGGCATCGGGAGAAAACCGGGGAAGGGCTTTGCAGCTGGATTGTTGCTGGATTGTTTTCTAGCAGATTAATCTCTTTTTCACACATTCCCAACCCAGCACCTTTGCTTTCCTGTCTTCCTGAATAAAACAATAAGATGAGTCACCCATCTCCATCCTCTGTTGTTTTCTGTTGTGGGTGCCACCCTAGCCTATTAAGCAGAGGAGAAAGAAAGCATTCGCCCAATTAGCATGTTAATTACTTCCCTGACACACACACACACACACACACACACACTCTTTCCCAAAGCCTGTTGCTGTTGCAATAATGGTTCTGATACGTTTTAATAAACGAATGAAAGATCCGATTCTCAGAAAAGTTTTCAGAATTTCTCTCCTTCCGGCCCACTTTGCAAAAGCTGCTCGCACGCTGGCAAAGCAGAGCATTCTGGCAAGGCGAAGACCTGCAAACAGCTGGAGGGCATTTCCCTTGCCCGTCCCTTGTGCCATGTTGCTTCTCCAGCGGCGGGCAAGCTACTTAGATATGGGAATTCGGGAAGTTCAGAGTCGCCTCCTTGGGGAAGATTTCTGCTGTATTTGCCCTGAAGGGGCTGCTGCGTCTTGGCATCTTGGCACTGGTGTCTTGTTTGTGTAGCTCTGTGTATTCCAGTTGTTTGTGGGGGAAACATCTGTATGTTTGCGGGGGGGGCAAAACATTTTGGAATGAGTAGGACGAAGGCCACTGGAATGGATTGCTTGACCTGATGGTGGACTTAACTCTTAAACAGCTGATTTTGCAAGGCCGTTTTTAACCAGCCGGCCGGTGTGCTGGGTATTTGCTTTTCGAGGCAGACTGGGATCCTGGAGCATTTATGCCACAGGGAACTGGGATGGAAGCATTAAAAACGAGCTTCCTCTCTGATGAGAAGTGGTCGCTTTCGGTTCGTTAAAGACACAGTCCTAGGAAAGTTTAGACAGAGAAAAATCCACCGCTGCCAACATGCGCTGTACCGCCTTTTTCTCTTGACATGCAGAATTTTGTGCAAATGTTTAGACTGATGGACTTCATGTCAAAATGTGGAGACGAGTGGATTTCGAAGGGTTTGGGGTCCGCAAGGGAGAGATGCTCCTGGTGCCGCCACAGGGTGAACAGGGTGCGTTTGTGCTCCATTTTTAAGCGTCGCACATATTCTGCATTTATTTATTTATCCATCCTTTCACGCTTCCTCTCACCCAGGATGCTCACGAAGTAGAGCACAGTTCTCCTCTCCCGCTCTGTTTTAAGGCCACAACCGTCTTGGCTTTTACCATGGCCGTTCTTCTCGCCCAGGCAGCTTCCTGGCCGCGCAAGGATGTGAACGTGGCTCCCCGGGGTCTAAATCCAGCACTCTCACTGCAATCCCACCGTGCTTTCTGAATATGCCCTGCTCCTCTAGGCATCCTGTACCGGAGGCCCCCACGATCCTGCACCCGGGAGACCCGACTCCTGCAGCCTGTCTAAACTAAGACAAGGTGGATGAGCGCACTGGCGCAGGATCGGGGCTGTACAAGCACCTGCAGGATCCTCAAAGGGGTTTAAACGGGGGCAGAGGTGCCACTTGGAGGCAAAGCCGCCGTGCTCAGCCAGGCTCCCTCCCAGAAAATGTGCATGGGGGGGGCACAGAGCGGAAGAGCGGCGGGAGGGGCCGGGCAGAGGGGTCGCGCTGTGTGCTTTCCTTGGGCTAAGTCGTCCCTCATCCTGGCCTTTCCCCGCTCCAGTTCCCGTTCGGCCGCCGTCTGCCCTGCGACATCTACTGGCATGCCGTGTCGTTTCACGATAATGTCGTCTACTCCGGCCAGGTCAACAAATTTCCAGGTAATTGGATTTTGAGTTGCTCCTCAAAAACAGGGCTGTGCAGGGAGGAGAGCTCCCTTCCCCTTCCCCTTCCCCTGGGACCTCACTTGCTTCCGTGTAGCGTGTTCTGGAAGGACAACGTGGAAGAGGCGGGTTGGTGACAGTCCTGAGGACGGCTGCCGATCCCAAGAGCCGCTCGCCCTTCCTTCCCGCCGCTTCAGGGTGATGGGGACGGACCAGGCGCTTCCCTCCCCTCTCCCCACACCCTGTCGCTCCTCCAGGGAAATGGGGCGGGTCATTTCGGCAAGTGGGCAAGGAAGCTGGGGACTGAAGTCGGCGCCAGAGAGGCATTTGGGGCCAGCCGGGCATGTGTCTCCTTTTTCGAGCCCGGCTGGGTCAGAGCAAGACCAGTGCAGTGGAGGGACGGCTCTGGGGAGGCTGCGGCCGCACAGACCCCCCCCGCCCCCTTCCTTTGCAGTGCTGCAGTCCTCAAGGAGCCGGGTGGGAGTCTGCGAGGGGGCAGCGTCAGCAACGCGAAACCTTCTGGCTTGGCCCTGCACCCGCATTTCAGCCCCCGAGGCTGCTGCGGATGGAGGCAAACCGTGGTTTCAACATGCGAACCAAACAGACGAACAATGCAAGTTACAGTGCAATGGGAAACCCCCCCAAAATAAAGGATTCTGAAATCTTGGGCAATAGCTGCACAGGCCGCCATGCACGAATCGGCCTCCCCGTTTTAGCACAACGAGGCCAGAGGCTATCTTGCAGCGGTGAGTTCCACAGGTTAGGTGTGGATTGTGTGAAGGGAGTTTGTTTTGCACCTACTCCCGATCAGTTTTGTAGTGCGGAGTTCTGGTGTCAAGAACAGAGGGGAAAATGTTTCTCTGTCCAAGCCCAATTCACTGTTCAGGATTTTGTGCACCCCCCAGTAGTTCTTCCAATCTTCCTGCATATATTTTGTTGTGGGCATGAAGTTGAACTCCCAAGTACCAAAACTAATTTTCCTGGTGTGACAGACAAGACTAATAAACGCTTGGCTCCTCTTTGTGGGAAAAAGGGTCATCAAAAGACTTCCAGCTGACATTCCGGTTGCTGGTTGTTGCTTTCCCGGGGAAAGGCGCGGAGAGCAGAGTTCCTCCAGTGGATTAATATGGAGGAATTAAGCCCAGCCTTTTCTGATATCAGGGCTATGAAACTTTTTAAAGCTCCCTTATTACTCCTTTAATCCCCACCTGGATCAGGCTAAGCAGAAGCAAAAGGCCGGGATATTGATTCATCACAGCACCTGGACTTCTTTTATTGCACTCCGCAAGAGAGCTGCGCGTTTTGTTCTGCAGGAACCGAGCGAGCAGGAGGGCCATGGCCTCCCAGCTTAATTAAAGTCCAGAGTTTAATTAAAGTCTGCTTGCTGCAAAGAGGGGGCGACGTGGCCACCTCGTTCGCGGTGCCCGGCTTGCTTGGTCCCTGGCAGGCCCTCCACCCGCCCCCCCGGCTTTCTCCCCAGTCTTGAGTAGAAGGGGGAATACCTGAAGTCTTGGGCCGTTTGGGTGTTCAGCAGGTTTCTTGCAAACCCTCCCGATGCACAAAGGGAACTGCAAACGTCAAGTGGGTGTCAGATGCTCCCCGAAGCAGCGGCTCCTCCTGAATGAATTTGGGTGCGGTTTAAGACCTGTCGGGGGCCCTTCTGCATGCCCCCCACCAACGGAAAGGGGCCTTCAATGGTGCCTCCTCCCCATGGGTGGAATTCTTCCCCAAATTAAGTTACGCACACTTTTTTTTTCAATTTTACGCACTTATTTTCTCCTGAGCAGCCAGTGTGCAATCGAAAGGTGCACGCTCGGTGTTTTCTGAAGGTGCCGTCCTGAGCACATTTGGACAGGGAGAGGTCGGCGTGTGCCCTGCCTGCCCCGGCCAGGAGGACTTTCCCCCGAGTAAACACACCTCGGATGGTGCCTGCATGGATGAGCTCCGCACCCCGTTCTTAATGTTCTTTCTTGTTCCCGATTCTGCTGTTTATGGTGCTTCAGCATTCCAGTCTTTAAACCATTCTTGCTCCAAATTGTAGGCGGCTTCCTTGTAGAAACATAGAAAAAGAGCGAGTCAGAAGGGGCCTTCTGAGCCTCTGGTCTGACCCCCGGCTCCAGCCGGCTCTGCTCATGACATGCATACCGCGTGCATGTCCAGCCTGTCCTTGAACATCCTCACCTCCATGGGAGCCCGTTCCATGCCCTGGGGGTATTTCCTGGCATCCACCTCGAATCTTGGCACCGAAGCACCCGTCCCCCAACCCGGGCTCTTCGGAGATGCTGGACTGCAGCTCCCATCAGCCACGGCTGGCAACCGCCAACACCAGCTGGCGAGGGCGGGCGCTGTAGTCCCGGCACATCCACCGCACGCCCGATTGGGGAAGGGCCGTGGGGGGACTGAGCTGAAAGCCTTCTGCTCCCGCAGGCATGACGGAGGTGGTGCGGAAGGTCTCGCTGAGCCGCGCCATGCGTACCATGCAGGAGCTCTTCCCCGCAGAGTACGACTTCTACCCGCGCTCCTGGATCCTGCCTGAGGAGTTTGTCGTCTTCCTGGCAGAGGTACGCATGTCCCCTTGTCCCCCTGCACCTGCGGGGGGCCTTCCTGGCGGGGTTCTCCGAAGCTGGCGACAGGCCGGATGCCCCCTGGCACTGATGCTCGCTCAGCCCCACTCGGATCGGTGTTCTCCGGGCCGGCCGTTATGGGGTCTGCAAGCCCCACAGCCTGTCACAGGCATCATCCGGCTTTCCTCGCGAGGAGGCTCCCCTTGCGCTGCTGCCCATTCTGAGCCACAAGCCTTTGCGCCCGGCCCGGCCTCCAAGCAAGCATGGCCGGGCACCTGCCGCGGGGCAGGCCGACAGGGCCCCCAGAGCGAGAGCCGAGCCTCCTCCCGCTGCCTCTCCTTTTCTGGATTGCAGCTTCTCCTGCTCCGGCCGAGATGGCAGCAATGCTGAAAAGAGGAGCAGGGAACGCCAGTGCCGCTGGCTGCCTGGCCCCCGCCTGCGGTGCAGGCAAGCGGGAGGCCTGGATGGGGAACGGTGCGGAGTGAGAGCAGGCAGCAGGGGCGGGGGTGAGGCCCGCGGAGGCCCCTTGCGCCCCTGCCCGTGTGCAGATGCGCAGCTGGTCCTCAGAAACCCTCCTCCGCCGGACTCCAGACCGTGCCAAGCACTGGAGGAGCCAGCCGGGCTTCCTCTCCAGCCACTGCTTCTGCGTCTGCGTCTGGGCTCGGGTCGGAGCACCCACCTCCCTTGCCGAAGGGCGACTCTGGCGTCTCCCCACTCCGGTCCGGGCTGAAGCGCAGCCCACCTGAGCTGTGGGCGCCGTGGTTTTCAGCCGCTGCTGCAGCCCCCAGCATGGGCCGAGCGTCCCCAGCACCCACCCCCTCTTGGTAGAGGCTTTGATGCGCCATTCTGAGGAAAGCAGATGGCCGATCAAGCAGCCCCACATATGGCCCGTCTGTGTTTGAGAGAAAAGTACCAGTTTCGTTACCCAACTTCCTGTTTTATGCTGCTTCTACCGACACTGGAAGGATATGAAATCGCGCCTCGCAAAGCCCCACGAAGGGACAGGGGACGCGGGAGAAAGTGTGCGCGATTGTGCGGCACGCTGCCTCTCTGTGAAACCGCCACGCCGCTGGAATCACGGAAGGGCCAAGGTGCCTGCGGAGGGGCGGGCCCGAGCCGTGCATTTTGCAGTTTTCCCACACTGTTTCTGGAGAGGCGACCTCTGAGTCCAAAGAGACGTCGGGGGTTTCAGCCTTGTTCCTTTTTAGGTGCATAAGTTCAAGGACTCCAACCCGTCTTGGAAGCCCACCTTCATTGTGAAGCCCGACGGGGGCTGCCAGGGCGATGGGATTTACCTCATCCGAGAGCCCGACGACGTCTGGACGTCCGGAAACCTCCAGAAGAGGCCCGCGGTGGTCCAGGAGTACATCTCCAAGCCCCTCCTGATCGACAAGCTCAAGTTTGACCTCCGGCTGTACGTCCTGCTGAAATCCTTAGACCCGCTGGAGATCTACGTCGCCAGAGACGGGCTCTGCCGGTTTTGCACGGAGCCCTACCAAGAGCCGACGCTCAAGAACCTGCACCTGTCCTTCATGCACCTGACCAATTACTCCCTCAACGTGCACAGTGGGAAGTTCGTCCACTCGAACAGCGGCAACACCGGCAGCAAACGGACGTTCGCCAGCATCCTCGAGAGGCTGGCCGCCAGCGGCGTCGACGTCCGAAAGGTCTGGTCCGATATCGTTTCCCTGGTCATCAAGACGGTGGTTGCCCTGGTCCCCGAGCTGAAGGTGTACTACCAGTCCTGCATCCCCACGAGGAAGCGGGGGCCGTCTTGCTTCCAGGTACGTGTGGAATTTGGCAGGTTGCTCCCCGCTGCACGTGTGTTCCGGCCTGCATGCAAGTCCGTCTCGCCACTCTGGAGCCGGGGCAGGAAACTTGGCACCCTGCAGATGTCGCTGGAGTACGGCTCCCATCATCCATGAGCACGGGGCGCCGCTGCTGGGAATGCAACACCAGCTACTTCGGGAGAGGTTCTTCATGCCTTCTCTGAAGGGTTTAGAGACGTCTTGCTGGCAGCGGAGCCCCTCGTGTTCTTGCCCAAGTTCCCATCGGAGCCGGGTGTGGGGGAGCCCCCGCAATGGGGACAGGTGATTCGGGAAGGGCTGCCGGCCAGAGGTGGTCCCTTCAGGACAGCCCCTTAGCCATCCCTGTGCAAAGCGCCCTTCCCTTTCCGCAGCTCCCTGAGGTGCCATCTCCCTTTGGGACCCCACCTCTCGTTCCGATGGCACTTACGGTCGGTCCTTCAGCCGGTGCACTCCTGGAGCGCTTTCCCCGTGACGGGAAGCCGCTTCTGCCATTGCTCTTGTGCTTCCCCAGCGCCTCACACCCGGCTTGGTGCGGCCAGAAAATGGCTCCTTTTGGTTCTGCCGCGAGTGGATCCATTCTGCAGATGTTTTGGCTGGCGACAGGGAGGTGGGGGGAGCTGGAGTCCCAGCGTTTGACCCGACCTTTCAAGAACCGTGCTTCCAGCCGAGCCGACCAGCCGAGAGCTGTGATTATGTGCTCTCGCTCTATCATTGGAAGCTGCCAGGGTGACAATTTCCCCATTAGTGGCTCGCGATCCACAGTCGGAGGAGCCTGTCCGGGGCAGCCTGCTCGCCCTCTTGCCTCCCCCAGAAACCAGGCGCCCCGTCGAAAAGCCACTTCTTAGCAAAATCTTGTGGGTGGGAAACCGTGGCACAGCCTTCACCAAGACTGTGGTGTTCTCCATCTCTCGCGCTATGCTGGCAGGGGCTGATGGGAGTGGTAGTCCAAGCCTCTGAAGGGCTCCAGGTGGGAGAACGGCTGCCTTCGGTCTGCGCTTGCCCCACGGAGGCGGGCTGCGTAGCTTCCCCCGTCCGACAGCCTGGTGCAGGCCGTGATGTGAGCTTTCTCTTACATGCTCCGGCCGCTTGGAACGGGAGTCCTCCGGATGGGTTAAAATTTTCCCAGCATTTTGCCAGATGGGCAGGCCTCCCTCATAGAAGGCGCCTCTCGAGGAGGGACGCGTGCAACGGAGGAGCATCTTCCGCGGTGCCGGCCAACCGTCTCGTTTTCCTTGAAAGGATGCTCCGGGTGGGCTTTGGCATCCGGACAATGTTGCCTTCCGTTTGTAGCTCTCCCATGACTTCCTCCTGCCCCATCGGTCTTTGTCACTTTACTGCAAGAAGTCTGTTAACGGTTGGGAAACGTGGTGCCCCTTAGACGCACTGGGCCACAACGCCCATCACCCCTGACTATCAGCCATGTCGAGTATGGCTGTTTGGACCCGGAACTGAGAACATCTGGAAGCAACACCTGGCTTGCCTGTATCTGATGTAGGAAATTGGGGTGTGGGGTCGGTTTGGAAAGGGGAAGATGCTGCCAGTATCTCTTCTCCAAAGATTTTAGGGTTTGACATTCTCCTGATGAAGAACCTGAAGCCGATTTTGCTGGAAGTCAATGCCAACCCCAGCATGAAAATCGAATATGAGAAAGAGGTAAGTCGCCTTCTCTTTGGCCGGAGTGTGGAGACGCCTCGACGCCGCTTCCTTGGAAAGGCAGACGTGGAGTGCCGACCCCCAGGCTCCAGCCTGCCCGGGACGGCCTCGGCGTTCATCCACAGGATCGCTAACCGATCCCCTTAATAACAGCTTTGAGTGTCGTTAGTGCTGCTGCTGGTTTTCAGACTGGTTGCTGCGATTTTATCCTCTGCTGTTGCTTTTATTTTTGTCTTGTTTCCATTTGTCGGGCAGTTCAAACATGCAGTCAGTATGTTAAAACATAAAGATGCACTACTAAATAAACGCAAACATTAGAAAGGCCTCACAAAGGGAGGCACTTAGTCTGTCTTCTCGAAGTAGCCAGAGAGGTTGGCTGCGGAAAGAGCCAGTAACCAGCATCCCCTGTCAGGGGTCCCCAAGAGCTTGGCTAGTGATGGATGGACCCCTCTTCTTTCTTCCCATACTCAAGAATGGGCTTAATCCCTCTTCCAGTCCTTCTACTTAGAAACACAGAAACAGAGCAAGTCAGAAGGGGTCTCCCGAGCCATCTAGTCTGACCTCTGGCACCAGCCGGCTCCGCTCACGACATGCCCACCATGTGGACATCCAGCCTATCCTTGAACACCCGCACCGATGGGGCCTCAACGACCCTCCAGACTTTGCCAGGGGGGAACAGGGACCCACAGAGACAGGGTCCACTGCTTAAAAGGTTTCCCGTCCTCACGGGGATTCTGCCCGTCCAGATGTCCTGGCTAAGGGCCTTTGAGGGGCCTCACACTCGCAGTGAGTGGCAGACGTCTGAATTCACTGTTGGGGAGCTGTGCCCTGTCTGGGAACACGGCCGGGTTGCGCGCAGGCGACATGCGCAGAAGCCTCGGCACGTAACCAGCGTCTGCTTCGGCTGTCTCAAGCTTTCTCCAGGAGTCACCCAGTGTGTCCCAAGCCCCGTGGATGAGGAGGTCAAGGTGGCCGTCATCCGGGACACCCTCCGGCTGGTGGACCCTTACAAGAAGGAAGCAGAGGCGCCGTGAGTATCTCTTGATTTTGCGTCCCGTTCAGACGTGCGCTGCGCTTCGCGATCTCGAGTGCCGCGAAGGCTCGGCTTGGCTCGACTCGACTCGAACGGAAATGGCAGAATTGTGCCTCGGGCAGTCAAAATCCCGCATCGGAAGCAGTGCGTTGCGCGACCCGTGTGCGCCGATCTCGTGTGCGCGCGCTCGTCTCGCCTCGCGTACCCTTTCCTGCTCTGGATTCCGTGACTCGTTGAAGTTTCAACTCGTTGCCGCTGCTGCCCCCCCCCCCCCGTTTTTGAATGAAAATGGAGTCCCTGTTCCCACAGGGCCGCAAGGGGGAACTCACAAGCAGGACCCGAGTGCCAAGCAAAGCACCCTCTTGCCCATGTTCCCCAGCAAGTGCAGTGCGCAGGCAGACTGTCTCAGATGCTGCTGGTGGCCCAGAGCCGTCAGGACGGGCTGCTGCTGCTGGCTTTTTCCTCCCGGCGTCTTTATGGCCACCCGCTTTGGGAGCAGTTGCCGCATCGCGCGGGTGCAAAGTCCACGGTTTCAACGATGCGCTACGTGCAGAAGGCGTTTCCGTTGTCTGTTCCGCCCCTCCCGGTGTCCAGCTTTTTTGCGTGGCTCCAGGAGAAAAGCTTGCTTACTGCAGTGGGGCTTCTGGGGGCGCATCCCCACCTTTTCTGGCCCTGGCGCCACCGAAAGATAGCGATCGAGTGCCCAGCCGCCCTCCTTCCCTACCTCCCGGCCCTGCCCGCATTTTCATTTTAATCACTCCCTCTAATTTTGCATCCGGCATCTTAGTCATTGGCACGTTCTGTTCCACACATTTCTGATTCCTGGGCATCGTCTCCGATTCTTGAAATCTGGCAGCAGCACATTGCATATCCGTTCGGTACGAAAGCCACATGACGAGGCTGGTGATGGATCGCCTCTCTCATCCTGGCTGAAATCGGTGGAAATGGCGTGGGGGAAACGTGGGAGAGAATAAGCGTGGCCTTTCCCAGGGACACGCTCTCCCCTCCCAGCTCCCCAGCAGCCAGCCAGCACGAAGCGTGTGGGGGGACCCAAGCCCATCCGGAGGGGGAGGCCACCTTCCCACAATGGATCTGGAGCCGCCGCGCTCGCGCGCGCGCTCTCCGTCTGGGAACGCTGCAGAGAGATAAAAGGTTGCGGGCGAAGTGTCGCAGTTGATCAGTGCTACCGTGTGGGACTGGCACGATCCGGGCTTTGCGTTCACTGGAGAGGCTGCCTGCGGAGGAGCAGGGCTGGGCCGGGCCGTCCCAGCTGGATCTCTTCTCGGCCATCCCGGACGTGGCATGCCGGCCTCAAATTACAAGAAGCCCGGATCTGGCTGGACGTCGGGAAGATCTCCCTGACTGTCAGGGCAGTACAACCATGTGGCTCACGACCTAGGGAGGTGGTGGGCGAGCCTGGAGGTGCTCAGGAGCAGCTGCTAGGGATGCTTGTCCTCGGAGTCCTGCCCCCATCATCCCAGTGCTCTGATTCTATGCACATTTGGGTGGAGAGGAGCTGAGAAAGATCCGGTTGCTTTTAGAAGGGAAGCGAGGCGATGCCGAGCCCACAAACATCCGTGTCCTCGCGAACCGAATGCTAGTCCAGATGTGCCCAGATCCATCCGGAGGATCCACAGAACGCCTGTGGGGGTGGGGGGGGGTCCGGCTTGGGGGAGGCTGCTCCAAGTCCTCCCCACAGATCCCCTTTTGCATTGGCGAAATTACAGGGATCAGAAGAGGAAGCTCAGCTTGATGGTCGCTCAGAGACATTCCCAGAAAGATGAGCCACCGGGGCTGAGGAAGCGCATGATCCCCGGAAGGCGACTCCGGTGGAGTTGGGATTTTAATTAAACACCTGCTTCTAAGCAGTCGTTCAGAGCAGAGTGGGCACAGAGCACAAGGTGGAGGGTTTTGCTGCTGCTTCCTAAGCGAATCGTGTGCCTTTAGGGCCTGCGGATGTTCAGAGAGACGGCAAAGCGGCTTCCATTTGTTGGTGACAAATATTGTGACGGTTTTTCTTTTTGTGTATTGAAAACTGCGGGCGAGAAGAGCAGAATTTACCATTCCTTTCGCACCTTGCCTGCCTTCAGAAGGGGTAAGGTCAGTTATCAGTGTAATCGAAAGATAAAATTTGCATTTTAAATCTAATTTTTAAGACATTAGAAAGCAAAACAGCGCCGGCCCACAATACAGCAGCAAACCGAGGCGGTCCAAGTCCAGCTGATAAAAGCGCCACCGGCAAATTTTGGAAGGGAGGATTTGGTAGCTTCGTGCAGGGACCCCCTCTCCTGCCGGCCTCTGCACCTTTCTTTCCCTCTGCAAGTTCCCTCTTCGTCGCTTGCGCAGCAAGCGATGCTCGGGGTCGGGGACGGAACGAACAGCCGTTTCCTGCATGCGGAGAAGCCCCCCCCCGGCCGTCCCCCCACTTATGCAGTTCAGGCGGTGCAGCCGGCCCTGCCCCGTCCATTTCAGGCATAATTTATCCCTCGGTTCTCAGTCCTGGGCAGCCAGCGGCGCTTGGCGGTTCCCGGCGCCAGGGATCAGCCGAGGAGGCTCATCGCTTTGCTTTGCTGATACGAACTGTCTCTGGCCCCCGGCCGCCGGCCCCTGGCCCCGACTCACCGCCACGCAGTCGGCACCTCTGTGGCCCCTTCCGGACCGCTCGCCTGCTTTGGCCTTGTGGGCTGACAGTTCCCGGGGTCTGGGGCCTTTTCCTTGCAAACCCCCAGCAGGACTGGCCCAGATCCAGCGGGCTCCAGGCCTGTTTTCAACCCCAGGAGGGCTGCCTTCTCATGGCGTTCTTCTTCGGCTCGCTGGCTTTCTCTCCTGCTCTTGAGCTGAAAGGGCCCCAAAGCACCTTTCGCAGATTCGGGATGAGACGGCTGCTGCGCACGGGCTTGCAAGCTGAAAGACACGGCACGAAAGGAAAAGGGATGGGAGAGGAGGAGGAAAAGAGCAAAACGCAGGTGCCAGTTTCCTGCTCTCGGGGTTCTTGTAGGTGTTCCTTCTGGCAGGGAAGCCAGGCCAGAGTGCCTGAAGCTGTTCCTTCCTTGCGATGTCTGAGTCCAGGCTGGCCTCCCTCTCGCTCGGATGCTTTTCCTGGGAGGCGGCGGGGAGTGTGGCAGTCCCATGTGGCCTTTGGTCCTTCCTCCGGAGCTGCAGACTGGGGCAACGGCCAGGTTTTTCTCCCCAGCACCTGGTGCCCAGACTGGGTCTGACGGTGGAGGCTCCATTTAGCTAGTGTGGCTGGCAGAAGGCAGCCCGCCTTCCCCCCTCCACGGACGTGGCTAATGTAGAGGGAGGGCGGAGGGGGCTCTTGGCGGGAGCTCGCGCCGTCCGTCCCCCCCCCCCGGCGCCTTCTGTCACAAGCATCCTCCGGCGTCGGTTCAGCGGCCCTTCCTGACTTTGTTTACGATCTCGGCCTCCCAAACGGCTTCAGAGGCCCCAAGAAACGCCATCGCAGGCGGCAGCTGAAGCCCTTCTCTTGCAATTGGGAAAACGTCCTCTTCCATTAAGTATAAATTAACTTAATCACCAGGTATGGGAGACAAAGCAGCTATAAACTCCCCAAAGCTTCAGTCAAAATTAAAGTTCTATTTAAAAACCCAGTTAGTGTTTTTCAGCAGCTTGCCCCCCCCCCCCCCGCCCTCATTTGCAAGAAAGAACTCCTCATGTTTTGCAGAAGTGAAATGGTAGATATTGGAACACACCTGGAGCAAGCGGAGAAGGAGCGTGTGTGGGCGCCTTGGGCGGGTCATACGCTAGCGAGCGAAGAGCCAACTCGCGATTTTTTAAAATGCAGATGGGCCGCTCGTGTCTCAGGCAAAATGGTTTTTTTGCTGTTCACGAGTTTCTCACTCCTGCTCCCAAACGGAGGTGTAAATCTACGCAGCTTGCAGCTCCTGGCAGCGCTTGGAAGAACTGCTGCCAAGCGTCCCTGGGGGTTTCCCCATTTCCATAGAAGTTCTGCAAGGCTCCGGTTGCTGCCACCAGTTTATAATTTCCATAGCCCCAAAGCTTGGGCTCTCAGCGGCCCGTCCCTGCCTGTGATCCGAGGTGCCTCGGTGGCACGGGATGCTCACAAACACTCTGCAGGCTCTCGGTAAGGGAAGAAGAGGACTTACCTGCCACCCCAGCGCCAGAAGGAAACGACGAAGGATCAAGGAGCAGGGTGCACCGGGTGCCGTTGATGGGACTGACTGAGATGTGGGCGGGGGGGGCGAAGAGGAGAGAGGAAGAGGGCTATGCCATCAGGTGCCCAGACGGGGCGTGGTTGAGCCACCGCTGAAGCTGAGAGGTGGCACTTGGCCACTGAAGCCGCCTGGGCCTCCAGGGATGAGGATGGGAGAAGCAGGGCGCCCAGACTATCACCCGTTCCTTCGAGGGGAGCGCAGCCCCATCCAGTGGGTTGGAGTCCCTCCACCTGGGCGGGAGAACCACCCAGGAACAGTGTCAGGGATCTGCCAGGGAGCCATCGCCCAGGCCAGAGTTGTGGTCCGGCCCTTCTGGGACCCGGTCCGGCCGGCAAGAGACGAGGCCGGTGTTGTCCGTTTAGTTTCTCCAACGCCATGGCCCCGCAGGGAGCGGCGTTCCCTAGCTCAGCCACAGTGGGCAGGCAGAGCCCTCTCTGTCGGCACGCAGGCCATGTACTCCCAACGAAGGTTAGGGGTAAAAAATAGGGTGTCCTGGCACACTTCTGATGGTTGGAATGCGCTTCGAATGGGCAGAAATGTTGAGCTGTGCAGAAAAACCCCATAAAGGAAGGCTTTTAAAAAATCGCATTATTTTCCATGGGAATTGATGCCTATTTTAGGGTCAGGGGGGTGGTCCAGTGTAGGGTTAGGGTTAGCCAGACGAGGTGCCCTGGCACGCTTCTGATGGTTGGAATGCGCTTTGAATGGGCAGAAATGTTGAGCTGTGCAGAAAAACCCCATAAAGGAAGGCTTTTAAAAAATCGCATTATTTTCCATGGGAATTGATGCCTATTTTAGGGTCAGGGGGGTGGTCCAGTGTAGGGTTAGGGTTAGCCAAACGAGGTGTCCTGGAATGGTTTTGATGGTTGGAATGTGCTTAGAATGGGCAGAAATGTTGAGCTGTGCAGAAAAAAACTCTAAAGGAAGGCTTTTAAAAAATCGCACAATTTTCCAATGGAACTTTGTCCCTATTTTAGGGTCAGGGGGGTGGCCCAGGGTAGGGTTAGGGTTAGCCACACGAGGTGCCCTGGCACGCTTCTGA
>JAIXND010000773.1:13109872-13122473 GCA_023646645.1 Varanus salvator macromaculatus
TATTTTAGGGTCAGGGCGGTGGTCCAGTGTAGGGTTAGGGTTAGCCAAACGAGGTGCCCTGGAACGCTTCTGGTGGTTGGAATGCGCTTAGAATGGGCAGAAATGCTGAGCTGTGCAGAAAAACCCCATAAAGGAAGGCTTTTAAAAAATCGCATTATTTTTAATGGGACTTGATCACTATTTTAGGGTCAGGGGGGTGGCCCAGGGTAGGGTTAAGCCAGTGGTGGTGAACCTGTGGCACACATGCCACAGTCGGCACGCAGAACCGTCCCTGTCAGCACACGGGACAGGTCACCTCAGCATCGCCCAGCAGCTGAGCATCGGATATCAGCGCACATCGGGGTCATGCGCATGCTTGGAATGGAGTAGTGGCGCCAGGCAATGATGTCATGAGCCACGATCCATGAGCCGTGACTCGTCCGAGCTTTCGCGTGGCCGGTCAGTGCAGTGCCAAGGATATATATATATTTGCTTGGACCGGCTGTGATTTATTTCTTCTAAGCTAAACCCTCAGTTTTCGGTTTCATTGCCGTGCTGGCTCTTTGCGATAAATCAGTGGGTTTTGGGTTGCAGTTTGGGCACTCGGTCTCTAACGGTTCGCCATCACTGCCCTGCATGGCTGCCAGGAGGGCTGCTGGCGTGTTGCAACCCCTTGAGCCCCACTGGAGAGACCATCCAGCCCCTGCACGGCCCGGGACGGTGGTGGGACAGGGCCGCTGTCGGCCTGAAGTCGCACATCACGCCTCTGGCTCAGCGAGCATTCGAGCTCCGGCTGCCGCCGGCCCGTTTCCCGCACTTTCCTGATCACACCACACCGGCTGGCTTTTCATTTGGAGACATCTCCGCTGGAGCCTGCCCGAGTGCCGAGTTTCCTGGCCTGCCGGCGCTGCTTGCTGGTTGCTTTTCTTGTTTCTCTGCTTTGTTCTCTAATGGCAGAACATCAAATGAAGCACAAGCGACCAATCCTTCTGCTTGATGAACCAGGAGCGCTTGCAATGCAATTATCTAATCTGCAGGTATTTAAGGCGTGAGCGAACGCAGCATCGTGTCTCCGCTGGGCTTCCGTCGGCGCTCCGTGAGCCCTTGGACTAGCCGCGCTTGTTGGGTTTTGTGTAGAAATTTGTTCGGCTCCGGACTGGGATTGGCCTGTCCTGGTGTCCCAAGCCGTTGGGAATCATGTGCTCGGATCCGGGATGCTGAGAGATTCTGGAGAACGGCAGTTTCGGGAAGGCTGTTGTAGGCCTACGGCTCCGTAAGGAATTTGGTTTGGGGGTGGGAATCGGCTGGCTTTCCTCAGCTTTGTTGCCCAGACTCCGACCTGCGCTCTTTCCGTCCAGTCCACCTGGCGCCTGGTTCTGGGAGCTCCTCCTCCTGCACATGCAGCTTGGGGGTGTTGCGTTCTTTCTGTGTGCCTGGTGCATTTTGTGCAAGGATTACGGATGTGGCGCACTGGGCATAAAGGAGTCACCAGAGTCCCCCAACGTTCGGGGCTTGATCTCGGCTCGGCTCACTGGGCAGGGCCACGCACGGGGAAGAAGCCAGGGCGTGCAAGAGAGCCGTCGGGGTTTGGCCTTCTCATCCCTAGCCTGACTACCCACGTGCTTTCGACAACAGCTCGTGCCTGCACAGCACGCTTCGGCATTATGGGCCGTGCGGTCCCAAACACCTGGAGAGTCCTGGTCGCCTCTCGTGCTCCACCTCCTCACCTAGGCGAGCGCTGGCAGGGGATTCGGGGACCGTTTGTCCTTGTCCACAGCCCAGAGTCCCTGCCAGAGCAAGGTTTGCCTGTGCAACGCAAGAGCTGATCGTTCCCTCTTGCATTCGGGTGACAGGTCCCTGATTAAGAGTTGAGACCCCCCCCCCCCGGCCCCCAAACATGAAATATCCTAACTGAGCGTTTTTTTGTCTGCGCCACAGTGGCAGCTCGGTCCTCTGTCGGGCTTTGAACTTGACGGCTGCTGTTTGGCCCTCCAGAGCTGTAAATCTCGAAGCCTTTAATTAGCAGTTGGAAATGCAGCCGAGGGAGGCCAGCAAGAGTGTATTAGCATAAAGATTAAGGCCGCCGAGAATGAAGAGGATCTGGTGCAGACAGGGGGAAAACATTAATAAATTAGTAAGCATGTATAAAAGATAAAACAGCCGTTTGGATTTTTATAAGCTCTGCTCAAATTGAAATTCCGTGTCTCCCCCTTCCCCACTTCACATTCCTTCTTCCTCCTTTAAAAGTTGCTAATATTTTCTTGACTGGTGATGCCTTCGGAAGGGAGCTCTGCCGTGAGTTGCAGAATCGGAGAAATGAATGTATCGGGGTCAGCGATGAATATGTAAGCCAAGCTGTGTGCTTCGTGCCAAGCCCCTTCCTCAGGCTTGACCTTTCCTTCACTGTGCCGGTCGGAGGATCTGGTTCTGCCGGGCCGCCGGCCCCGTTCCCCCCTGGCCTGGCTTGTGGGCTGGTGTGCCGCCGCCTTTCCCATCTCTTCTCCGAGCCCCCGAGCGGCTTCCTGGCTTGCCCTTTCTTCCATGTTTGCAGGGAGAGGTTGGAGTGCAGCATAGCAGGGGCGTGTGAGAATTGTGTTTTGATCAGCATTTACCCAAATTTGCAACTTCCTCCGGAGTGGGCGCGTAAAGCATCTGAGGTTTAAGAAATTTGAATGCAGGAGGAACTGGAAACCATAGGCGTGTCCTTCCAGGGCTTTGAGCGCCTTCCTCTGGAATCCCCGTGTATCCATGATGCCAGTGGGAGGCCTTTGAGCAAATTTAATAAATACAACAAATAGATCATAGTAGTTCTTAAGTAGGACCTCCACCTTTCTTCTTCCTCACCTTTAATAGCTACCTGGCCAGCCAAGGTCCTCTTCATGCCTGGAAGAGCTGCACCTGTTGAATTTGGCTGGTATAGATGGGTGAGAATTTTGTTTCCATTCAGTTTTAGTGCATTGACTGACATTTGCAAACGTTCCTCATATTCAAGAGGGGAGGGTCAAAAGTCCAAATGTGGGGGAAAAGCGGAAATGGCTAATTCACTTCCTCCTCGTGCTAAACAGCAAGGTGACCTCACAAAAGTGGCACCTGCAGGCAAAGGAAGGCATTAATGCTGCGAGGCGCCCTGAGATGTCATGCGTGAAGGACGGCATATCGATGCTTTAAAGAAATAAATTTGAGGAGGAAATATTCCAGGGGTTTGCAGCTTTCACCCACCTGCGTAGGAAACGGGAATGCCTGGGGGCTGTCGGGGCAACGGGTAGAGCCCCGCTCTCTGTCTTTCCCAGGATGTGGCTGGGGAGGCTGTTCTGGGGGGAGGAGAGCCCAGGCCAGGCCATCCCCCCTCGCTTTCGGCAGCCCCCTGGGACCCCCATTAACCTTCTCTGTGATGTTTTGCCTCGGAAGAGGAAACCCTTCGATTCAGTCCACATCTTGCTTTCCGCCGGAGTCTGGGAGGCAACTCGGCGGGTGCCTCCGGCAGGCGGCTCCGCATGTTGGGAATGAGGGCGAGCAGCTTCTGCTTCTGTGAGCTGCATTTAGTGGAAGCTTTTAAAAATCAAAGGTGTTTCAGGTGTGCGGGGGGAGCCTTAGGAGTTGTGTTGCGTCGTGTTGTCCACGTTACCCAGATGGCTGATTTGGGGGTGGCGGGAAAGCCCCCCAGGGACGTTTTGCTGCCAGGAACGAAAATGAGCCAGAACATGGTGGAGATCTTGGTTGGGCTCCAGCTTCATCTCTTTGTGGGGGTGCCTGGCCCAGGCCTCTTGGCCGGAGCCCCGATTCGCGTGAGTACCTCTGCCGAGCAGGCCATCTGGAATCGCCGCAACGTCTCGCCCCGAGTGATATTTGGAGGGGTCTGCTTCTCCGAGCGCAGAAGGACTGGCCGAAGCTGCGCCGAGGCCGAGGGGACTGGTCTCACTGGAATCTCGTTCCCCTTCTATCCCGGCCTCGACTGATGCCGCTTTTCTCCGGCTGGCCCCTTGCTTCCCAATCCGAGTCTCGAGGGAGGGCCGTGCCCCTTCACGGAGACAAGTAAAGTAATATTTGAGGCATCATGTGACATATAAGCAGAATTTGCCTCGGGGCAAACGGCTTAAAGGGCTCCACCCTGTCCTGGGCCGTATCCACGCTCAGTCTTGCTCCTACTTCGCCTCGCTCAGAATGGTTTCTCCTAAGCCCGAGTCAGTGTTTGCGCCCGGGTTCTTCTCTAAGCCCTTGAAAATGGGTTTTTGAAACCGCGAACACGGGCAGGATGCTAATGGAGAGGCGCTACCGCTTCTCTGGGGAAGTGGGGGGTGCGGGGGGGGGGGCAAACGGGCATGCGAAATGCATTTCTGGTGTTGCTGTTTGGACTGCAGCGCCGAGGCCGGCAATGCCGCATCGCAGGAAAACGAGGACTTGCTTGAAGAAGGGTTTGTGGAAAAACTGGAGCTGGGTGGCAGCGAAACGCCGGAGAGCAGCATCCCCACGTTCTCCTTGAAGCAGGTCTTTCCGAAATACGCCAAGCAGTTCGACTACCTGCGGCTGGTGGACCGGATCGCCACGCTGTTCATCCGCTTCCTGGGTGTGAAAGGGACGACTAAACTGGGACCGACCAGTTTCCGGACGTTTATAAGGTGAGGAGTTTGGCGATCTTGCAAGACAATGACCCGGAGTTTGGTCCCTGGTGCAGCATCCGTGTGCTCCTTCCCCCACTTTGCCGGGAAAATTTTGGGATGCATTGGTGGCTGCTGTTGCCTGCCCCCTTTCTCGGTCTGTTCAGAGCGGGATCCGTCGGGGGGCTTCTCTCTCACGCGAGGGCTTTTATCCACTTCTGGAGCATGGAGAGGATGCGGGGAGAGCTTGCTTCCTCCGGCGTCACATTGAAACGGGGGGATTGGCTCCCGCAAGAGGCAGTGCCGGCCGCTGCTTGGGGTGGCTTTCGAAGGGGGTGCGGCAAACGCGTGGAGGGGAGGAGGCCGTCCGTGGCTACTAGTCCTGGGGCCTGCATCTTGCACCCACCAGTTGCTGGGGAACATGGGTGGCAGAGGTCAGGCAACGGGAGGCTGGACTGATGGACTTGGGAGGGCATGGACAGCCATACTTTCTTCATTTGTGCTTCAAATGCTGAACTCCTGCACTCGGGGAATCTGAAGTTCAGCCCCGAGAAAGGCCAAATTCGGCAGGATGCACAGATTGCAAAAAGCTAAACTAGGTCGAATCATGTCGGTGACGTGGCGTGACAGATTCTCCGGCTTTTGCAACGTTGCATAATTAAAATTGTTCTTGCAAAGCATCCATCTACCTCCTGGCTTTGGAGGGTGGAGCAAGGGCCTCCCATACAGCAGTAAGGACTAGCAACTTGCTCTTATCCTTTAAATTAAAATTGGATTCTGGACCCCGGGCAGCTTTGCACCCCTTGCCTTCTGTCCGTCCGTCCGTCTGGGGAGCTGGGAGTCATTCCCAGCACGGTCAGAACGTTGGGCCAAGAGGGAAGACCTCCCGGATGCGACAAGATTTTTACTGGTGCTAAATTTCAAGGCACCTGTTTGTCATGTTATTCCTGTTGTTGGTTTAATACCTGCCAAATATTAGAGGTGCTTGGAGAAGGCAAAGCAAGCGGATAGAAACGCTGCTCTGTCTCAAGGCGCCTACCTTCTGTCGGTGGAGGAAAATGGTGGTAGGCAAGGCGCGGTCAGCACAAGCTGCCTCCCTTACTGAGGTTTAGAGCCTCCATATTCACGGGCAGTCTACCTCTGATGCCCAAGGCTTCAGAAGCGGGAGCAGCTGGTGCTGAGAAAGGGGAAGGGAGCAGAGCCTCTTGCCAGGGGCCACATCCGGCGGACTGGGGGTCCTCAGGTGGCCTTCCTGGCACCGCCCTCTTCCCCCAACCGCCAGCCATGGGCTTCTCCCCAGAGTCCGTGCAGCCTCCCCACCCCTCTGAGCGGCTGAGCTCCGTCTCCTGAGCTTCCCTTGCTCCTAGTAGGAGCTTTAAGCGGGAAGGCGCTGGAGCGCCGACTGTGTGCCCCCCGCCCCGTTCTCCCCCCGCCCCGCCTCTGCCAGGCAGCCCCAAGAGCGCAAACCAGGCGCTGGGGCTGGCGGGGGCTCTGCGCCCCACCCTCATGCTGGCCCCGGCGGTTCAGGCCAGGGCCGCCCACCTGCCTGCAGGGAGCCGCTGTGCCCCACCACGCGTCCCCCAGAACCCCCTCTTCCGCTTCGGCCCCATGTCTGTCTTCCACCCTGGCAGGAACAGTAAGATAAACAACAGCGGCTTCAGCATGGCTGCGGCGGACATCCTGTACATCGACATCACCCGGCGGGGCAGCAGCCTGGACCAGCGGGACGCAGGTGAGCCCAGCCCCGCGCGGTCCGGAGGGGGTGCTGGCGGGGGCCGGGGGGTCTGCAGCGCCCCAGCTGTGTGTGGAAGTGGCGGGATCCCGGGATCAGGGTGTGCGAGGGGCCTGTTGGATCATGGAACCCATCAGGTCCTCGCTGCAGCGGGCACGGCCTGCTGCCCCGCGTGCCAAGCGCTCCTGCAGCGCTCACCCCGGTTCGCGTCCTCAGGCCCCTTCAGGACTGAGTTTTCTTGCCTTCGGGAAGGCTGAGCCCTTGCAGAATTTTGCTAAGGTATTTGCAAATCTAGGGGAACAACGACAGGCTATTAAAACTTCCCCAGTGCTGAACGAAGTTGGCGGAAGCGCTCAACTTCGGAGTTTCATTAGTAAGTACCAAAATTGATAGGCGAGCAGAGCCGCCGGAAGCTAATTTTTCATGTTTATTGCTTCAGACGAACATTGCCATCTGGCCTATTGTTAATTCTCTATTAGCGCTTGGGTTTGGTTTGCATCTTAAATGGCTGCAGATAAGCGGGGTCTGTTGTTCGTGGGATGCTGCTTAGCCCCGATGTGTGTGTGTGTGTGTGTGTGTGTGTGTTTGTGTGCATGCACTTGTATGCTTGCTGCGTGCTTTGTTTATCAGCACTGTGTCTTTGTTTCGCTGAGCAGAACAGGCGTGAAGCAAAATATTTATTTACACGGCATTCAGGGTACCCGAATCCTTCCCCGCTCCTTCTGCGAAAGCAGCGTGCCTTCCTCCGAGCCACACCAAATGCAGCTGCTCGCAAGTTGCCCAGAGTCTCTCCCCAGGCCGGAGGGCGCCTTTCCTTGCCTGGGGGCGTGCCGCTTTTCGGCAGCCGGTACAGGGTGCGGGACGGAGGGTCCAGGCCCCTCTGCCTTTCCCCTGGCTTGGCACTGGCTCCCTTTTCCCACAGACGCACCCTGCTCTGAGGCCCCATCCTGGCTGCACCGCCAGGATCCCGTCAGCCGAGGGAGGTAGCCAGTTCCTGTCCGCCAGGCCCTGCGCAGCCCCAGCCGCTGGATCCCCTGCCCAGGCGACCCCTCTCAGCTCTGAGGACCCGTCCAGATCGGGACAGGCAGGCTGGGAGGTCCGCGCGGGTCTGCATTTCCCCTGCAGCGACGGCCAGAGGAAAAGGGGAGGCTTGGCAGTTTCCGGGGATTTCTGAGGACAAGCGGCACCATTTTTTAAAACGAATTCGCCCCTCAGAAGCCCCTGCCGTGGGCCACAGCCAGATTTCAGTGGCAAAGAGGCAGATTCCTGGGGGCCCAGACCCCACCTTGCCCCTGTGCTTTGTCCCCTTTCCTGGCGGGGGCCTCAGGGCTCGGGACCCACGGGGGCTGTCCCTGCTCGCTCTGGTGCTGGTTTGCTCCTCCAGCTCCTGCCCCGTCTGTGGATCATGGCTCTTGCTGTGCCGGGCAAGACCCAGCCGGACGAACAGGCCCTGGAGCTGACAGGGCCGCCCTGGAGCTGGAGCTGCGCCGGGAAGCCCCCTCGCTGCATGCCGCTGCCTGGGATGCTGGAAGGGACGGGGAAATCATTCCGTGCCCGTCATGCCAGGGCTGGGAATATCCCGACAGGACGGTCCGTGGGGGCCCTTCAGGGCCGCCCACCCCGCTCGCCCTCCCGTGCGTTTGTGTTGGCCGTACCCCTCCTTCTCCTGGTGTGGAAGCCAAGGTGGCCGCATGCGGGTCCCAGGCGGTCCCCCTCCAAGCTCCACCACCCCAGGCCTGCCCAGCATCCGCAGCCCGGACGCCGTGTGTGCCTTCGGGCCGCACCACGCGGGTGCCGCTGCTTTTCCTTGCGCATGGCCAGAAGGTCCGGCGATGCTGCGGGGCCCGTGAGCTCGGCCTGCGAGTGCCGGTGCTTGGCAGTGGTCGCGCTCATGAGTTTGTTCCGGGGTGTGGGAGCTTGGGCGCCGTCGTGCGACAGCCCCATAAAAGGGAGACGCGTGTGCAAAGGCAGAATTAAAAACCCACGTTTGGAAAACGATGGCATTTATTTTACAAGGGACGTTTGTCCCTGCGTGCTCCCCGGCAGGTTTATAATGTGTGCTCTGGATCCCAGTGAACCGTGAAACAGGAAGCTTTAAATGCCCGTTTTGCGTCCCTTACACCGATTAAATTGTCAGGTTTTATTAAACATTGTAACGGATGGGTTTTATTTCAATATCGACAAAGATGCTCTATACCAGGGAACTGGGGATGGAAATTAGAGTGTTACCCACCGGGGGGATGCAGACGAATCCCCTTTGCCTCCCCCTCAAAAGAAGAAAGAGTGGGGGATGCGTTCTGCTACTCCAACTCTGGAGACAGTCGCCTTTGGATGTGCGAATCGGATACGCAGTTTCCCCGTGGATCATCTGCAGGCAGGTGAGGAGGAGGGCAGAGGCGAGAGGGATGCGCCACTGCCCGGCCGGCTCTGCCTGCGCTTCTGTGAGGCCACGGAACGTCCATCGCCATTCCAACTGCGCGCTGTGCGGCATATACGCTCCCGGAGGCCTGTGGCCAGGCAGGAACCCGTATTTCTCACAATAAGTACGGTCACGCCATCCTCTCCGTTCCCGTTATGATGCTTTAAAGGACCCTTGAAGGATTGGGAGAAACGTCAGGGGGCGGGGAGAGCTCTCTGCAGGCACGTGGGGGCCTGTGCGTCCCACACCGAAGGCCCGGCCAGAGAGGGCCTCCTTTCCAAAATTTTGCACCCGGTGCAACATGGCGGCGCTGCGAGCTTCCTTGTTTTAGCGACGGCCCCCCTCGCGGGGCAGGCGCTTGCGAGCGGGAAGCACATGGCGTTTCCTGCCCGCCCCGGCGGATAAAATGAACGCTGGGCGTCGGCGTCTGCTGCGTTGTGATAAACCCGGCAGGTTGCTTGGCCGACGACGTGCCGCCCGCCTCTCAGGTGACTCCGGTCGCAGCCCTCGGTGGAGGGGGATTGCGCGCCGGAGTGTCACTGTGTGCTTCAAAAGAGCCCCCCGCCACTCGCCTCCACAGCCCCGATCGAATGTGCAGAAATAGCAACGCAGAGCACATGTTCTTTGGAGCCTTATCGGAAAATTGCTCTCCTTCAGCGTTTGTCCTTCCCTGAACAAGCCCCCCCAAGCCCCTTCCGGATTGCAAAAAGTTCAGCGGGGACGCTGTGCCTCACGCCTCTCCTCTCCTCTCCTCTCCTCTCCTCTCCTCTCCTCTCCTCTCCTCTCCTCCCAGGGATGGGGCTGCAGGCTTTTGTGGAGGCAGTCTGCTTCCTGGCGCAGAAGAGGTACAAGTCCCTCGCTCTCCACGAACAAGTGGAACTGCTGATTGATTTCTGCGAGTACAACCTGGAAGGGCTGGACGAGAAGCGCCTGGCCTGCGGCCAAGCCGTCTCCGAGCGCCACGTGGCCCTCGTCACCTGCCATCACGACCGGTTGCACCTCAGCCCGTCTGCGCACGCAGCCCCCGCTGCCCTGGCAGCGCGACCCAAGAACTGGTCGACGGCGGGCTCCCGGCCCTGAAGAGGCTGCCTTTCCCCGGGGGAAGCGAGGGCCTCCTGGGCCAGCAGCCACCTGCGCTGCGGGAGGAGGACGGCTCTCGTTCTGTTCCTCGCTGACCCCAGAGGATGCTCCTCTACCACGATCCCTGCGGTGTGGCGACCCCTCCAGATGACGGCTGTCGTGGGAAGCTGTCTATGGAGCGCGTCCTGCCAGGGTGGGGAGGCCGGGAGCATCGCTGGCACCGTGGGACCCACGCCCGGGAAGGACCCGGTTCGCCAGGGGCAGCCCAGCTGTGACTGTGCCCTGCAGAAGCCTGGGGGGGGGGTGGCAAGCTTTGCAGGAGGAGGGGGTGTGAGGCGGGGAGTGTCGGGAGTGGGGGCAAAGCGATGGAAATGGCGGAACACATTCCTGAGGGTAAACTAAAATCCTATTTATGTATTCCAGCCGCTGTGTAAGGGCTCGTTTCATTCTGAAGGACTGGGGGCGTGGGACTGGAGCTCAGCGCCACTCTGTGCGGATGGCTCGGGTGTGCTCTGCTCTTGGGCAGAGTGAGCGCCAGGGCCAGCCAGCCCATCATCCCTGGTGGAGGCCTCGGAGGGCTCTTGCCTCGGAGCGGAGTGCCGAGGTCGAGGGCATGCAGTGGGTCTCTGATCTCCGTGGCGGCAGGAGGGTGGGCAGCTGCGAGGCTCTGCGCGTCCCCCAGGGCTCTTGAGGGCACGCTGATGCCCGTGTCAGGCAGCCGAGGGCTCTGGCGCTCTCCGGCAGAACGCCCTGCTTGGGAGAGGAAGCTCTCCAGCCGGGCCACACGAGCATCCCCGGCAATTTGGTGTTCCAGAAATAGAAGCGTCAGTTGAAATGCTGGAGCGGCACGTCTCCAGCAGCAAAGCTTCGAGTCCTTGAAGCCGAAAGGCCTGAGTGAGGCCCGACGGCAGCCCAGAAGCGAGACGCGTGGGGAGCCAGGGGGTCTGAGCCGGCCTGAGGGGGGGCGCCCTTCAGGGGGCGCCTCGCAGCGCCCTTGCCTCCTCTCCACGGTGAGCAGAAGCAAAGCACGCGCACGGCAAGCGAGCAAGCGCCTTCGAAGCTGTGCACCTTTGGACACAGGTGTGCAAGGGCAGAGTTTGCTCAGCTCCGGGTGTGCAAGGCCCCTTCCCACCTTCCTTTCCACTTCAGCTTGAACCAGCAACGGAAACTCGGTGAGTCGTTGGCTTCTTGTCGCTCAGAGCCCACAGCCTGCCTGATTTCTACAGGACTGGAAAATCGCGCTCCATCTCAGCCTGTCGTACAAATATAGCTCTGCTCTGTCCCTGGGGGACGGCATAACGGCACAATTTCTTCCCAAGTTCCCAGCGAGTTTCCTTCTCCCTTCCAAGTCATTCTTTTGAGCACAAAACAGAAAATGAATTTCCAGGTTTCTGCGGAGCTTGAGAAACCTGCCAAGAGCAAACATGGAAGGCACCGTAAACTGATCCCAGCTGCTCGTGTGAGTGTATACGGCTTGCCACCATTTCGTTTTTATTCCTGAAAATGTCTTTTCCCCTCCCGTGCCTTGCACAGCAGCGTGACATGGAGACTTTCAGCGGGCCAGACCATTCGCTTGCTTTATTTCTGCTATGGAGAGAAACTCCTCCCTTACACGTCCCGGTTCCAAACTGCGGTTTCGGGCAGAACAGCAGCTCTTTTAAAAGAGAAGTTGCGCCGTCCTCTTGCCTGCAGTCCGGACAAGCCCATCAGTTTCTGCTGCATTTAAAGGGCAGAACCTTTGTGCCTTTAATGACTGCGCCTCAGAGACATTTGGCTGGCGAAACTTGTCCCTGGCAATGATGACATTTGGGCTGAAGTTGGCAGCCAAGGACACGAGTCCTGCAAAAGTGAGAGAACGTGGTATTTTTGTAAGCCGTCCTGAGGCTGTGGCAAAGGACGGCATAGAAACGTCTTAAGAAATTCAATAGATAAACCGCAGGAAAGGACCGAGTCTCTCGAGGAGAGTCCCTAAAACGACGAGTTCAGTGGTGGCAAACCCACGGCATGCGTGCCACAGCGGATGCGCAGAGCCCTCTCTGTCGCCCCGTGGGCCAAGTCCCCCCAGCATCACCCCAGCAGCCGAGCATCGGGTAACAGCACGTCAAGGGGCCATGCGCACGTTCGGAAAGGAGTAGCGGTGCCAGGCAATGACGTCACGAGCCGCGACTCGGGTGCCGCGACTTGTCTGAGCTTTCGCGTGGCCAGTCAGTGCGCTGCCAAGGATGTGCGTGTATTTGCTTGGACTGGCCGTGAGTTGTTTTTTCTAAACTGAAGCCTCAGTTTTCAGATTTTCTTGCACTGTTGGCACTTTGCCATAAATTAGCGGGTTATGAGTTGCAGTTTGGGCACTCGGTCTCTAAAGGTTCACCATCACGGGGTTTGGGATAGAAAAACGAGGTGCCCTGGCACGGTTCTGACGGTTGGAATGTGCAGAAATGTTGAGCTGTGCGGAAAAACCCTCTAAAGGAAGGCTTTTAAAAAATCGCATTACTTTCAATGGGACTTGGTCCCTATTTTAGGGTCGGGGTGGCCCAGGGTAGGGTTAGGGTTAGCCAGACGAGGTGCCCTGGCACGCTTCTGATGGTGGGAATGCGCTTTGAATGGGCAGAAATGTTGAGCTGTGCAGAAAAACCCCATAAAGGAAGGCTTTTAAAAAATCGCATTATTTTCCATGGGAGATGGTCCCTATTTTAGGGTCAGGGGGGTGGCCCAGGGTAGGGTTAGGGTTCGCCAGACGAGGTGCCCTGGTATGCTTCTGATGGTGGGAATGCGCTTCGAATGGGCAGAAATGTTGAG
>JAIXND010000773.1:13122483-13149135 GCA_023646645.1 Varanus salvator macromaculatus
GGGTAGGGTTAGGGTTATCCAAACGAGGTGCCCTGGCACGCTTCTGATGGTTGGAATGCGCTTCGAATGGGCAGAAATGTTGAGCTGTGCGGAAAAACCCCATAAAGGAAGGCTTTTAAAAAATCGCATTATTTTCCACAGACTTGGTCCCTATTTTAGGGTTAGGGGCGTTGGCCCAGGGTAGGGTTAGGGTTAGCCAAATGAGGTGTCCTGGCATGATCATCATCTGCTTAACAATTTAGATTATTAAATATGATTGGTTAAGAATAACGATTACTAATCCAATTAAAATAGCTTGCCGATTAATTCTTATTAATCAGATAATTTCCTTGCTTGCGCAACTTCTAGAAAACACAAGGCAGGCCTGCCTCGAAGACGCCACCTCAGTCGTGAGCTCAGTCTGCTTGGCTTCCCTTAATGTCTGGTCGGCCTGTTTCTGCATCAATTTGCTCTTTTTTCTGAACCAGCAAAGGCAACATGCAGGTCACACACATCTTGTTTACAGTGCGCCAGATCTGAGCATATTTTTAATAATTTTGCTGAATGTTTACATCTTTGCAAGCACCTTTATATGTTTTTCATATCGCAGTTCCTAATATGTTTAAATTACTTTCCCTTGATACCTGCGCTTCTCTTTGATTGGCGATGGCCACACTGAATTCAGAAAAGCGCACATCTTGAAGTGTAATCGTGCTCCGGCACACACTTGCATTCAGGATATGCAGATTGGGTAAATTCACAGTAAAACACACGCTGAACTCGTTTCTGCCCCATCTCTGATCACAAGCTCAACTTTCAAAACTCTCTCTCCACCCGCCCCCACACCAATTTATCCCCTAGGAGCTCAACCCGAAATTACAAACTTGGCAGAACTGAAATTATACACTGAAGCCACAGCTAGAACGAATAATCTGCCCTCTTGTTTCCATCTTTGCAAAATGAAGTTGAGCACTGCATTGCTTAAGCCCAGAGGCAAAGTCAAAGCTATAAAAGTGTGCGGATAGTCAGGAAACAAGAAAAGCAGAAACAAAGAAAGCTGTTTTCTTATTTGTTCTTTCTCCAGCAAGAACAAAGAATTTGCTTGCTTGCTTGCTTGCTTGCTTGCTTGCTTGCTTGCTCTCTCTCTCTCTCTCTCTTTCTGAAAAAGCCTCCGGCGAGCCTTTGCTTCCTCTGCGCAGGGTGGATCAAATTGTAGACAATATGGAAGTCAGGGATCCCAGTGCTCCCAGGTTCTCCGGTCTGGAAGGTGGCCAGGGCAAGAAAGGGGAGCAGATTCATGGGCGCAGATCCATCTTGCGAAGCAGTGGAAGGCCGGCGTGCGTGGCGGAGGAGGAGGAGCGGGAGATCCGCAGCCCACAGGGATCCATCGCGAGCGCTGCCTGCGGAGCTGCTCTCCTCCCGGGAGCCGGGGGCAGTCCGTGCCCCGCAAAGGTACCTTCTCTAGCAAGGAGGCGCGTGCGACTCGCCCCCTCGCAGGCTGCTGGGCAGGGGTGTCCGGTTGGGGACACCTCCTCCCATTTTGGCGCAGCACTGGCCAGTGCCTGCTGCGAGCTACCGAAAACGCCTCGGCACGCCTGCAGCGCTGGGGAAGCGTCGCCCGGCTGGTCCGCCCCACCCTCGGAAACGGGTCCCCAAGCGCCCTGCACTCTCTGGGGTGCCGTCTGCTCCCCAGCCACGAAGAAAAGGCGCCGAAAAGAAGAGCGAGGGAGGCTGGCAGCTCTCCTGGCTCCCCCGCCTCTACCACACCTTCCAGGGTGTTGGCTAGAGCTCCCATCAGCCCCGGCCAGCCAGGCGCATGGTGCCGGGCTGGGAAAGGATAGCCCAGAGAGGAGAAAAGGAGAGCCTTTTTTTCGAAGGGAACTCATTCTCACGCCAGACGATTAGCTGCAGTTTAAGCAGCCTCTCGTCATGCGTCACATTCCAGATGTGTGGCTGGCGCCTCCCACGCTTCCCAGCCAAGCGGTTCAACACATCTGGAAGCCGCCACATCCAGGCCAGGGCGCGGGGTCACAGCGGGCTTGTTCGGCCCTTAAGAGAGGACCTGGCTGATGATGCCCAGGAGCCGCGTCTCGGGCCTCATCCTGCGAACGGTGCGTGGCGTCCCGTTAGGGGCATGGCCCTGGCGAGACCAGGCTCAGGGCCTCTGAGCGCCACCTGCAAGTCTTGCTGGATCTCCCGAGATGCCCGGATGGATGCGCCATAATCTTAGCCGCACGAGTTCATTAAAGGCACCCACTTCAGAGGGGTTGTCTCGTCAGCGTATTCTTAATTGAAATTCTTTTTATTGCTGTGTTTCTTTGCAGCTGGATTAAAACTGCACTGATCTTTACATAATTGGATTTTCAAGCATAGTATATTTGGGGGAGAACAATTCTTTTTGGAGAATTTATTTACATTGCCCGCAAAGAGGCAGTGGGCATGCGAAATTATACCTGTTCATCCCATAATAATGAAAAGGCTCTGTAGGAAGCAGTCAGGATGCCTCCCCCCCACCCCTCCCCGGCACCCCAGTTCTGTGCGTTTGGGAGTCACAAAACCAAGTGGGAGAAGCTGTTCATCTCCATGCTAGGGAGAGCTTTACCACTTGGATTTCTGTCTGCCAAGCTGTTCTTCACAGCACAGGAGCAGGGTCGGAGGGCGACGCGGGTGCCTCTCGCTTGCTCTGCAGGAGACCCCTCCCCACCTCGTTCTTAATTGGGGAACGGGATCCACGCAAGCGGAACTGTCGGGCATGCCAAGAAATTAGCCGGCATTTGCGCAAACTGGGATACATAATATGTATTGGCAATTACTGTAATTAGATTCAGGTAGCTAATTGCTATCTCTGACTAGGAGACAGAGAAAAGGGAACCCCCTTTTATCACATCAGAGAGCAGACGTGGAAAATAGGAAGTGTCGGAAGCAGTTCTGGTAGAAGAGAGAATTTGGGCCGTTTCGCTTTCTCTCGGCCCTGAGAGGCCGGGCTGGGAGCAGAGCTGTTCTTCTTGCATCGTTTTTATACCCTCCTTTCTTCTCACAAAGTGACCACGACTGAGCCCGAGCGATCGCGGTCCAAAGGTTCTCTCCAAAGGTTCGTGCTGAATTCCTTAAAAAACATCCTGAACGAGTCACTGCCTATTTCCTGAGCTCTGTTTTGATCGTCGGTGTCAGGATTTGGAACGGTTCGGCAACTGATGCCTGGTCGTATTTGAGTTTTATTGTGGGCCTCGGGCAGGGTCGGAAAGTTGACATGCGACGGTTGTTCGGAAAGTGGGCAGTGAGTCCCCCTCCCCGTTTGGCGGGGACCGGACACTTGTCACTGTAAAGCGTGCAAGCCGTCCCCATAAAGTTGCAAGCATCCCAATTTCTAGGGAAGACGTAGAATTTGAGATGTAAATGAGCGAATGCGAGCTGCGCCCACTCGCATCGGGAACGTCCAGGTCGAACCATTTCGGAGTGAATCCAGATTAGACGCACTCTTTTGATTCCTCTCTTCTATCTTGTGATATTACTGGGAGTCCAGGTGTTCGACCAATTGACCCTGCACGGAATAAAATGCTCTTTTTCAGAAACAGCAGCACAAAGGGGAATGTATCTTCCAGGGCTTGTGTGTCCCGGCGCTCCCGTGAGGGTTGTGGGAGCGGCCAGCGTGGCGGCGAGACGTCTCCCGTGGCTGCCCGGCAAGGGGGCTGAGCTGGGCGGGAGCCAGCAAACAGCGGGGCGCTGCTGCGGCCTGGCCCTCCCGGCTGTGCCCCTTGGGGCGGGCCGGCCCAGACTGCGCCCCGCTCTTCCCGCCAGCCCCTTCCTGCCCTCGCCCCCCGTGCCGCGGCCTCCTCTGCAGCCGCTCCTGGCGCACGGCAACGTCATGGGAGCACACGGGCTTGCGTGAGAAATGTCACCGCGATAAATCGGCCCCACTTGGTATGCCGTGCTGCATTCCCACCCAGCTCAGCACAGCCCAGGCTGGGGCTCTCCATTAGACCCCCCAGGAGCACGCGGAAAATGGGGGTGGGCGTCTCTGGACGCACGGGGGCCAGGGTTGGACGGGAATCAATAATGCAGGAGCGCTCCGAGAGACAGAGTGAGAGACGCCGCCTCCCGAGGGCCGCAGGATCCAGCCGCATCCTGCTTTGATCGTAATTGAGTCGGACGCCAGCCGCCGCGTCTGGGCCCGGCTCGGCCAGGAGTCGCCGGCTCCGCGCCGGTGCGATGTTCTTTCTAATTAGCTTCTGGACCTGCAGCTGGCCGGCAGCCGGCTGGGTCTCTGTGGCCGGCCTATTTCTGCTCGCCCCCGGACAGACGCCGACGTGCCAAAACGCACGAGTGGCGCGGCTGCCCCAGCCGAACGGACATGCCTCCCACGTGTCGGTCCATGGCGGGGGGAGGCTGCCCCGCCTCCGCTCTGCCGGTCTTCCCACAGGCCCCCTCCCGCTCGAGAGGCCACGGAGAGCACTCCTGCGCGGCACGGAAGAGCCACGTGGGACCCCTTTGCCCCGGGTGGCCCTTCGGCGATCCGCTCCGTTCTTGCAAGGAAGACTATGTATCGTGCCCGGCTCCCCCTTGCTAAGAGCTCTGCCGGGGAGTTTCTCCCCAGCACGGACCCGGGCGGCTTCCCCCGCCCTGCTGAAGTCAGTCCTTGCTTGACAACCACATGGACCAGACTCATGGTTTGTTCCGAAGCAGAGGCCCACAGCTCCCGCCTGGCGTGCGGCGGCTGCAGGTTCAGCTCTCCGCACCCGCCTGGAGCCGGGGAAACCCGCCAGTGGCCCTGGTGCCCCTCAGCCTCGATGAGACCGAGCTGCTGTGGCACCACTAAAGCTCCCAGGCCGCGAGGAAGCCCATGAGAAAGGGGGCAGCCACCTTGCGGCTGCTTGTGGGGGCGAGCAGGCGCCCCCCCCCATCTTTCCTGAGCATCCTTGAAGAGCAGACAAGGGCAGGCGGCAGAGGTCGCCCGCCTGCGGGGCTTCCAGAAGCGAAGGCCTCGCCTGGAACTGTGTCACGAGCAGAAGGAGCGAAACACCATTAACACTGATGAAGCCGAGACTTGGATCCACTCCCGGCTCCTGCGCCCCCTTCCTCTTCTCCCCCCCCTCCCCGGCTCTGTCAAAAATGATCTGCAATTCCAAGCCGCCGCCTCCGCCTCCGTGCTGACAGGGCCTGTCCGCGTGACGAGCGCCGTGCCGGGGAGACGGAGCGCAGCCGGGCCTCGGCTGCCGGGAAGCTGTCAGGAGGGCTGGGCCGGGCGGCTTTGATCACCGCCTTGCGCTGATGGAGCCGAAACGGAGGCTTACGGGACAGCGTGCCCCGAAGTCCCCGCTTGACGGTGCCTTGGATTTCCTCCCGGGATAGAGGAGGGGGACGCCAGCACCAAGCGTGGCTGGCCCACCCTCTAGGAGTTCTCGCCCCACGTCGGCTCTCCTGCCCGTCCTGCTGGTGTGCAGTGCGCCCCGCGGTTTCCTGGTGCAGCCCATCCGGAGGGCCTGGCGGGTCCCCCCTCTCGGAGGGTGCCCCGGAGGTGGCCAGGGGCGGGGCCCACTGGCCGTGCCCGAAGGATGCGGGCATCCTTGGCACAAAATGTCACGCACGTTCCTTTATATGTCCAAGCGCAACTTGGGACGTAATGACTGGCTTTCGGTGCGGCATGGTTCCCCCCCGCCCCCGTAGGCCCTCTTCTGGAAGCCTCCTCTGGGGGAGCCTGGGAAGGGAGGGGCCCCTCCGAGTACGGAGCACCGTCCCCAGTCAGCTGCACCTGCCACCTTTCCAGCCTCCGGTCCAGGCTGTCTCCTCCTCCCGCGTCTTTCAGCTTAGGATGCAGGTTCCTGAGCGACTCGTGTTGAATGTGTGTGTTTTTAACCAATGCTGCTGGACCCCTGGACCCCTTTCTGTGTGTGTTTTGAGACAGGCAGGAGCACGTGCCCGGCGTCTGCTTCCCAGAGGCCCCGCTGTGGCGAGGAGAGCGCCTCCTGACACGGGGAGCATCTCCCCAGGCTGTTAACCTCCAGGAAGCTCGGAAGATCCACGGTGCATCCGAAAGGCATGTAAAAGGTCTCGCTGCGTCCGGCCCGGAGTTGAGCCGCTTTCCGAGCCGCGCAGACTTGGGGGCGGTTTTCTCACGCTGCCGTAGCTCACATCCGCACTCGCCTAATGTGCTGATCTGAATTAGTTATTGCAAATTAACACATTAGCACTAATGATCTAATCCACATTAGCAAAGTGGTGCATGTTAGCCCACGTAAAATGAAATGCTGGTTTAAACCCCCCGTCCCCCCCATGAATGGGTGGCGGAACGCAGGACGCCGTGTGAGCCGCAAAGCACGGACGGGCCCAGCCGCCCTCCGTGGCCGCCACACGGCATCTGCCGGAGGGTGGCCCGGGATGTGGGCGGAGGAGGCTCTCCCGGCCTCACCCCTGCTTTCGGCCAGCCCGTGGCCCTCCTGGCCCCCCCATCCACCGGGGCCCACTGTGGCCACAGGGCGGCTACTGCCGCTTGCACGGCCCTGCGAGGCCCGGGGTGCAGCCCGTCGCTGGGGCACAGGCGACCTCGCGGCTTGGAGTGCCCTCGGCCACTGCAGCCAGAGCCCAGGAACGCTAGCCTGGGCCTGCGCTCCGGCAGGGGGTTTCTCGTTTAAACCAGTCCCTCCCGGAGGCCGGTTGGGATCTGTTCATCCTCAGTATAATTTCCCTCCCCTTCCTGCCCCCCAAAGTGGTGCTCAAGTTGGCAATGAAGTCCAGGTTAAAAAACAAAGTCTTGGTTAAAGCGCAGCATAAAAACAAAGGCGACAAAATGAAAAGTCCAATTTGAAGCGCCGAGGAGAAAGGAAGGGCAGGACGGAGCGATGGCTGCACCCGCTCGCACACCAGGGGCCTGGCTTTGCTTCTGTCAAAGGCCGGTCCAGCAAAGGCCCCTCTCAGCAGGCCGTTCCGGACCCGGGAGCCACCACCAAGCAGGCCCTTCCCAGCTCCCCTAATGTGCTCCAACGGTGGTGGCATCGAGAGGTGATTTGCAAAAGACCGTAAGTGGGCGCATAAGGGAAGAGGCGGCCTTTCGGATGGCCCAGTCCGCAGCTTGATCGGTCACAATTAGCATTATTGGAGAAATCCATGTCGGAGTCGAGTAAGTTTTGCAGATGTGCCTTGTCTGCAGGCGGGGAGGCTCTGGCTGGGTTGCCTGCTTGACAACGTGCACAATTCTCACAGAGGCATCTGTGCTGGAGAAACGTTTGCTTCTTGCAACGCACATTTTAAAAAAGCCCACACGGTTTCATGCACCAGCCCGGGGGGGGGGGCGGGGGGGTCCTTTCCTCCTTTGCAGTCGCCCGTTGCTCATTTTGGTGGCCCAAGCCCAGCTAGCCCCCCACAGCAGCGTGGGGGTCCATTTGGGGGCATTTTTTCCGCGTGCACAGATGGCCGGTTCTCCCACCTGCACCCAGGGTGAGGATGGGCCTCCTCGGCCTCCGTGCCCCCCCTTCCCCCAACTGCCACCGCCGACCCACTGCCCTCCTCCTCTTCGCCCCTTTCAGGAAGTGACAGCCAGGCAACCTTGGCGGAGGCTCATTAACTCCTGGGAAGAATTTGCACCTGTGCCTCATTAGCAGCGACATAATTGGCTCCTCGGAGGACTGAAGGAGGCGGCAGCCGAGCCCGTGCCCAGCCAAAGAGCGGCGAGCCGGAGGCGACGCTGTTGCCTTGCCAGGCCGGGGGTGGGGCGCCGAGCCCCCTTCCTTGCTGGCAGGGGCTCTGGCAGGGCTGCGGCTCGTGGCTGCGTCCCCTGGCAAACCCTGCCCCCCCCCCCCCAAAGCTGGCCTCAGAGCCAAGGCGAGGGCCAGCAAGAAACCCTGACCCCACCAAGGCAAAACCAGAATGTCGCACCCTGCGGAAACGGGGGCAAGGCGGAGGGGCTCGCTGCTCGTTTCCGCCCTCCTACCCTGGCGCTCACCCCCAACCCTCATAGAGGGCTGAAATGCCATGTGAAACAGGGCGAGCTAGAAAAGGCCTTCCCTGAGGGGCTTTTTCTGCGCAGCTCATCCTTTCTGCCCCTTCCAAACACACTCCAGCCATCAAAACCCTGCCAGGGCACCTCCTTTTTCCAACCCCAACCCCGTGATGGTGAAGCTTTAAAGACCGAGTGCCCAAACTGCAACCCAAAACCCACTTATCGCAAAGTGCCAACCCTGCAATCAAACCTGAACACTGAGCTTTGTTTAGCAAAAACACCTCACAGCCACTCCAAGCAAATACATGTTTATCCTTGGCAGCGCACCGACCGGCCCCGCGAAAGCTTGGATGAGTTGCGGCTCGTGAGTCATGGCTCGTGACGCCATCACCTGGCGCCGCTACTCCTTCCCGAGCGTGCGCCTGGCCCCCGTAGGTTCGCCACCACCGGCTTAAGCCGTACCACGCTGGCTGGGACCGAGTGTATGCAGGTCCTTTTATGGCTGAGTGTAGGAAAGGACCCGACGGTCCCTTAAAATGGAAGGCACACGTCCCCAAGAGCCTGAACCCGTGCACTGGTCCTGTGGCACTCACCCGACATGCTGCCAGCTGGGCTCTGCAGCCTCGTTTTCAGACGTTTCCAGAGTCCCCCGGCTCCCTCGGCTGGGGCCTCTCCCTGCTTCACAGGCACGTGGTCTCCCCTCGCGCCCTCCTGTCTGCAACAGGCACGGTGCAGGCCGTGCTCCAGAGTCCCCTCGCCCGGCTTACCCACGTTGCTGCCCCAGGCGTCATTTCCACGCACCCCCCGCCCAGCTCACGGCGGGTGCGCGTCCCTCTTCTCTCCCCCTCCCCACCCCTGCGAGGGCAAAGGAGGGGGTCGTCCCGGTGGCCGCGTCCACACGTGGCAGAGATGGCTGCTCGCTGTGTGCGAGTACCGGTGAAACGTGGCGCATCTGCTTACGGGAGGGTCTGGCTGTCTCTGCCGCCCTCCAAAGAAACAGCCCTGCAGTTCCGCTGTTGGGGAGCTGGCTGGCCCCTCACTGCCTGCCGGAGCTGCAGCCTCGCCTCCCGTTGGGGGCCTGCCGTTTCGACACTCCGTCCCCTTGCCCCATTTCCTCCTGGGGCGGGGGTACATGCCGCTGCCCACCAGGACCCCCTCCCGATCAGCCCTCTTCCCTCCAAGCAGCCAGCCTGCCATACATCTGGAGCAAACGTTTGGCCCCTGGAAGAGCCCTGGGAACCCCCCAAACTCCACCCAAAGGGCCATTCGCGGCTTCCCGGAAGTCATGCAGAGCCCCTCCTTTCGCCATGAGCCAGAAGTTCCTAGACAGGGGGGGTTTCGGTGACCCCGTCCCCACCGGCACCGCTGTGGAGGGGCGCTTCCCCAGAGGCCCCTCCTGGCCAGCCTGCCTTTGGCTTCTGCGTGAAAAAGCAACCCGCTGGGAGAACCTGAAATAAAATAGCTAAATAAATCTTTAATATTTTCTAATTGCAAATGTACATAAATTGCATGGGCCACATCATTATTTTTCTCTCAACACTGACTACGTTCTCTGTACATTATTACATAGTTTGCTTTAAGAGACTGAAGGGGATTCTGCAAGCCCCGGTGCTCAGGTTCATGTTATTGTTCTTGCTGTTGACCTTATTTAAAACATACTTACAAAAATTATTTTTTGCTTGCTTTCCTTTATAAGAGGGTATAAAACATCGTCTTGAACGGCTTTAACAGAAACAAAGATTGGCCTAAGCAGCGAAAGAGTGCGAGAGAATGACACAGAGAGAGAGAGAGGTATATATTGTAAGACACAGTGATGCGCATGAGGGGAGAATGAAAGGGCGCTAAAAGGGGGCAGGAGCCGCCCAGCCTGGGCCTGGGCCACAAAACGGGGGCGGCTCGGGGCGACCCAGGAGAGCTCTGCTTTGGGGGGCTGCAGAGAACTGTCCTTCCAAAGTCAGAGGTTCCGCATCCCCCCGTTTTGAGCTTGGCTCAGGAGGTCCATGCGCATCGCCTGAGCATCGTCTGCTCCTACCTGGCCTGGTTCTGTGAGGCTGAGAGCACCTGTGTCCTCCCTGTGCGCCAATCTGACTGGCAGCCCATGGGGCAGAGACCTTCTACGTGCTGGGGGGGAGGGCTGCAAGTCCGCACGCCGTCTTGCCCACGGCACTTGGAGGACCGCCACCGGCACGAATGGTGCAGATTAGAGGGCTCCCGAGTTTCCCTTCTGCACCCCGTGCTCCAGTTGCGGCAGGGAGGGACGCATGCTTGATGGGGACTGAGAGGCCAGGGCTGCACCGATCTGGCCAGCGAGCCGTCACCGGCTTCCTCCTGCCAGTGTTGAAAGGTCTGCCAGGCTGGGCCAGCCCTTTAGAAACAGGGCGAGGCAGAAGGGGCCTCCCGGGCCATCTAGTCTGACCCTCGGCTCCAGCCGGCTCCGCTAACGACATGCCCACCCTGTGGACGTCCAGCCTGTCCTTGAACAAGGGGAGCACGGAGCTGGCCCCCAACCAAGCCTCCTGCCGTCGGCCGGGACGCAGGCCTTGGTGCCCCCTGCGGGTGGGGGCGGGGGGATTCCTGCAGGGGCCCTGTGGAGCCAAGGGGGCTCCCATTCCTAGGAGTGGGGTGCAAGGAAGCGAGCGCCTCCAAACCAGACCAAGGTGGGCTAAAGATGAGGTGGTTCAGAGGGCAGCTTGTTGCCGCAAGTTTGGGGTCTCTGCTCGTCTCATGCGAGTCACGGAAATGGCCCAACCCAGAACGGGGGATGCTGCGGCGTACGATCTGCGCACGAGAGAGAAGGGAAGGCCGTGTGCACGGGAAGGCGACCGGCAGCCGCCAACGAGCGCCCACACTCAACCGTGCCTCCTGTGGCCACACGGGGGGGGGGGGCTTGGCCTGGCAGGCAGGAACTGTGGGGTCCGTGGGAATGGGGGGCACTCCTGGTGACCCCACAGTGGCTTGTCCTCCTGGGCCACATTGTGGGATTCGGTGTCCTTCGAGCTTCTGGCTCGGATTGCTGCCTCTCTGATTCACTGCCACTTTTCCCCGAGAGAGGCGATTTAAAAAATAAATAAATACGAAACGTCTGATTGGGCTTGCATTTTTTTGACTTGGCCACTGAAAAGAGCGCATGTGCGCTTGCGGATTTTTTTGCGCCAGGCTTCCTCCAGGGCACTTGTAGAACAAGTGCTAGAACAAGATGCTGAAAGGACTGGCGGGAGGCAGCCGGGCGGCAAAGGGCGGCTGCTGCCTTGGGGATGTGGCCCAGGACCCGTGACCTGGCCGCCAGGGAAGGGCACCCAGACGGAGCAGCAGCAGCTGCCCGCAAGCCGCGTGGGGCCACCTTCCCCCGCCAATGCCAGCCTCTCGATCCGGCTTTCCACCGACTCCTCCGTGCCCCCCGGCTGCAGGCTCTGCGGAGCGTCCCGGGCAGTGCTGAACGGCCTCCGGACAGAACGCGAACGGCTCTCACCTGCGCGAAGGCGGGGCAGGAGCAGGTGTGCCGGCCTCACCTCCGTGGCTCCCCGGCCTTTGAGTTTCTGCACACGGCTGAAGAAAACATGGCCTACAAACCGCCAGGGGTCCGCAGCTGTAACTGCTCCGAGAAGGAGCCATAAAAAAGCGGGGAGGGGGGAGTTGAGCTCTCCTTTCTGGAATAGCCGGAGAGGTAGGAAAATGTAGAACAAGAGGGCGGCACCATCGGGCAGCGCCTAAAGCCACATCAGGTTCTGCCTACCTGCTTCTGGGGAACGCGTGAACATGGTCAGCGTGCCGACGGGCCCCCGGGCCGTGCGATGGGTGCAACTCCCCAGCAGGCAGCCTCGCCGTCAGAGGGGCAGCTGCAAGTGGCCCCCGCGCAGGACTGGCTCGTTCCCCGCGTCGGACGCGAGGCTTCCAAAGCTGATCGAGGCCCTGGAAAATTAAAGAGCCAAGGAGCGCATGCTGTGCGCATTTGGGCACTGGGGAAGCGCGGCCCCCGGTGAGGCCACGAAGGGCGTGTGGTGTGGCTGGGGGGGGGGGTCTCCAGGCATTGCTGCCTACCCACAGGAAACCACAGCAGGGTTTGGGGAGCACGAGACACTGTGGGTACCGCAGGGCACCGCCACTGCCCCGCAGGCGATGCTGCGCAAGCGAGGCCGTCGCACACGCCAAGTGTGTGGGCACCGTGCACACCTCTTCGCTGCCCTGTGCAGAGAGGGTGCCGGACCCTCTCCGAACCCTTCACAGTCCCAGCGCGACCTGCCGGGCCTGGCTATCGGCTACCCCGTTGCGGTTTGGGCTTCCTGCCAATTCCTCACTCAGCCTTTGCTCAGTGTTGGCCAATTCCAAAGTCAGCTACGGATGGCGAAATCCAGCACAGGCTCCACCAGCCCTGAAAGAAGCAACCAGACTTTGGGCTTGATCCGCTGCGAGCCCCTTTCCCCACCACACAGTAGTAACGCTACATTTAAAGTATCAGCCGAAATCGCTCTGTACAGTTAGTCGTCAGGTGGCAAATGGCACATTACAATCACACACGCAAGAATGGCTTTGCTCGTTTTACAAAAGAGAACCTGTCCACGTCGCATTCGTCAAGACCTCTGTATTACTAGCGCTTGAAAAGTCTTACAGGCGGTTGGAGTTATGTGACAAGTTTTTGGGGCCAGAAACTCAGCATGGAAGGAGAAGGGGTTTCCACAGCTCCCCTCTGAGGCTGACATGGGAGATGGCCGGGAAAGCCAACACTGGACGGGCGCTTGGGGCCCTGCAGCACAGCTCTAAAAATAACAGAAGGAAGGAGCAAGAGAAGGAAGTTGGACCCAAGGGACCTGCTAGACCCCGAAAGCCGGTAAGAGCCCCGATGGGACTTGGGGTCGCTCGCTAGGGCCCCCCTCGATCCTCACATCTGCAGTACGGCTGCAGAAACACTTCTTGGCTGCAGGAATTGGAGGCTCCACGGAACTTGGCAACCGACCGACGTCCCCAGGAAGGAGGATCCCAAAGCAGCACGGGGCACCTTTGCTCCGGGAGGCTGCCAGGGACTGAATCTGTGCGATGCAAGGACTGGGCAGCAGGGCGCTTGTGCAGCACGACTTCCTTGCCGAGAGGGGGTCCACGGAAGCCCACCCACCACACACCCCGAGGGCAACGGGAGCAGGCTGCAGGCAGAGGTACAACGCCCCGGGTTACCCGCCGGGGAACAGAGGGCAGGCGGCACGCGGCCGAATTGTCTGACTCAGCTGCCGCCTACGGCCCACGCACTAAACCGTCTACACCGGATCTCTTGGGGCACTTAATGCAGTGCTCGCGTCCCTGGCTGTCATTTTGGGGTGCAAAGTCGGCCGGGCTAGTCTGACCCCTTCTTCCAGACATGCCATCCTACCGGGGGGGCGTGAGGGTCCGCCTCGGGGACCCATGTGTGCAGGGCAGGAAACGTTTCCGGAAGGGGGACTCTGAGCAGTTCAGGCTGACGATGCATTTAACGCGCCTCCCGTTCCTTTGCCCCGCGGAGAGATTTGGAACGGTGGAGGAACACGCTTGTCCGGGAGCCGCGGTCCCGTGTGGGATGGTGGCACGCAAGGCGGAGCGTTAGGTTTGTGAGAGAGAGTTCGTTCTCGGAACGGTCCGCCGTTCGGGAGATTGCACTGGCCTACGTACGGCTGCCGGGCTGTGCTAGGTGCCGGGCAGCTCTGGGGAAAGCGGCGGCGGACTGGGAGCCGAGGACGTCCGTTCTTCCCGTGCGTCTCTCCTCGGCCTCACCGCGTCTCTCGGGGCGAACGGCCGGCCCCTACACCTGACACGCCCCGGCTCCTGCGCCGGCCGACTGTCGGGGCCGCGGGGGGATAATCGGGGGCGATCTCTTTTGTTTTACACAGACGCAGCATCAACCCACAAGCCGGAGGTTAGTAGCGCAGCCCCCCTGCCCGCCGCGCGCCCCTGCGCGGGGGGCCCGGGCAGGAATGGCTATTCCCGGGTGACCGCCGCCCGGCCATTCTGACGGGGGAGAGCTTGCAGAAGCTGCCGTCCTTGTCGGTTAGTCCCTTCCGCGGCCTTCGAGGCGGTTAACTTCCCACTCCCAATTAAAAGAGCAGAGTATTCCAGAAAGTGGACTGCTTTGGGGTTTGCACTGTTTTATTCCTATCGCATACTGTGAAAGAAAAGAGATAGGAGTTACCGATCTTCACGCTTCCGTGGGAGAGCCGATCATTTCCGTGCTCGTCCTCCTCTGCTTGCAAGGCCGCAGGTGGCATCCACTCCCACACCACCTGCTCTGCTAGCGGGCCACCGGAAGGCTACCCTGTGCCGGGACCGTGCGCGCACACGTGTGTGTGTGTGGGGGGGAGTGCGTGCGCACACTTGCGGGGTGGGCGATGCAGGCCGCTTCCAGTGCCCCCACCTCAGGGCCGAGCCAGCCGGAGGAAGGGCGCTCGGCGAGGGGCACGGAGAGCCGGGCGCAGGGCAGCCCCTCGTGCTCGGCTTCATCGCGGACCACCCGCGGCTCCCTTCCCGCCCCGAGGTCAGACGGGGATCCACGTGCCTCTGACGGCCTGCTGCATCCGGCGAGGCCCGCCGTCCCCGTGACTCCGCTCGGGCAGACCTCTCGGCGCTGCGCGCTCCTGGCTCTGGGCTCTCCCCACATCCGGCAGGGCGGGAAACGGATCCCTCACGGATCGCAGCCCCTGCCCTGCAGAGCACCCCCCTGGCATGCCTGAGCTTCGGCGGTCTCGCTCTTCTGGGTCTGAGGGTTTCGGGCCGCACCTGCGGCTCTTCCGCCCTGCCCCTCGGCCCCGCTGGGGAGCCGCCCCGGCCTGCCGCACGCTCGGCCGGCAGCACAGACCTCGGCTGCTGCACCGGGGCCACATGCCCCCTCCGTTGCTGGTCTGGCCCAGCGCCACTCCGCCATCGAGCGTGCAAGGCCTCCGGCTACGGGGCTGAGCGACAGGAGAGCCCCAGCCGGCCTCCTGGCATCCAGCACCGCCTCTCGGGAGACGTGGCCTGCCGTGGCCTCCTCTCCCGCCCTCACGGCTGGCAACACGGGCCTGCTGCTGCCCCTCATTCTGCCCTGCCCCAAACGTCCTTTGGACACGGTGCCTGCGGAGCGGTGGCTCTGTCCCTGGTGCCGCCTCCCACGGGGACGATGGGAGCCCCCAGTGGGGGGGCGCTGGCGAGCACAGAGGTGTACCTGGGGGCGGGGGGCGCCTGCCGCCCCCCTCCCTGCAGCGCGGGAAGGCCATCCCAGCAGCCGGAAGAGCTCGGGAATGGCTCCCTCCGGGGCCAGCCGCTGCTCCGCCTGGTCCGCAGCACTACCTCCGCCAGCCTCAGCAGCTCTGGCAGCCCCGGGGTGCCGGCTGGCTCCCTCCTGCTCCTTTTGCCCATAGGAGGTGCGGACCGGATCCGGGCCTTCTGCTCACAGAGCAGACGTTCCGCCGGCCACCCCGTGGCCTGCGGTCGAAGCCTTCGAGCGTCCCTTTCCGACCCGCTGCGGGGCGCGCTTCCCTTCGGAGCCCCGGCTGGCGAGGGGCTCGGCCGTGGGGCTGACCTGCGCCATGAACGTGTCTCCCAATCCGTGTGCACAGAGGGGCATGTCTAGTGCGGTGCGCGGGACACGCCTGGAGGCGAGAGGAGGGGGCGCCCCGGCCCGTCGCAGTCTCTGCCCCTCGGGAGCCCCGCCGAGAGCGGGCAGAGCGAGCGCCACGGCAGGGACCAATGCGCGAGGCTGGTGGCGGAGCTGAGCGAGAGCGCCAACCCAGCGTGGCGTGGAAGGGCGCCAGCGGGGGCCCGGCTGCCGGGCGCGAGGGAGGTGGTCCTGCGGAAGTCTGTGGGCCCGTTCCGGCCTCAGCCGGGCCCTCCTGCCTTGCGCCGCGCGTCCTCGGGGTGGCCGGAGCAGGAAAGGGCGCCTCCGTCTCTCTCGGCGGCTGCTGGAGCGTCTGGCCCCGCTCCGCATGGTGGGCTGGCTCCTCGGTCTCCCGTCCCTTGCGCACACTGGGCATCGGCGCTCCGGGTCACGCGTGCCGCCTCTGCTGGAGGGGGCAGTGGGTCCGCTCCCCCACGCCCGACTCGGGGAGGCCCGGCAACGCGGCTCGCGTGCATGCGCGCTCGCTCTCTCTCTCTCGCTCTCTCAGGCAGCAACCCCTCGTGGCCGATTAGCAATTGCTGCTGTTTCGGAATTCGCCGTTCTCTGTGATCTGCAATTTGGTGGGGTGTGTGGGGGAGATGCCGTTGCGGGTCTGCGTGCTGTACCTCTCTTTCAGCTGCGTCAGGGCGCTCATGAGCCGGGCGTTGGCCGCGTCCAGGGAGGCGATGCGCTTCTCCTGCGGGGAGGATGGGAAGGCGCCTGAGCCGGCGGGGAAGGCGGCCCCCTGCCGGCTGCACCGCGCTGGGGCTCAGAGCCGCGGCCCCGGCCCTCTGGGGCCCCACTGGGCTCTCCGGGGGGGGGGGGGCTAGCCACGTCCCTTCCCACCCCCCCTTCCGCCACTCGCTCCCCCCTCAGCTGGAGCACACTGGTTTCCCGGTTCCAAGGGGGCAGCGTGTGGCTTCCAAGGCTCTGTCCTGGCCCAGCCACAACATGGCCATGTTTCGGGAATATTGGCCCTGCCCCCCCCCCCCACTACTGGCATGCCCCCCACAGCCGAAAGACGTTCTCGCGCCTGCCCGTCCAAAGCAACCCGACCAAAATGACAGCGCACCGCTGCAGGAGTCCCAAGGGCTACCTAGCCCAGCATCTGGTTGCCCGGGGGGCCCACCGGTGGCCCGCCAGCAGGCTGCTCCTGCGGTCCTGAAAGCTGCACTCAGCCCCCTGGATTCGGAGGCAGTGGCAGAGTCCCCCCCCCGAGGACCGCAGTGGGGCAGCCCCGGGCCCTGTCCTGCCCTGCTGGAGGGGTGGGACCCCCCTGCTCCATCCACACCGTGTGCGGCTCCAGCCCTTCTCCCCGTGGCCGGCGCTGCTTTGCTGCGGCTGATTAAGATCTCCCGGTGACTCGCCTGATTTTTCCAATATTGAATAGTGCCCAGAGACTAATTAACAAATCAGCCAAGCGGTGTTTTTGCCTGGGCCAGCGGCTCCTCTGATTGCCCGCTAATGACGCAGAGCCGCGCAGGAGCGCTGAGAGGAGGGGAAGCGAGGCGAGGCGAATCCCCGGAGCTGCTCGGAGCGCGTCTGCCCTCCCCGGCCGGCCACTCTCCGGCTGCCGGGCGGCTGCACCCTCTGGGCTGCCCTTCCTCTGCAGCCTGGTCCGGAGGACCGGGGTCAGCCCGGCGGAGCGGCCCCAAACTGGCGACCCACCTGTGCGTCGATGATCTTCTGCTTGGAGTCCACGGCCGCCTGCATTTCCGCATGGTCCTTCTTTAGCTCTTCCTCCACAGACATCAGCCTGTTTGGGGAACAAGCACGAGTGTTAAGGTTAAGTTTTCAAGTGTCCTGTGCTGGCCTGCAGGCCCCGAGAAGGCAGTCCAGGCAGGCTGGAAGCAACTCACTGAGGGAACCATAGAATACGAGAGTTGGAAGGGGCCATGAAGGCCATCTAGTGCACCCCCTGCTGTTGCAGGACACCAGTTCACACCACCCCACTCAGATGGCCGTCCGGTTCCTTCTTGAATGCCTCCTCCAGTGTGGGGGAGCCCCGCACCTCTCCAGGCAGCCGGTCCCACTGTCGTGTTGCTCCGACGGTGAGGGAGCTTCTCCTGATGTCCAGCCTGAATCCGGGCTGTCGCAGCTTGAATGGACTATTCCGTGCCCTGCACTCTGGGATCAGCAAGGAGAGAGCTTGACCTTCCTCTTTGTGGCAGCCTTTGAGGGACTTAAGAGGGACACCGTGTCCCCGCTCAGTCTTCTCTCCTCAAGGCTGAACATGCCCAGTTCCCTCAGTCTCTCCTCTGGATCATTTTGGTCGCCCTCCTCTGGCCCTTCCTAATTCACCTGCATCTTTCTTAAACCTTGGTGCCCAGAACTGGACACAGGAGCCCAGGTGAGGGCTGAGCAGTGAGGAGCACAGAGGAACTGCTCCTTCTTGTGATGTGGAAGTAACACTTCTGTTAGCACATCCCAGAACAGCACAAGCCGTCCTGCTGGCAGCATCGCATGGCTGGCTCCCGCTTAGCCCGTGGTCCACAATTACGCCGAGACCCTCTCCTTGTGCAGTTCTGCTGAGCCACGTGTTCCCCGTCCTGTACTGATGCGCTTGGTTTCCTTTTCCTATGGGAGGACGTGGCTCTTGTCCCTGTGGACTCTCATTCTGCTGCCTTCCCTCAGTGTCCAATTTTAAGGGTGTGAAGTGTGCAGGACCGCGTCAGGAATCGCCTGAAGGAGGCCCCGTCCCGGGCTGCCTCGGGGGGGCAGCAGGTGTCACGGGGGGCGCGAGGGCCGCTGGAGCAGAGGGGCCTCTGGAAGGCTGATGGGCCGGGCGAGATGTGGATTCGGGCCCGTGCTCTACTTGGACATGTGCAGCCGGATGCCTCCCGCCTGGCACGACGACAACAGCTCCCCGGGAGCGAGCCAGGAAGGCCTCTGACGCCAGAGGTCACCCCGTGTTCCTCGCCTCCTTCCCCATCATTTCCGCCCTTGTGCCTTGTCCTTTTCGGCCGGAAGGCCGGAACAGGAGCGAGCCCTTCTCCTGCTTCTCAGACGCTCCGTGAGACCTTTGGGCTGAGCAGCGAGAGAGAAATACTTCATGGAGCTAAAGATGGCAGGGGGCTTGCTTGAATTTGTCCAGCTCCTTTTCAAAGCTTTCCAAGACCTTGCGATGGGAATGCAAAACCTGAGCTTGCAGCTGCATGAGGAAGGGCTTCTGTTATCTGTCCAAAATCCTGCAGCTTCACCGGACAAAACTGCCGCATTCTGGTATGATGGAAGGAGGTCTGTGTTCAAAGCATGCAAGGACAACCTGCACAGTTCCAAGGCTCAAGTCTTTTGCCTCGATGGACTTGGCAAGCAAGTTACCTCTACTTTACGGAGGCTCCCTTTCCCACCACGCCATCTTCCCATGGTTGCCTCATATCCCAGCACGTGGCCCACATACGGCTCGATGGAGCGGCTCCGGCGCTTGCCACTCCCTCCAGAGGACGCTGTGAAAGCGGGAGCTTGGGCTTGGGTTCAGACACTACGACAGCCACGGCAGGACAGAGAAACCAGGCAACAAGCCGCCGTGCCTCATCCTAGCACCAAATTGGCTTTGCATAACTGAAATGTGGGGACAGACCAACAATAGCTTGCAAATTCAAAGCATTCCACTGACCTGCCAGTTGCTGAGACCTTGAGGACTAGCCGAGCAGGTAGACTTCATGGGGCAATTTTCCCTGCCTTCCCCAACCCCGGTTTCACTGCACGGTCAAAAGCCCTGGCGTAGGACGGGTCTCGGGGGCCCATTTCTAGGAACCCCGGACCATCGCAAGGCATTCCGCCCACCTGCCCGTTTTTGCCAATTCTACATCAGCGTTCAAATCAGAAACTCTTCCATGTCTTTCTTGAACCTCTTGCTCTCTAGGCGGCTGGGGAAGATGGTGAGTAAAGCTCAACGTGTGTAGATTCGCCACGCCATCCCCCCGATCTTCATTCCCCACTTGAAAACGCCACACCGTTCAGCCTGTCATACTGTGTGCCCCCAACTGGCTGGCCGACCATTCGGTTTTCCGCTCGGTTGCCTGTTTCCTAGCTCTGTGTGGATCCTGCCCTTCCCCTGCATTTGGGGAATCGCACGGCGCTGTGGGCCGCATCCTGATCACACCCTGCCTGGCCTCGCTGGGCCGAGGGACATGGAAGGCGGGCAGGCCCTGCCGGGGTGCAGGCACGGCCTGGGACGTGGTGCTGCGGCCGTGGTCGCCCACCTGCTGATGATGCCCTTCATCTGGATCTCCTTGTCCTCCTGCTGCCGCCGCAGCCGCTCCTCGCTCTCCTCCAGCCGGGCCTGGTACTCCAGCACCAGCTTCTGGGTGGCCTCCTCCTGGCACTTGAAGCGGGCCTCGTACTCCTCCAGCTTCTTGTTGGAGACGCGCAGCTTGTCCTGCAGGACTACCACGTCCTGCTGGTACTGCTGGGGGGGGGGGGGGGGCAGAAGCAGAGGCGGCATCAGGGTGGGCTGCCCGCCCGCTGCCCCTCGCTCCACACCGCCTCATGCCTGGTGCGGCGGCCCGTCCACCCGGATCAGCTGCCGGAAGCCCCTCTCCCGCCAGCCTTCCCCTTGGGCCGGCGCAGGAGCCACGAGCGCCCCGGGGGGAGCCGGGCCGGCCACCGAGGGGCACGGGGAGGAACGCGTCCGTGCGCGCTCTGCCTGGGGCCATCCCGCGATGTGCCCACATCCAGCTCCTGTGGGCGGTGCAGGACGGCGCACCGCAGGGGAGCTGCGTCGAGCCAGAGGTCACCGCGAAGAAGGGACACCGTGCGGTGACGTCCGGCTGCAGCGCGATCCCGGTCCGGGGACGCTTTGTGCCCACGCAACCGCAGCCCTGCTCGTTCCCATTTTCGGGAAGGGCGGGGCCGGCCCATCCTTCCAAAGGGGTGGGGAACACGCAGCCGGAGGTGTGGCCCGTCCCCCCAAGCGGCAGCCATGTTGTGGCCGTTCATCCAGGGGAGGGCATCTGTTGCTCACTCCCCCGCTGCCGAAGCGCCCCTTGGCTCGGGGCGGACGCAAGAGCCATGCGAGCAGATCCTGCCGTATCCCAAGGGCTTCCTCCCACTGCAGGCCCGGAAAATTTGGGCACCGAGGGGGAAGGAGAGCAGCCGAGAGAGCAGGCGAGGGGCCGCAAAGACTCGGGGGCTGATTCCACCCCGTGGATAGGGGGTCCCCGTGTTCAGTCTTTGTGCAGTTTGTGCCACTTGGCTTCCAGCTTGTGGAATCTCTGAACCCAGGGGCTGAATTTGGAGCTGGAGCCGCTCTGGAGGCCCCAATCCGGCAGCGGGTGGCCCGCGGGGGAAGCCCCAGGAGGGGAGCAGGCCGCCAAGAGCGGGCTGGGCGGGGAAAGGGGTGTGGCCATGGGAAGGGGCGGGGCTGCCCGGGACCCCCCCACCCCGCAGGCGCCCACCCCGCCCCTGGTAGGGCCGTCCGTGCCTTTCTCTTCTCCTCCGGCTCCCGCGGCCCTTGCAGGCGTGCGCACAGACAAAGCACTGCGAACACACAAACAAAGCACAAGCGAGCTCGAGGCGCCTGTGCGCACGGCTCTTGCGGGCACGTCGCGGGCAGGCGGGGGGGCGGGCGGCGGGGGGCCCGGCTCGGGCGGCCTGCAGGCCCTCCGGTCGCACGGGCTTCGGGAGAGCAGGCAGCAGGGAAGCCCAGCCGGGGAAGGGCCCGTCCCGGCAGTGCGTGCGCGCATGCAACTCTCCCCTCTGAGTGGACGGAGGCGCTGCAAGCCGGGCAGGCGGCGAGGCTGAGCTGCGAAGCAGACGGGGTGGGTGCCCAGAAGGGGAGGCGGGACTGGCGAGGGGGCCGTGGCCGTCGTGGCATGGCCGTGGGCGAGCGGTGCCTTCTCATCCCACTCGGTGACTGGCCGCATCCACGCACGGCAAGACCGAGGGGAGCGGGTCGTGCCCACGAGGGCCAGCGGAGGAGGAGGCCGCGTCCACGGAGGGGAAGGAATGGATGATTCCAGCTGGGCCACGGCTGGGGCCACGGGGCGCCCTCAACTCTCGGAAATGCAGCTCGCGGCACGATCCTCTGGGAGCGCAGCTCTTCCACGCCACTTGGGCATCGGCAGAGGAGCCGGGCTGGGGGTGCCGGAGGGCCGGGGCGGCAGGCGTCAAAATCTGGCCCCTCTGGGGACGCACGGTGGGCGAGGCTGGGCTGGCCGAGCGGATGCGCCTCTGGGCCATTCTGCCTTGCTCTGCCTGCGCTTGGGAGGGGCGGGGGGGGGCACATGTGGCCAGCGCTGGTCCTCAGCAGCGTCGCCGCCATCCCAGCCGGAGCGGCGGCCCCTCTCTCTCTCGGGCGACCCCACCTTCGCAGCCCACCCGGCGTTACCTTTTCCCCTTGGCCGAACTCGTCTTTACTCCGGATCTTATCCCTGTGCTTGGGCTCTGGGTCACTGCTCTCCTCTTCTAGGAACTGCACGTTCATATTCAACAGCCAAGCGGCTGTGCGGTCGAGGGCATTGGGGTTCGCAGGAGAAGGGGCCTAGAACGAAACACGTCACCAGAGCGGGTCGAGGGGAACGGGAAGGGAGAGAAAGCGGAAGCCGAAATGGATGTGAAGCGAGCGAGCGAGAGAGCGATCACGCGCCCCAAGTGCCCCGTGGCCGGCTGCTGGGGAGGGTCTCCGTTCTGAGCTTGTCCCTGGACTCCTGCCCCAAGCCCAGGGAGCTCCCCGCTTTCCCCAGAAGTGGAACTGGAAGGAAGGCCTCGTGACCCTCTCCAGAGCTGCCGAAAGTCCGTGCAGGGGCCCAGGAACAGAGAGGCTGGATTTCAGACTGCCAGAAAACGGGGGGAGCGCACGCAAGGCACCCCGCCCCGTCCACGCTCTCCAAGCAGCCTGAGACGCAGCCTGGGCCCAGCCCCTCTCCAGCTGCGGCCCAAGCAGGCCCTGTGCAGCGCCCCTTCGAAACCGAGACCCCACCTGCAGGCAGGGCATGAGCCATTTCTCAGTTGGGGGGGGGCAATGCTTTCTGAAGGGGTGCTGGGGGGGTGCATGGCACAGCGAGCAGCAACTGTCTGCTGCTGTGGTTCTATTGCCCCCCAAAACTGCATTAATGCGCTGAGGTATGCAGTCCTGGGGCTTTCCCAGGTGGCTTCTGGTCAGCTGCCCGACTGCCCCCAGTTGGGGGACTGGGGCAGCAAGACCTCTGAAACTAGAGGCATCCGCCCACACCAAGCCCCCGTCCCCCTTCAGCATTGTTCCTTTTGTCTTTTCGCTCAGCCCTGCGGGGAGGGCTCCCATGATGGGGGGGGGGGGCATAGAGGCTTATTCTCTAGCTGGATGTGGGTTGGATGGCAGCCCCCTCTCTGGGGTGGGTGGTCAAGCCCCCAGGTGTGTCTGACCGTGGCGAAGTGGCTCAGAATCCATCCCACGGATGCTGTTTGGGCTTCCCGGCAGTGACAAACACGGTGTGGTTTGTGCCTGGCACACGAGGCAGGAAGAGACGCTGCCATGACTCCTTCCCACCCCGGCGGCACGAGCCCGGCTGCTGACGTGGGGGAAAGACGAGGGACGGACCAGAGAAACGGCCCAGGAACGTCCTGCGTGCTGGAACTGGAGCTGGCGCATGGCCCCCCCAGGCATGCCTGGCTCTGGCGGTTTTCCCGTGCGCAAGGAAAGGGCTCTCTCTCCATCCATAGCGGAACGAAGCAAGCTGGCCGAGGCAGGCTCCCCCGACCGGGTGCCCGCCGAGCTCCTGGGCTGGAGTGCCTCTCCCAGGCCCCGATCCAGGATCCCAGAGGGCGCCAGGCCGGAGGAGGCTGGCTCAAGGTCCTGGCACTGGCGGCAGGATGGGGTGCGGGTCCATGAGACGGCGCTGGATGTGGCGTAGCGCGGGATGGGCAGGCGGGCGAGCACACGACACGGGCAAAGCGGCAGCTGTGTGCGTAGGAGCGGGAACGGCACGCCGGCGGTGCCTGGACGGGGCCAGGGTCTCCCGGGCCTCCGGGACACGCCGCCGCCGGCCCACGGCCCGTGGCCGGCCGCCCACTGACCTGCTTGTGCATGGTGCGCTGCTTCATCTCCGGACTGTCGCCCTTGGAGGAGGACTGCTGGCGGAGCCGCGCGCCGCTGCCGGGCCAGTCGGGCGAGGAGGAGAGCACGCCCCCGCTGGAGGGCCGCGGGTACTGCATGGTGCTGAGCAGCGAGGGGGGGGGTCCGGCCCCGGGAGACGGGTGGGGGCGGCGGGGGCGGCGGGGGCTGGTCTATGCGGCGCTGGGGGCCGCCGCTGTTCTGCCGCGGCATCGTGGGCTGGCCGGCCTTGTCGCTCAGGGAGAGCTGCCGGCGGGCCAGCTCACCCGCCCGCCGGCCGAAGTCCTCGGGGGCCGCGGCGGGGTTGCCCATGCCCAGGCCGTGCCGGGCGGCGGCCGCCGGCTCCTCGCTGTTGCTGTGGGAGCTGAGCGAGCTGTGGCACTCGGAGCCCGAGTCGGGCAGCCCGCGCGGCGAGAGGGGCAGGCCGGCCGCCATCTGGTAGACGGGGTTCTGGAAGGAGAGCGGGGCCAGCAGCGGGGGCCGCCCGGGGGCGCTCTCGGCACCGGGGGTGGTCGGCGTCTGGGCGGCCCGGCGCACCGTGGCGGCCAGGTGGTTCTGCTGGGTCCGCGGGCCCCAGGCGCCCGCCAGCGGCCCGGTGGCCGGCGGGCCCTCGTGCAGGGCTTCGGCCGGCCCTGCGCCCGGGGCGCCCGCGTCCAGGGCCCGGCTGTCCTGCAAGTCCACCATGGAGAGGCTCTTGCCGCCGTTGGCCATCTGGGTGTCGGGCTCATTGGCCTCCGAGTAGCTGGAGCTCCGGGCGGGCGAGGGCTGGGCGGCCCCGGCGGACCTTGTGACAAAAAACAAGTCCTTGTTTTCAGGGGTTGGAGACGGTAACCGTGTGAAATCTATCGGACTGCGGGGGAAATAAAATGCATAAGGGGAAGAGGAAGAGGAAGAGGAAGAGGGAGGAGGAGAGAAAAGGAGAGAACCGTGAGCACCGCGCAGAGGCGGCCGCCCCAGTCCCAGGAGAGCGAGCGAGCGAGCGAGCATGCAGCGACCCCGGCCCCCCGCCCCGCCTGGAGGGTATCTCAGCCAAGCTGCCCCCTCGAGCCACGTGCAGAGTGTGCTCACTACCCCCGGCCTCTCCGCAGCCCATCCCGCCAGTCTGCCCCCTGCCCGGGCTAGGGGCCACGCCAGCCACGCCTCCCTTGGGCCTCAGGAATGACGGTGGCAACGGCAGCGCACTCGGGGCCAGTGGGGGAGCATGCGTGGCGCAGCCCCAGGTGGCCCGTGTCGGAGCCCTCTCCCCGGGCGCATGCCCCTTCCCTACTCCGGCCTGTGGGCCGGCCCGGCTGTGAGCGGCCTGGGGGACGGGCTGGTCTCCCCGAGCGGCTCTCCAGGCGTAGGGCGCTGGGGGGCCGGTGGGAGCCGCGGCGCAGCATGTCCGAAGAGCGAGGGCTTGCCGGGCCCCTCGGGGTGCCGCATGGGGACCTCGCCCAGCGGTCCTGCTCAGATCTCGCTGCTGCGAGGAGCGCCCCTGCCGCCCCCTGCGAGCCGCCGAGTGGGCCAGCGACCGATTTCCCACGAAGGAAAAATGAGGGCGGGGGGGGGGGCTTGCACGGCAGCTGGTGCTCTTCGGCCCCAGAGCAAAGCCGGCGTGGCCCTGTAAGGCCGGGTCACCAGGAGGGGCAGAAATCCGCCCCTGCACACTGCGTTAGCTTGCCAGCCCCCCGCCAGGGAAGACGAAGTCCCCGATTACAGCGCCTGCCCGGTTCTGCTCCGCGCCTCCTCTCTCCCCCTTAATTAAATAGCTATATCACACGGGGCTTCTGTTCAGAATCTCTCCCTCTCCCGCCTGGAGAAACTTTCCATGGACGTGGGTCATCTTGGTTTTGCATCCTGACCCCAAATCTGCACCCAGCGAGTTGCCCGGAAGCAGAGCCCCCCGGGAGAGGCGGCCCCCCGCCCTCTGAGACCCCCTGCACCGGCGGCCCTGCGGGAGCCCCTCTCCGAGCCGGCCCCGCTTGCCCTCACTTACCCTGATAGGTCGCTATCGATCACCATCTTCTGAAGTCCCACGGAGATGCTGTTGCCGCCCGTCGGGGTCGAGGCGGTGTGATCCGCGGGGACGGTCACCTGCATGCAGGCCGGGTTGCTGAGGGCGGTGTTGACGTCCCGCAGGATGCGCGGCAGTGGCCCCAGTTTGGTGGCAGTGCTCTGCAAGGAGAGCGGGCGCACCCCATCACCGTCTGCGCATTTCGCAGCGTGTGGGGCTCAGGCAGGAGAGGCACCAGGGACGCTCCCGGCGCTCGAGTCAAGAACCTCCCCGCCCGGCCTGTTTAAAAAGGAAGGCTTTTAAAAAATCGCATGATTTTCAATGGGACTTGATCCCTATTTTAGGGTTGGGGGGTTGCCCAGGTTAGGGTTAGGGTTAGCCAAACGAGGTGTCCTGGCACGCTTCTGATGGTTGGGATGCGCTTAGAATGGGCAGAAATGTTGAGCTGTGCAGAAAAACCCTCTGAAGGAAGGCTTTTTAAAAATCGCATTATTTTCAATGGGATTTGATCCCTATTTTAGGGTTAGAGGGTGGCCCAGGGTAGGGTTAGGGTTAGCCAAACGAGGTGTCCTGGCACCCTTCTGATGGTTGGGATGCGTTGAGAACGGGCAGAAATGTTGAGCTGTGCAGAAAAACCCTCTAAAGCAAGGCTTTTAAAAAATCGCATTACTTTCAATGGGAATTGGTCCCTATTTTAGGTTGAGATATTTTTTTTTTTAGGTTGAGATTTTTTATTTAAATAAGAGCATACTACAAATCACAATAAAAGTCCAATTTACAAATTTTCACAAGGCCCAATGTACACACATTTACAAATCTTCAAAATTTACACATCGAATTACAGAGAGGACTTTCTACAGAGATCCCCGCGATAAGTTCACCCCATCCGTCGTTCAGTTCTTCTCCGTGTGTGAGCGTTATACAGACGCTACGTAATCGGGGGTCAGGGGGTGGCCCAGGGTAGGGTTAGGGTTAGCCAAACAAGGTGTCCTGGCACGCTTCTGATGGTGGGAATGCGCTTAGAATGGGCAGAAATGTTGAGCTGTGCAGAAAAACCCTCTGAAGGAAGGCTTTTTAAAAATCGCATTATTTTCAATGGGATTTGATCCCTATTTTAGGGTTAG
>JAIXND010000773.1:13149145-13185441 GCA_023646645.1 Varanus salvator macromaculatus
AAAAATCGCATTATTTTCAATGGGATTTGATCCCTATTTTAGGGTTAGGGGGTGGCCCAGGGTAGGGTTAGGGTTAGCCGAACGAGGTGTCCTGGCACACTTCTGATGGTTGGGATGCGTTGAGAATGGGCAGAAATGTTGAGCTGTGCAGAAAAACCCCATAAAGGAAGGCTTTTAAAAAATCGCATTACTTTCAATGGGACTTGATCCCTATTTTAGGGTTATGGGGGCGGCCCAGGGTAGGGTTATGGTTGGCCAAACCAGGTGTCCTGGCGCGCTTCCGATGGTTGGAATGCGCTTAGAAGGGGCAGAAAGGATGAGCTCTGCAGGAAACGCTCCTCAAGGGGGGCTTTTTCAAAATCGCCTCTTTTCCGTGGAACCTGTCGTCCACACGTGGCAGGGCCTGCATGGCCGTGGCACCTCAGCTGCGAATGCCCAGCCAGGAATTTAAATACTTGACTTCTTCTGTCTCCAGCTCCAAGTGAGGCTTCTAACTACGTGCTTCTGAAATCTCCGGGGCACATGGGACGCGAGGCGCGCCTGCCCGCCGCCCGAGCCTCACCTGGTCCAGCTGGGCGATGACCTCCCACAGCAGGGACTGCAGGGTCGACAGCTCCCGGCCCAGGTCGATGTAGCCTTCGAAGCCGGCCGTGTTGGAGAGCGTCTCCGGGTTGGAGATCTCCAGCAGGAAGCGCTGCATGTTTGTCCACTCGTGCTCCAGGAACTGGTTCATGAACGACATGTACTCTTCTTTGCTGCCGAACCTGGAACGACAAGCAGGGGGCAGTCCTGGAGAAACCCCGCAGAGCGGCACCGGGTAAGCGAGCGGCTGCTCCCTTCAGAGCTCCCGTGGCCGGGAAGGGGGCGGGAGGGGGCACATGGGCAGCACGCCCCACGCGGGCCGGAGACCGCATCCCTGCAGACGAGCCCGGGCCTCCCTGCCGACGCCGCTCCAGCCGGCACCCGGGCGCGTCCGGCGGGGGCCTCGCAGAGTGGGGTGCTGGGCGCTGGCCCCGTGCGCTTGCCGGCTGCTGCAGCTGCCACGGCCGGTCCCCCCGGCCCAGTACGGGCGCCACTGGTCGGCTGCAGCGGGTCTTTTCCGGGGCCTCAGGCAGGGCTCCTTCTGAGCCCTGCCTGGGGAGGCTGCAGGGGTCGGAGCAGGGGGCTTGTGTGCCCAGCCGGTCTGGTTGCCCTGCGGCGCCCGCTCCACACCTGGGCCGTGGCCGGGGTGGCCGTGGGGAGAGGTCTGCACGGCCCCCGGGGCTGGCAGGAAGGTGCGGAGAAGCAGCGGAGGCCTTGTGCACGGAGGGAGCACAAGACCGGGCCACGCGGGGAGCTGGAGCCGAGGAGGAGAACGGGGCGCATGGCCGTGGGGCAGACGCTGCGGAAAGAGGGGCAGAACGGCAAGAACGCCTGGGCTGGGGAGTGGGGGGGAGCGTGTCAGGACTGGCGTGCCCCAGATTCCGGCGGAAGACCCACACTGGGCTCCCCATCCGCACGCTTCCTGTCCACACCGGGCTCACGTGGGCCCGGCCAGCTGCTTCGGGGAGCCCGCAGAGGAGCGGCTGGGGCTGGCCGGTCAAGGCAGAGCCACGGCGGCGCATCTCTGGGAAGCCGCATCTGAGGACGCACGCAGCTGCACTTCCGAGAGCCGGCGCTCTTTCTGTCTTTATTTTCGGGACAAGCAGCTCAGAGCTCTGCAGCAACGGCCCCCGAGATGCTCCCCCACCAACCACCCACTGCGTTGCTCATATTTCTGGGCCAAGTTTGAAACACGGACAGAGCAGCTGTTTTTGGAACAGATTCCGGCTGCCAGAGTCTCGAAAGGGCCAAACCTGTGGGCTCGGGTGTGTTTGGGGCGTGGGGGGGAGATAGTCTGGCTGGGTTTGAGTAGGGGAAAAGGAGAAGACCCCAAGCTAAGCTGGGGGATGTGCTCCCAGCTGCCCAGCACAGTCTGAATTCTTCCCAGCATAACCAGACAGTAACCATGCAAAATGTTCTTGCCCATGAAATTCTGCTCAAACGCACCCCTTGAATGGCCGTGGGGGTGCTCCCGGCCTGCCTCCCAGAAGGCCGTTAAAGGCACCCCTCGAACCCCCAGCTGAAGGCATCGCCAGCTGCCAGAGGCCCCGTGAACCACTACGGCACATGGCGAACTTGGCAGCTCCCAATGCAGAAAGCAAGTTCCTAGCCCTCATTGCGATGGAGATTTGCCTGGAAGCTAAAGAGCCTCAGAGGGCACCGGGATCAGGCCTCCAGGGCCCGCAGAGCCCCGCGTCCCTGTGCCGGCAGAGCGAGATCCCTGCGGATCCGACAGGGGACAGGACGGGACGGGACGTGGCGGGGCGGCCGCAGCCCTCTCTGGCAACCCGGCCACGCGCGAGAGCTTTACTTGGCGAAGTTGGCCAGGTTCTGCGTGACCTTGGCGATGAGGGTCAGGGTGCGGGCCGTGCGGTCGTCGGGGTACTCCTGCAGCAGGTGGAAGAGGGACGGGGACATGATGGCCGGGCACAGGAAGCGCAGGAAGAGCGAGGCGCTGATGAGCCGCTCGCTGATGTCGGGGCGCCCGCGGGTGCTGCACTCGTGGCGCCACGAGGCGAAGACCTCCTTCAGCTCCCTCGGGAACACGCTGCGGAGACAAGGCGGGCAACGTGGTGGGTGGCGCCCCTGCCCGGGTCCCCCCCATCCTCCGTCTGGATACCCGAAGGAGCGCCTCCCTTCTGGGGAGCCTTCCCGCCCCGAGGACCGGAGCGGAGGGAGGGCCTTCTCCAGCGGCCCTCCTCGAGGGGTCGAGGAGGGCGGCCGCTCCCCGGAGAAGGGCCTTCTCTGCGGGGCCACCCCGACTCTGGAAGACGCTCCCCGGAGAGGTCCGCCTGGCGCCAACGCTTTATTCCTTTGGCGCGAGGCAAAACCCTTTCCATTTCCCCATTCTTTCAATGTCTGATACGTTTTAAGGTGGGTTTTACGTATTGGGAGTTTGGCGGCTGTGTCCGATTTTATCTTGCGTTGCTTTTATCGTAAAACTGTCCTGAGACGCTCGCAGTGGACAGCACAGGCAAGCCTCACACGGCATCATCAATACATTAATACATGATCCCCTGCCACGCTGGGCTCCATCACCCATCCTGCTGTGCTTGCCGATGGAGGCCGGGCCGGGCCGGGCATGGGGAGGGCTGTCCCAGCCCTCTCTGCATCGAGGCGGCGCTGTGGGGGGGCAGGCGGGCCCTGCAGCGCTGCCGGCCTCCCCGGCTCCTCTCCCAGGGAATCTAGCAAGCCAGCCGCAGTTTTTCCCTTGGGAAAATTTCCCGGACTATCTTTAGACTGCCTCTGGGGCAGCGCAAATCCTTTCTTCCAAGAAGGGAAACCATGCATGCTCGAGAGAGCTGCAGACAGAAGCCGCTCCACGGAGGCCCCCAGGTCTCGCTGGGCTGCACTGCAGAGTGAAGGGTGCAAAAGAGAGGCAGCCCCCCCCCCAACACCAGCTCTGGTCCAGGTAGAACAACAGGGACAAAGGGCAAAGCCCCCCGAAAAAGGCCACCGTCCATCTTGAAAAATCCTACAATCGCAGGTGCTGCCAACTCTCCAAAGGGGCCCTGCTCCTGTGCCAATATGCAGCCATTTGCAGGCACGCCTAGGTTTTTGATCAGTTGGCAACCCACTTCCTCTCTTTTCCTTATACTGCCTCAGCTTTCCTGAACCCTAAGCAGCTTTCTCTATCCAGTCCTCTGGATGCACTGGGCTGCAGCCCCTGTTATCCACAGCCAACACAGACCTCTTGGGTGTGGATGATGGGAGTGACAGTCCAACCCATCGGGAACATCACTGGTCGGGGGAAGGGGCGATCCAGCGTGTAACACAGAACCCTGCTCATCCTTGGTGCCTCCTGGGACTGGCTTAAGGCCGGAGAAATGAGATGGCAGCCAGGAGCCCTGAGCATGCGCAGAGCAGCCTCCCCTCCCTCCCCAACGCCCCCCCCCCCCACTGCTCTGAGCCGCCCTGCTCTCCCGCGGTGGCCATGAGCACAGCAGCAGCCGCAACAGGCGCTTGGCAGGGCGCTGGCGCCCCCGCAGGGACCCCCGTGCCGGGTTTCCCGGGGGCGCAGGCCGCACTCTCCCTCGGGGCACCCTGCTCCTGCGCGGCCCCTGCGGCGACTCACCAGTAGGAGTTGATGATCTTGCAGAAGGCCAGCTCACAGCACATCTTCAGGTTGCTCTGATGCTCCGGGAGATCCGCGGACGAGCACTTGCTGGGATCCACCTCGCAGTTCTCATCGGACTCGTACAGCGCCTTGATGAACTCGCCTGCAAGAACCCGGCGGGGCCGGAGCGCACCGTGAGTGCTGCGCCCGGCGCACCGCTCCCCCAGGGATGTGTCTGGCTCCCGAGCCCCTGGCTTTCTGCCGCTCAAGTCGCTAGCCCTCAGGACGGCAGAGCTATGTTGGGAAGCGTGGGGACGTGGCCTTCTGAAATCTCAGAAGACAGCTGTATGGGGACGGGGTGAGCATTACAGAGGGGCGGAAATAAGGCGGGCGGCGCCCCCGCCTGCGGCTCGGCCGGCCCCTCGTGCACTGCCGCCCCTCCAAGCCTGGCTCTCTCCCAGACATGCTGCATTTCTCCATGCGGGGAAGGCTTCGGCCGGTCTTCGGCTTCTCCTTCCCGTGCACTAAACCCCACTTCTCTGTGCTGTGGATCATGGACCTTCGGAGGCCCGCTGCGGCCAGGAGGACAGACCGGTGGAAGCCTGCTGGCATGGGGCAGTGCAGCCCCGGGAGCTGGGGGCCAGACCGGAGCCGGTCTGGGGTGGGCAGAAGGAAGCGACTCCCCGGGCACGACTGGGCGCATTCAAGGCGGACAAAGCGCCTCCCGTTCCCAGAATGCCCTGGCCGGATAACCAGCTAGGGAATGCTGGGAGAGTGGGGGGGGGGCAGCTCCAAGTGCCGGTTGCCGGGGGGCATCTCTGTGCCCCACTCAAGCCCCACTGCGGGGACTCAGCTGATCCAGGAGCCCGGCGGGGGCGTACGTAGCCCCCTCCTTTCCCCGGCGTCTCACGACAACCCTGTGAGGAACAGCAGGCTGGGCGTCTCTGACGGCCCCCAGCTTCACGGCCAAATGGGGGCTGCAACTCGGATCTGTCCAGTCCCCACGCCATGCTCTAACCACTAGACCGCACCGAGCTCTGTGAGCACCAGTCCTCTCGGCTAAGCCGGGAGCCTCCATGTCAAGAGGCACTCTATCTTTGAATACCGGGTGCCGAGTTGCCTAAGGAGGGCGCCTGCTCCCCTCTGGGCCCGTGCGTGGGCCCCTCAGGCCACCCAGCAGCCGCCGTGGGCCAGGCCAATCAGCCCACCGAGGCGCCGGCCTGCACCTACCTAGGGCGTCCTGCAGGTACTTCTGCCCCACCAGCTTCAGGTACTCCTCGATCGCTTTCGTGGCCAGCGTGTTCTCCCGGAAGATGAGGTGCTCGTTCTCGCCACAGCGGTCCACCTCGGACATCATGAGGTCCGTCAGGAAATCCTGGGAGGAGACCACAGGGGACGGCGGGCGCCGTGAGGGGAGCCCCAGCCGGCGGGGCTGCAGGGCTGGGCCGCTGGCCACGGCCGAGGCACGAGGGCCCGTCCAACGGCTGCAGCCCCCTGAATGGGCGATGGAGCGCATGTCCCATCTCTGGCCACGGTTTGGCTTCTGGTGGGGGGGGCACCCATTCAACGCTCTAACCACTAGACCGCACCGACCCCTGTGAACTCCAGCCTTCAGCTCCCCCACAACATGGCCCCAAGAGCTGAGAGGGACTCTGACCGCCCTCCTGCGACGCACCCCCCAATACGTGTCCCCCTCGCCCCCCACCATAACCACGGTTCTCACGCCCTCAACGGTTCGCTCTGGAAGCGTGGCATCACCGTTTCTGCTCCGGCTTTTCCCAGGTATTATTGCCCCGTGGCCTCCCCCAAATGCTTTGGACCACACTGTCAGCAGCCTCAGCAAGCAAGGCCAGTCCCCCCACCCCAAGATGGCACAGCAGGCAGAAGTTCAACTGATGAAGCTTCTCCCCGTCACGGCATCTATGGGCTGGTAAACGGCATCACCCGTCACCATCCCCCCCCCATCCAAGACACTGATCTCTTGAGTGAGCCCCTCGGATCGCCATCAACCCGGCTTCCTGGCGAGGAGGCCGCTGTGCCCACGAGGCTCCAGGCGGCCAGAACACACGCCCAGGAGCTCAGCAAAGGCCCTCTTCTCGGGCGAGCACTTCCGAACATGACGTCGCGCCGGAGGAAGGCTCTCCCGCACGCGCACCGGTGCCGCCAGCTGACTGGCCAGGCTTCTCCTCTCTCTCGTCAAGTCTGACAAGGCCGGCCAAGCCTCAGGTTCGAGGAGAAGCTGTAAAACTCCATGTTCCCGAGATAATTAATATGTTGGGGAAATGACAGGAGTAGATCGTGAGGCAGCGCCAAGGTCGGGCACCGCTAATTGAGAATCAGCACCTTTTGTCAGGCTGCGCGGCTGATCGGAATTGAAATGCGCGCGGACACGGTGCCGGCGCTGGGTGCGCAGGAGCAGCCCGGCGTGGCCGAGCCGTGGAGCATCTCAGCGGCCACGGGTCGGGGGCCCCTGAGCATGGAGGTTGCGCTGGGGGGCATCCCTTCGGCGTGGCCGTCAGTGGCGGGCGTGGACTGTGCGCAGGGCTCTGGTTCTGTGCCGCGCTATGGCTCTCCCCGGGCACAGGGCAGGCGTGCGGCGCGGACTGGACCCGCGAGGCCCCCTGGCCCGGCCCGGAGCTGCTTGCTGGGGGCAGCCCGGCATCCCGGGCAGGCGGCAGGCTACCCGGCCCCCCCGAGAGCTCTCCGGCGCGGCCCCCGCCTGTGGCTGGGAAGCGACGCACAAGACGGGGGGGTGGAGGCGGGAAGACTGCGCGAGTCCCGGAGGATGACAGCCGTGCAAACGGCCCATTTGAGCGAGAGGCTTCACTGCCCCTTGAATAGCAATGGCTGGGAGGAGGCGAGACGGCCCGCCGGGGCGCTCAGAAAAATGCCCCCGCGTGCGAGTGAGCGAGCGAGAGAGCGAGGCGGCCCCGGGCAGGGGAGGGGGCGGGGGGCCAGGCCTCCAGGGCTGCCACTCAGTGCATCAAACAAGGTAATTACCGCGGAGAGGAGGGGAGGGCTCCCGGTGCCCGTGCACTCGTAAACCTGATTGAAGTCATAATTAGCTGGACTAACGGCACTTATAAAAAGCGCTCCCAGATAGCTGGCCTCGTTGGGTGGTGGAGAGAAGAGAAGAGATGCCACTGTGCAGCCAGGGATCACTCCTGGCCCGGCACGAAACGGCAGGCGCGCTCGGAGGTTCTGGCCTATGGCCCCAGGAGCCCTTGGCCGCCGCTGGCAATTCTGGGGCAGCCCCGAGGCCTCCCTGCAGAAGTGGGGACGCGGGACCCACAAAACGAGGAGCAGCGTCCCTCCACCGCTGCTCTGTCCTCCTCAAGCCACTCCCCCCACAAGGTGCCGGCTCAAAAGCTGCCGATCCGTCGCATGGCGTACAAGCAGTCGCGGGAGGGCTTTGCAAGGGGACCCCTGTGCGCGTGCAGAGTGCTTTCCCCTCCCTGGCAAGCCACTCCCACACTTAGCTTTGTCCGAGCGAGGCCTTCCTCTAGCTCAGCCGGGCCGGACCGGGGCCTCTTCCAGGGCGCTCCTGCCTTGTGTGCCTCGGCCGCCTTGGACGGGGACCCTGCCCCAGCCGCGTCCGGCACAGAGGCCCGTGGGCTCGCCGGACCTGCAGGGCCGCCAGTTCTCAGTCAGGCCCCGCTGCTCCCGGGCGCCATCGGAGCCGCCTGCCTCCCTGGGAAACAGGCCTGCCCGCATCTCCCTGCCCGAGACGCGCCCAAGAACCCGTCCCCGGATGAAACGTGGCACGGCAAAGCTGAATTGGCAACCAAGCCAGTTGCAGAAAGGGTCGATAAGGGCCGTCCCGCCGCCCCCCCCCCCCCAGCCCCCCCCCCCGCTTTCCTCTAATTGAGGCTCTAATGGACAATGAGTTTGATCGCCAGGACTCCAAAGGCGGACCAAGCAGGCCGAGCAACAAAACTGTCAGACGCCCAACGTGAGCAGGACGTGTTCCATGCGCCCGCCAAGAGCGGCTGCTGGGGTGCAGCGCTGTTCCTTCCCGTGCGCCCATCCTTCCACCCACATCGGGACCGGCAAAGTAATACAAACAACAACCCCGTGACTGTCTGCAGCCTTGCAATCGGGCTGATGTGACAGAGAAGGGCAAGGAAAGCGAGGAGGCCCGGCAGCGTCCACATCTGCCCGGTGTTGCCTCTGGGAAACCAGCAGAGCGGTCCGGTTGTGCCGGCCCAACGGGCTGGCCGTGCACCTTCGGCCGGATGCAGCCGGGAGCTGGATGAAGCGGCCGGGCGATCACCTGCGCGAGGCGAGGAGCCCTTGCGCGAAGTACCTGCTCCGGCTGGTGGCCGCTCCCAGCCCTCGGGCGGAGGGGCGCTTTCCTCGGCCCTCCGCCTGTGAGGTTTTGCGCTGGAGCGGCCGCAAAACGAACCTGCGGCACGGAAAGTGGGGGCTTAGCCACCCGACGCGGCAGGAAAGGGGCGAGATGGGGCAGCGTCCACCTTCTCTACCTGGCGCCATGTTCTAGAATAGCTTCCTAGAAATGGCGGGCATGTCGCGAGCGGAGCCGGGTGGGTCAGACTAGATGGCCCGGGAGGCCCCTTCTGACTCGCGCTGTTTCTCTGTTTCCTGCAATCTGGGGCTCAGAGACATGCTGGACTACGACTCCCCCCGGCCCAGGGAGGGGGGGTGGGGGGAGTGGTCCAGAATCAAACCAGGAGCCGGAGTGACGCACCAAAGGGGGCCTGGCCACGATTCCAGAGTGGCCGGCACGGGGTTAACCGGAGCGCCCGACCCCGCTCTGTCCCTCGGCCCGGAGGCCCTTACCTTGGCCTTCCCTGTGCTCTGGAGGATGTGGACCAGCGCGGAGGCCATCTCCTCCTTGTTCTTGACGCTCAGCACCGGCTCCAGCACCGAGCAAAGCACCATGTAGCTGTTGGTGATGTACTCGGCGAACTCCTTGTACATCTCCATGGGCAGGATGCTCATGGTCTGGTAGCGCGACTTGATGCGGATCATGGGGCCGCCCGCCTTGCCCTTGCTGGGGTTGGGCGTCACCACCGGGTACCACTTCTCGACAAACTGCCGCCCCGTGACCGAGCCGGCCGGGATGCTGACCAGCCCGATGAAGTTGGTCTTGTCCTTCTTCTTCTTCTTGTCCGTCTCCTTGTACAGGTGGATCGTCATGCTGCGCAGTGACGGGAGGTTGTTGAACTCGAAGTGCTCCCCCCAGAAGACATTGTCCGTTTTCAACTTGCACGTCGTCCGGGCGTAGAGGACCTCGTCCAGGCAAAGCTCGCACAGGTACTTCTTCTTGGCCGGCAGGTCTTTGGCCTCGATGATCCACAGCTTCAGCATGTTCTCCACCCGCCGGCTGTTGTCCTAGCGAGGAGAGATGGACGCCGAGCAGCAGGAAAGGTCGAGGGGAGACGGTTGCGGGGTGGGTGGGAGAGGAGAAAAGCAATTACCCGGCACGAAAGATGGAGGAACGCGCGCCTTCATTATTGGAAGGCGTCAGAACAGAAACCGATCCTTAATTACATTTTTTTACTTTAAGGAAATTACCAGCTCTCGGGAATTTGCATAATAACCCCCGCTTATGTTCATTTTCCAAATATCGTGGTGCTTTCTTGTCTCGCTGGCACCAATTACGCGAAGAAAGGAGGCTGATAAAATACCCCCCATTAAAAAAAATTGCACAATTTCCAATTTGGCTGCTGGAGAAGCTGAAAATAAAGAGAGAAAAGCCTCCAGCCGAGACGAGGGTGGCTGGTGCCCCGGGGGCGGGGGGGGGGTGCTCCGCCAGCACCTCCTCCCCAGGGGGCCTCCCCCAACCCCACCAGGCCTTAGTAGCGGGATGCAGGGTCCCCTCTCCCCCCAAGATGTGGGGGGGCGGGCTGCCCTGTCGCCGGGAGGGTTCAGGAGAGGTGCGGTCCCCTCGGGGGGCATCACAGCCCCGGGGAATAGCCATGGTGCCAAAGGGAGGCAGGGGCCATGTGTCCACCGCCGCTCGGCTGCAAGCGCATTTACGCAGGCTCCACTGGCCCCAACAGAGCCTACTTCCAAGCAAAGCACGGGCTGACGCGGGCATTCCTTCTGGGAGAACCGTTGTTAATCACGACCGTGCATCCCAAAGCGGCCCAACTGCCCAGCGATGACGCGAAGCCACCTTTCCCCACCCATCGAGAAGGTGGGAACTGCTCCCATGCGGTAAGCAAGACCCTCGCCCCACACGGACTGTGAACGCAGGGCTGGGGGACCCCGGGGGCCGCACGCCAGAGGGTGGAGCCAGAGGCCGCCGGGCAGGTCCAAAGGGGAGGAGCCAAGCCCACGGCTGGCACTGAAGCGTGGCCGGAGCAGACAGGGTGGAGGCGGCTCGGCAGGAGCCTTCTCGCGAGCCGGGACGCGGTCGAGGTCCGGGGGCTCTGCGGGTGGCCATTCTGCCCGGCGATCCCACAGCAGCATGCCAGAGGCCGCCTCCGCCGGGCACCTGCATGCCCTGCTTTCATCCCGCAGGCCGGGGGCAGCGGGGGGACGGCAGGGACGCACGCGAGTGAGCTGGTTCGCCACTGAAGAGCAAGCCAGGTCCAGAAGGGTCCACCGGCTGCAGCTGACCTTGCTTTCAACTCCCCGAAAACACCCACAGCAGACTTTCTCTCCCTGCTTATAATTAGCATCATAACCCCCAGCGCCTCATCCATGTCATGGAGATTTGGGGGTGGCAGGAAGCCGAATAGTATTTTAAAAAATATCTGGTGAAACGTCGAAGCGGAACATGCAGGTCGGCCTTGTCCAAGCTGCTCCCCACCCACCAGATGGCCTGGACTGCAATTCCCATCGCGCTTTGTACAAGGTGGAATTTATGACATTGCTGGGGCTTGGCTGAGGCATGCAGGCTGAGACGCGGCCACCCGGGGGCTGAGCTGACGGCACCGGTCTGGTTCGGTCGCTCGGCTGCACTCAGGCCCACTTTAGAGAGAAGAAGCTCTGCCCATCCCAACGGAACTTACTTCCAAGTAAACGCATACAAGAACAGGCCGACAGCTGTGTTCATTCCGGGGGAATCGTTTCCAGCCATTATCATAATTTCAAAAACCAAATACCTAATTATCCAACCTAAATGCAAAATAATTATTCCACAAAGGGATAATCGGTTGTCATTTTAAGAAAATTGGACTGTAAAAGACAATAATTTTTGTTGCATACCTTATCTGCTAATTTGTCCATTCAAGCAACTGCTGGAAACCGACAGTTTCCTTCATGTCCCAATTTTATGTTCCAATATTTAAGCTGCTCTGTAATGTCTCATTACTCGGGCTGCCTTATTTTATCCTTATTATTTATGCTCCCTTCTATGATACACCTACGTTTATTTTTTTAAAGCAGCAAGGTGTTTTGTTGTTTTACCACCAGCTCATTAATGAATCGTTAATGGATCGCACATAAATTGTGCTTTCGCTGCGGCCCTGGCGTCCCCTTCCTTCCTTCTGCTACTGGCTCCCCCACCCGCCCGCCCGGTTCCGGTGTTCCTCCCGTGGCCGCTGAGCTCGGTGGGCACAGGAGGAGGAGCCACGTGCCACGTGCACGGAAGGGCCCGGCCACGGCTGTGGTGAACGCCTACCTTGTTCGGGTGCACGGCCCGGCGGAGGTTCTCCATCCACTTGTCCCGCTCCGCGGCGGACCGGCAGGAGAAGCATTTGCTGCCAGACGACGTGGTCACCTGGCGGGGAAGAGAAAGGGGTGGCAGGAGCTGCTCAGCAGTGGAGCCGGTCCAGGGCAAGGAGGGTCCCCATCCCACGAGGGGCCAAGGCTGCCAAGGGGAGGCTCCTGCTGTTCTCCTGCCCAACTTACCTTCCCCCTGGCCAGTGATGGCGCGGCGTTTCGCCGGCCTCTGGGCCTGCCTTCCTCCTTCCTGAAAGTGGCCAGGGGGGCTTCTGATCCCACTGAAAGAGGTGGGAGCGCCCCCAGGAGATGAGATGGACAAGATCCCGCAGGGACCCAGCCGGACGCATCTCAGACGCTGGGCAGAGAAACAGGGGAGGATCAGCTCCCTTCTGACAGTCCCCAGCAGCCGGCCCGGAAATACAGCCTGCCCCGGAGAGGCCCGAGGCTTTGTGCGGCGACGGCTCGCGTCTGGATTGGCTCCATCAAGGAAGCTGTGCGCAGCTGAGCAGGGCTGCTGTGGGCAGGATGCCGTGGGAGGCGTCCATCCACGGGGTTGCCGCGAGTTGGAGACAACTTCCCAGCACACAACAGCAGCCGCAGCAACACCTTTTCCTTCAGGTCACATCTCCCCCTACGTGGAGCCATCCGGATTTGCCGGACAAATGCTCCCATCATTCCCAGCACAGGATGATGGGAGCCGCGGCTCAACACAAGGCACCACCCATGGGTTTGCGCACACTGGCTGCGCTCTCCCCGGAGGGGGAAGGCAGCCCTTCTGCGACGGGCAGCTTGCTCGGGGCGGCCATGGCACATCAGCACACGGAGGGAGACGCATTTCCACCTTCTCTCGTTCACCCACGAGGAGCAAATGTCACCTTGGCTTTTAAAGAAGCGTGTGTGTGTGTGTGGGGGGGGGGGGACTTCTCAGCATGCGACAAAGGAGTGCGCAGCCCTCAGAAGTGCATAATGAGGCGGCGGCCGTCTTGAGGTGCCTTGCCCTGACAGACAGCGCTCCGCCAGCACGTCCCTCTTTGCATTCCTGCTGCGCCAGGAGGAATAAACGCACTCCGGGGGAAGGAGGGGTCCCACGCCTCGAAGCACCCAGCCCTCCCTCCCAGCCCAAACCCCGCCACGTGGGTGAGCCCCCCCTGCAATCCACACCCTCCCCGAGGCTGGATTCACAAGACCTCGCGTTTCCCATTGACACGTGTCTAAGGGCTCTGCCCCGTCACCCACGCTCGAAAGTCCCCGGTTGCTTTTGCAGCGGGTGCTTCGTGCAAGCGCCGTCCCATGCAGTCTGGAGACGGCCCTCCCGAGAGATCGATGGGGGGCGAGGAGGTATCATGGGGGACCAGGGTTTCTCCTGGCTTGCTGCTGCGAAAGGGAGATGAAAATATGGTGGTTTTGCTCCGTGGAGGTGCAGGCTGAAATCGCAAGGAGCGATCCACAGGGCTGAACCGCTTCGGAGCACCGGGTTCAGGGGCCCTCTGCAGCCAGGCCAGCTCTAAGAATGGCTGCACTGGCCACACGGCCACAGAGTCCCCGGCCACCGGGACTTTCTCCTTAGCAAAGCAGCTCCAGGGTTTGGGCACGAGTGTCCCGACATGACCACCCGCTGCAGCTCCGGGTTTCGCTTGCAGGGAGCTGCCCGGCCCGGTTCCCCTTTTCCATGCCTGTGCTTCTGATGGCAACACCGGACTCTTTGCAAATGTGGGGAGCCCCAGTAAAGGGAACCCCGGAACAGAGGAATCAAAACTGGGCTTGAAAAACAGATACAGGAGGGGGAAATATAGGTATTAATTTACTGGAGCAAAATTCAATTAGTGTGTGTGTGTGTGGGGGGGGGGGTGGAATCATTAGTTGCTCAAATGTAACTCGTTTTCACTCATTATCCACGTTCCATGGATGGGCGGCTTCTTCTGCCAGGCAAAATTATCCTGCAATTTGCGCTCGCTGCCGACAACGGGCTCTCCCGGTGGGCAAGGCAGGCTCTGCCGCTGCAGCTCGACCTACTTCTTGCTATGCCGCATCCAACCTCTCGCAAGGACAGCCGAGAGGGGCTGGCAGGGAGGGGGGAGGCAGCGGAGACTGTGCACTGGGTGGCACGTGCCCACCTGCAGGGAGGCAGGAGGCGGTGGTGTCCGGAAGACGGGGCCCCCCGCCTGCTTGGCGCTTGCTCAGCACTCCCCGTCGAGCAGCTGGGGCCCCCAAAACTGCCGCTCAGTTTAGACTAACCAGGAACCTAGGAATTGGCATTTCTCTGGAGGCATCCGGCACTGACTGGCAGCAGCCCTCTCAGGTCTATCTCATCCGGCGCTGACTGGCAGCAGCCCTCTCAGGTCTATCTCAGCCCTTCCTGGAGACGGAGGTTCTGTATCCCGTGCAGGGCAGCCTTTCCCGGTGAACCTCCGCTCCAGAATTCCAGTCCTCATGGTGCTGAGGGTCGGGCTGCTCTGAGCGGGAACGCCTGAAGCTGCCCCACCTGAGTCAGACCCCTCTTGGCTCCTCTTGCCCTGGGTCCTCAATGGGGACTAGCAGCGGCAGAGCCCTCTGGGGCTTGGGCAGGAGCTTCCCACATCTCCCTGGAGGGGCAGCATTCCACCTGGGACCCTCTTCATGGAATGGCCACGTTCTCCCACAGAACCTCAGGCTGGGAATGCCGCTCGACTGAAACCCCCCAGTGTGGAGCCCCAGTCCGGCTTGTGGCAAGGAGGAGACGCCCAGGCTCACCTTCCTCCCGCCGCCACTCAACGCGCGCAGGTGCGTATCAGTGTAACAGTCACAACCGCGTGTTGGTTGCCAATGAGGAAGAGGACTGGGCCAGTCCGCAGCAACTGGGCCACAGGACGGAGCCCCTGCAGGCAAAGGCTGATGCGGCACCGACAGGAAAGAGGGCAGCCCGGGCCCGGCCCGGCCCGTATTCTGCGTCTTGAGTGAGCTCCGCTTTCCCTATTCTGTGTGCATTTAGGCAGCCCTGCTCAGCACTCTCGTTAAGGCACCGAAGGCGCAGCCCAGCCTCCTGGCCATGAGCGGCTGGAACACCACAGTTCCTCCCAATCCGCCACCCTAAGACCCGGTGGTGCCAGTGCGATCCGGAAACCTAGCGCCCCTCAGACGTTTCGGGCTACAACTCTCAGCCGGCAGGGCAGGCTGTAGACCCAACATGTGGAGGGCCCGAGAGTTGGTTTCCCCTGCCTCATAAGGACTAGAAACATACCTAAAGCCCCAACAGCATCACGGGGACCTTGTTTGTCCTACCCTGACCCCACCTGGACAGCCACCCTAGCCCTAATAAAGGGCTGAAAGACCCGTGGCTCACATGGGCAAGGGCTCTTCCCGAGATGAGGCGCTCGTTAACCGGCCCTGCGCCGACGCCTGCCTGTCTCCACACTTCCTGTGGCCCTTTCTGTGTGGGGCGATTTCAGCCCCTGTGCCAAGCAAGGCGCAAAGCCCGACCGACCGACAGGGTTTCCGGGCTGCCCATCGGCACGAAGGCGCGAGACTCGGCACACCGGCTTGGAACGCACAGCGGGGAAGCCCGCTCGGACCCAGGCCTGTGCCCCCGGGGGCAGGGGGCCAGCCGTGGGGGCGCCCCGGCCGTGGGGGGGCCCTGCCGGAGGGGCTCACCTCGAAGCAGAACTCCTGGCCCAGGATGCTGCTGTGCACGGGTTTGATGAGCACCTCCTCCTCCATGCTGAGATCGAGCGCCTCCACCGCACTACTGGGACTGAGCAGGGACTCGTGGGAGCGTGACTCCTTCAGCCTCGGCATCAGATGGGATCTGGAAGGCAGAGGGAGGTCAGCCCGGCCCCGGCTCACCTGGCATGCGCCCCGCGCTCCCGGAGAGTGCCCGGCGCCCTGCATGCCCGTGGGTGTGGGGTGAGGGGACAGCAGGCTGGGGATCACGGGTAGGACACAGTGTGGGGGCTGCCGGGAGCCTGCCCGCCCCGCCCCAGAGTGCTCTCAGTCGTGCGCCAGATCGGGCCCCCAGGCGGCCAAATGCGGCCCTCGGGGACCCCCTGCCCCCACTGCCTCGCGGCTTCCTGGCGTGGGCTCCGAAAGCAACCGCCTGCAGGGCTGCCGGGCCTGCGGGAGCCGAGGCGGCGGCAGGAAGCGCTCGCAGCTGGAAAGCAGGGGCAACTCTGGTCCTTCTGGCCCAGCCACACATGCCTGGCACTCGCCCCCCACCCCCCGATGCGGCTGGGGCTCTTGACTCCCTCGGGAATATCGGAGCCAGACACAGCATCGGGGCGAAAGGGAGCTGTAGTGCAGCCACACCACAAAGGTCAGGGCCCCCTGCTTCTGCGGGGTGAACCGCTCGGGCTGCGAAGGGCAAGGCCAGAGGCAGCCCAGGGACCCCCCCCCCGTCCTTCCGCAGGGCGGGCTGGAAGAACGGGAGCCGTGCGCGGCTGGACAGAGTCCTCGCCCAACTGCTCGCTTCCCATGGCCGCGGTCCAGGCACCTCCTGCCGCCCTGCTTTCATTAATCCACCCCATTCCCTTCTGGAAGCATTTAATCGGAGGGCCCTCGCCACACCTCCTGCAGCGAGTTCTTCCAGTTCACCACACACAGTATTCAGCATTGGCTTGTTGTTTTCCTTTCCCAAACCTGCTTCCAATCAGTTTTCCCTGGTTGCTGGAAAAGGGCAATGCATTTCCGCACACAGCGAGCCTCGTCCTGCAGGCCCGTCCCTCCTCTGTCTCCTTCTCCCCATAAAGAAAAGCGAAACTGAAAGAGACGCGTTCTTTTCAGTGGATCCAGCGGTCAGCACGCTTGCCCTGCCGTCTGCACATGCTCAGAGCTGCCCTCCTCTGCTCTGGTTAAGATCTGCCGCTTGTTCAAAGAGGCACGGCTCGATCTTGCGCTGATGCACTCCAAACACCGTGCGGAGCGAGGCGAGTGGCTGCCGAGAGCAGCCGAGGGCAGCAGTTCTCCTCGGGTGGCTACTCCGGGTGGCCTAGCTCCCTTCTCCGAGCACATGGCGAGAACCAAAGAGCTGTTGGGCCCCCAGCCCCCGGGCTGCTGCTCCACCTCCTGCCCTCCACACCCCCTGCCACCCTCTCCGGAGGCCCACCTTCAACAGGGCCCACGATTACAAGGCCCTGCCCGAAAACCCGTTCCAATCCGGAGCGCGTGGTCCTTGGAGCTGAGGAAGACCTCAGAGAGCAACACCAGGGCGGGGGGACACAGCCAGGCTGTGCGCCCCGAGGAAAGGAAGCCGGCCCAGACAGCCCCTCCCTTCTCGCTCCTGGGGACAATGCTGGGAAGAACCAGAAGCCGCTGCGACCCAGCGGTGGGAAAGACTCGGCATTGTTGATGTCCCGGCCTGTTTCTAAAGAGCATTCAAAACAAGAAATGTCCGGGCGGGCAGGAATCAAAGGAGAACTCCCCGAGGAGTTCGAGCAGAGCTGGGGCAGGCTCCATGGCACCAGCCTCTCCTCGTCTTTCTCCCACTTGGGGGAAAGGCTCACGCGAGCCGCTTGCAGGCTGAACGGGGCTCCAGCGCCGCGCACGAGGTCGCCGAAAGACCGCACTGCTCGGGGGACGGTGCACTCGTGCGCAGCTCTGAGGGCGCATGAGGGCCCAGGGCAGGGGGGATCACCCCGCCACTGCTTCAGGGTCCAGATGACCCCACCGCCCTAGCTCAGTGTGGCGCTCGGAAGCACGAGGCCAACAGACGGGTCTCCGGCTCTGCTGGACCACCTTCCCCAGAGCTCCCGGCCACCGGGCATGCGGGGAGGGCTTCAAAGGACAGCAGCCCGGAAAACTTCCTTCTATCCGCCCTGCATGACATGAGACGGAGGTTGCGCTGGGGATGCTGGGCCCTTTGAGCAGCCCTGCTGAAAGACAGCTTAAGGGTTTCCTCTTCCCATTATTAGATTGGAAACCTGCGGGTAGAAACCGTCCCTTTTACGGACTGCATGGAAGCCTCTCCAGAAGGCTTTTGGACTAATCAGTTAATAACAACATAAAGGAATGAAAAAGAATTGGATCTTTGCACGCATGCATGATATCGGAGCTCTTTTTAGCACATTTCTGATCCACCAATAACCAACCTCGTGCAGGGCCATCAGTGAAAAAGCAAAATGCCATTTTAATGCACAGTTAAAATAGAAAATGCCATCCAAACAGGTAAACGATGAAATATAATGCAAAACAACAGATAGCACAGGACTATAACCATAATAACCCAAACTCAGGCCTCTAAAATGTTTGGGGGAAATTATTACTGTGTTGCATTTAGACCCTGCCTTTTCCCCCCTACACAGATTGCAAGGTGGCTTTCTCTGTGCCCTCAAAAACAGCGCAACCCCTGCAGGGTTGGTTGGGCGGAGAGTGAGGGACTCCCAGCCTCACGGAGAAACCAGAACAGCCGAAGCGGCAGCAGAAGGAAAAAGGAAATGGAGTCACGAGAGACGGGGATGGAAACACCCTTCGTTGGGTTCCATGTGTGCAGTTTGGGATAAAGTACGAGCAAAGCCCCACAAGCAATTCTCTCGGCTTTCCCTAGCTATCCACACTCAGGAGTCTGGGCTGCAGCACATGCCAACAGGCCTCTGCCCCAAGGAGGCCGCAGTTTAAACGTTGGCAATGAGGAAACCGCAGGCGGGAGGCAGGGTCCTGAAGGGCCGAAGGCAAGCACCGGGAATGGACGGTGGCCCCGGGGTGAGGCCCCGCGTGGAATGCCCATGGCCTTGGGTTTAACCCCCCCGGGGGCACCTGCCTCGACAATCCAGCGAGCAAGGGGGGTGCCCCCCAGTCCACGCAGAGCTGGTGCCTCGGGATGTGCTGGATTGCAGGGGCAGAAGCCGCTCTCAGACCGACCGACCGGCGCCCGGGGCAGGCGGCGACCGCAACCGCCTGGGAGGGGGCGACGCGCCAGAGGGTCCCCTCCCCCACACTTCCCAAAGCAGGGGGGCTCCTTCCTCACCCTCCTCCTCCTCCGCCGCCGCCTCTCCCACATCCCAGGCCTCACCAGCAGGGAGGTCCCGCACCGCATCGCCCCCCGGCTGGGCCCGGACGCGGAGCAGAGCGAGAGCGGGGCGGCGAGCGAGCGTGTCCCAGCCACGCCAGGCAGGCCTCCCGCCCGCCTCCGCCTCCGCACCGCCCTGCCCGCCTCTCCGTGCGCCTCTCGCCAGGCGCATGCATGGAGCGCTTCCAGCGCGCGGGCTCCGGCGGCCGCCGATTGGCTGCTCTGTAGCTGGGGAAGGAGCCACATCTGCCGCAAATGTCAACATCCGTGCGGCTCGCCGGCGAGTCCCCGCCGTGCCGTGGCGGCCAGATGCGCGCAGGCGGACGTGGGGCACATGGACCACCGCGGAGGGCGGCGCCGGCCCGGCACCCCTCCAGGAGTGGCCGCGAGGGGCACCAGGAGGGGGCTGCAAGGGAGGGTCCAAGTTTGCCGGGACCGGACTGGACGGGACGGGCGCTGTTCCCAGTGGGAGGGAAAGGAAGAACTGCAGGGAGTTCGAAGGCGCTTCCTCCTCCTCCTCCAACGGGGTGGCTGGTTTACGGTGCAAAGCAGCGTGAGAAGGGGAACAGCGAGGCATTCAGGAGCGGGGAAGACGAGGGTCCCCTGCCTGTCCCAGTGATCTGAACGCCGCCTGAAGCTCAGCAGACATGCATGCTTCCTTCCCACCGATGTGAGAACGGTGTGCATTTCCAATGGGGAAAAAGTGCGTTTTTTTTTTAAAGTGCCTGCAGGCTCAGTAACTAGTCTGCCTTTTCGGAAAACACCCCTCCCCAGCCACCCAGTGGCGAATGGGTCACGCTCGCCCGTTCTGCAAATGTGGATTAAGCGCCTGCGCACCCGACTTGGGGGCAGAACCGCCTAAGGGCCCACCTGGGCCAGCGTGGCCGGGAGGGGCTCTCGGGGCTGCAGGGGGCCGGACCAATTCCACAGCAACGAGCTGTAGGGTCATACTCTGGTACCGTAATGCTCTCAGGCCAAGGCAGGCCGGGCCAGAATCCACCCCAGGAAGGGGGCAGGACGGAGTCCAGGAGCTGGTGCAGCTTCCGTCCCGGTGGGACAATTCTGGCAGATATCGAGTTGTTTAGAAAGAAGTTTGGTGCGGGAAGACACACATTACAGCCACGGGGCAACTTTGGAGGGTCTGGGGCGGCCAGGTCCGATCCCCAGAAGGCCTTGCCAATCACTACAGCTGATTCCCGCCGAGATCCAGCGAGGGTTTACAAAAAGCCAGCCACTGGCCGAGGATGCTGGGAGTGATAGTCTTCTCACGCATCTGACGCTTGCGATGGTATAAAGGAATGGAGATACACCAGCAAAAGACAGACGGAAGAAAGAAATCCGCACAGCCCACATCAAACCGGCCGGGGTGGACAGTACAGTACATCACATGGCGACATTTTCCAAAAGACGGGTTTAGAAAATTCATGAAAGGAGAAATATCCGCGTCTCTTTGCCACCACAGCTGAAAACGGGTGTATCGTTGGCAGCCCTGCTGAATTCCGCTTTCCAGAAGCAACTCAGATGGTCTCGGCCCCCCAGAAGGGCAGCTGGGGAGACGCTGGATTGCCCAGACCGTGGGGCTTCGGCTCGGCCCCTCCGGTGACCTCCGATCACGTCCCCTCAGAGCTTCTCTCGCTTATCTGCAGGCAACGCAGCGCGGTTTAAGGGATCATGAAGTGTGACAGAGCGCTCCAGCCCGTGGCCTTGGCTGGACGAGCATCCGACCTTTAATTTTGCTTGCTCGGTAGGTCTCTAAACTGCAGCCCGACCTTGTCCTTCCGACCAGCTGGAGGAGCCCAGCCCTCAAATCCCCTGATGGATGGCACTGGCAGTTTCCCACGGCTTAATCAGAGAGCTGGAATCTCCCAAAAAAAGAAGAGCGCACTCTGGAAATTCAGCTCGCGCTCGAGCTGCTGCCAAAACCAGGAAAAACAGAGCGCAACAGTCGGTCCTGTGTGTCTTTCCGCAGAAGGCAGCTCCCTCGGACTCCACGGGGCTGCTCACCAGGAGACATGCTCTGGGTATCCTCACAGCCCTCAGCAGCATCCCGAGCAGTTTACGGCTCTTTTCGGGGTCTAATGCAAGCAGATCTGAAAGGCCACTCCTCTGGGCATGTGCAAAGTGTCACGGCCGCTGCAACGCAAGCCGCTCTGCCCCCGTCGCGCTCCTACAGCCGCGTGCTGGTGGTGGACGGGATGTTCCTATGGCCTCTGGATGCCTCTGGGGAGCGCCAGGATTTCTCAGCGCCCCAGTTCGCGGGTCGGAAAAGGGCTCCGCTCTCAGAGCTGAGCTCCCGCCCTGGAATGGCCGCCCCTGCCTCTCAGGGGTGCCGAAAGACCTACGTTCGCGGCTTCCCCCAGGCTGTAATGAGGGCCCCCCGAGTGCGGAGGCTCAAATCCACTTGCTATTCACACACAAAAGCAACTTTATCTGGCTCTCTGGCAAAATGGGCTCGAACACTCGGGAATCATATTTCTGATTCTCTAGATTTCTGGACCGGAGCAGGTGAACCTGCAGCCGGACTCCACCCTCATCAGCCCCAGACTGTATGGACAATGGCCAGGGCTTTCTCATTTACTTTTACGTGTTTTTATCCTACACCTCCACCAAAACAAGCCCTCCCAGGGCAGCTTACAATCAATCCGTAAAAGAAGACAGTCTCTGTCCACAGGCGTGGAATTTAAAAAGATACCACATGCGAGGAAAGGCAGATGGGGAGGGCAAAGGAAAAAGCTGACTTTCAGCAAGGGAGGAGGCTGGGGCCTGCTCTGCTTCCCATCTCCCGGGAGCAGGGAGTTCGACTGGCACCCCCCCCCCCGCCGCCGCCGCTCCTTTGGCAGAGTGATTCCCCCTTCGGAGAATCTGCCTCCGGCCTCCATAACCGCACCTTCCGTCAAGACCTTTGTGTGTCCCCAGGGGAACGGCTGCCACCCTTCCGCATTCTAAAAATACACACACCTCAAGCGCAATTCAAACATCTGAGCCCGTCTTTGTGCGTGCCCAGCACATGTTTCCAGGCCGTCCCACACCGAGCCAGCCCCGGACTTGCCAAGCCTCGGCCCGGCTGGCATGCCCCACTCCACACTTGGCACACGGCGGCGCGACGCGCCAGCCGCACACACAGAGCTGCGGAAAACCCAGGCATCCAGAGAGCTCCAGCTAGGTAGAAACCAGCCTGCCAGGAAGCCACAGACTGTGGAGTCGAAGTGCCGGACGGCAGCTCCAGCCCGGCCCCGCCGTGCCGGTTCCTTTCCCCACCCGCTGGCTGTTGCGCCCCCCAACCTAAAAAGTCAACCTGCCTCTTCTAGGGCTGAGTTCCCGGTAGGCAGAGCTTTCTGCTGATACCGGAAGGTGTTTCTGGCTCTGCCCTTTCGCCTTCCTTGCCCTGGGCCAGAGCACGCCTCCTGCGCCACCCGAGCTTCTCCGGGATGGAATTCGGTCTGGCATGCCGCGGAAATCTTTCCGAGCAGGAAGCAGCCCCGAGGGGCAAAGGGCCCCCGAAAGGGGATCCCCCTGAGGCCCTGTCTTTGCGTCCCCCAGACCAGATCACATGCCCCAAACTCCTCGGCAGTGGCGCATTGGTGGTGGTCAAACAAGCTGGTTCTTTTGGGGTGGGGTGGGGGGGGGAATGCCCAGACTTGTTCTCTCTGCTGGGAACAAGGAGCCAACGCTTCAGAGCTACCCCGGTATCCCACTTGGAGAAAACAGCGACCGGTCACACGCCCCAAAGGGAGGCCCCTTGGAGAGCATGAAACTAGTATGACCCTGTCCTCATGGGTAGACTGCCCCTGAAACTGGAGGTTCCACTTAGACATCACAGCCAGCGGCTGCTGCCTAATCTGTGCCCGTCTCCTCACTGGGGAGCCCCCAGCTCTGCAGTTGGGTAGCTGAGCCAGAATCTGGATCTGATTGCAGCATCAAGGTGAGGCTTTTCTTGCAAAAGGGGAGGGAAAGGCATGCTAGAAGTGGCCGCACAAAGCTCCCCATCCCCAGACAAACAGAGCAGGAGACTTTGGAACCTTCTGAGAAATACGTGGAGGGCGTGTGGGTTTTCCTACCTCCAGGCATGCAATTCCTGCTACGCCAACCGGTTGGACAAGTCCAGGCACCGTCCTGTGGGAAGCCAGGAGTCAAAGGCCCGGCCGAGCAGAGCCGAGCCGCACTTTCAGACGCAAACGGGGCCGTGCGGGACTCGGGACACGGAACCGCCGCGTGGACACACGTGGCAGCTGCTGGCGAAAGCGGCGGCCTTCCTTTCCCCCTTCTTTAATCAACGCAAAGGAGAGCCGTCCCCGTGACCTGCGTGTTCCAGATTCGTCGGAATACATCTCCCATCACGCCTGAGCCGGCATCCCTCCTCCTCCTCCTCGACGTTCCGCGTATTCGCGGTGCCGAGACCCGAGGCCCGCGGGGCTTCTCCCCTTCCTACGAGACGGGACCGCGAAAGCCAGGCTGCTGGCTAGCGTACCGTCGCTCCCCACAGGATGGGACCCCCCCGAGCCTTCCTGCCACGGCCCCTTCCCACAACGGGCCCAGCCACGGAGGCCCCTCCCCCCCGCACAAGCCTCCTGCTTTATGGAGGGCTGGGAGCAGCAATTGGAAGGCGCTGGGTGTGGACTGGGTGCCGCAGGCCGTGTGGTGCAACCGTTAGACCGAAAGCACCAAGTTCAGCCCCAGCTTGGCCTCCCCGGACTGCCAGGCTCTTCCCCTTTTGCAGTCCCCCCCACCCCCCCGTGCCTGTCCTTTTCTCCAGGCGGAGCAAAGAGGACCCCAAATGCCATCAACCCCCCAAGCCGAGAGATTCCTGGGGTCTCCTGGCCCCCACGGGAAAAATAAAGGACCATACGCGGCTGTACCTCTTTCCTTGCCGATAAACGCTCAGCCATGAGCTTCCCGGCTTCAAGGGGGCGCAGGCTGCCCCCAAAGTTGGGGGGGGGGGGCGATGCAGCCTGCTTGGGCAGAGCCTCTTTCTGCTGCCACCACAGGAACAAAGGTGGGCTTTGCCACCGCGAAGGTGTGCTTCTAGAAGTGACGCCGCGCACTGCCCCTGCCCCACTGAACTATGCCCAAGGAGATGGCTGCTGCGGAGGAGGCCGGGGGGGGGGCACGCTTCCCACCCCGCTTCAAAGAGAGGCCAAGGAGCCACACGAAATGCCGTGCTGCTTGCAGGCCGTCTGTCTGCCCGGGGTCTGCTCTGGCTGGGGCTTGAGCAAGCGGCTGCGGCTTCCCGGGGCAGCCGGAGGGCCTAGAAGCCTCCCTGCTGGATAGTGGAGTCACTGGATAGTTGACTCTGGTCTGCCCAGCACACAAGACCGTGCTGGGCCCCCTCCGAAGGGGGGGCAGGCAAGTGGGCCAGGCGCCGATGCCCCCCTCCCAGCGACCCAGCCCTTCAGGGAGAACTCTGGAGGAGGCATGCTTCGGAGCGGCACCCCCCGGAAGATTCCTGATAGGAAGAGAGCCCCCAAATGCCTCCATCGGCAGGAGCTGCCCCGGTGGTCCTTCTGGGGGCCTTCGGCTCGAGTTCGGTCCCTGCTGAAGTTTCCGGTGTTGGCCTAGTCTTTGCTCGCTCTCTCTCTCTCTCTCGCTCTCTCTGTGTATTTTTCCAGGGCTCTGCCCAGCTCCTGGGCCCTTGCGCTGTGAGAAACCCAATGCAGAATGCAAATCTGCTTGATTTGCATACTGTAATCAAGTGCTGGGATATATTTTTTTAAAAAAACATATTGTTATTATATGCAGCACTAGTTATTTGTGGGCCAGGAGAAAGATAAAAGGATTAGTGGGGGGGGGGGCAGAGGAGATGTTTCCCTCTGCCAGTTTGCATTCCGCACATGCACGGTGCTGAAGGCACCGCGGGGGCTGCATTGTTTTAATTTATATATAGACAGAGAGAGGGGCTCCTAATTAAGGATCCAGCAGAAGCACTTCTGAAGCCGAGAAGCCTTCCTCGAGAGCTGATCGGGGAGCTTGCCTGGCCACCCCTCCACATCCTCTCCATCGGCAACCAGATGGGGGATCCTGAGCCGCGAGGCGTTGCTCTTGGCAGCGTGGCCGAAACCGAGCACGGTGCAGAGATGGGCCGCTGGGGGTCACGTGGGCGAGGGGTGCCCACGGCCAAGAGTGGTCCAGAGAGCCGTGGCTTCCCCATCCTGGCGCCCACCGGGCCTTTTGGACTGCCACATTGGGTGTCTTGAGCTGCCCTGGCCACCAGGAGCTCCAGGGCTGGGCAGGGACTCAGGATATCCGCTCGCCCCGGCTGTCCCAGGCCGGTCATGCGCCCCGGCTGGATGCACGAGCGCGAGAGCAGGAAAGAGGAGCAGCCACCGCACTCTCTCCTTCGTGGCCTAGAGAGAAAGCATGCGGGGGGGGGGGCTTCCGTTCGGGGCAGGAGTGACTGTCTCCGCCAGCCCAGATGTGGAGGGAAGGGCCGGGGTGGCCGGCTCCGTCCGGTGGGCTGCACGGCGACCGATGCCGCAGTGACGTTTGCCTCCCAGTTGGACGCGCCTCCCGTTCCGACGGGAATGGCGGCCACGTGGCTCAAACTACGAACGGGACGTGCCCAGCGCGGCACTCAGATGAACGCAGCGAGGCCGAACGGGAAGCACGACACAGGCAGGACTGGCCCGCCGGCCGCCCGAGGGGGAGACTGCCGGGAGGACGGGGCGACCTCGCGCACCAAGGACGGCCGGGAGCTGCTTGGGGGAGCCCGCCTGCCCGCCCGCCCGGCCACACACCCCTTGGCAACTGCCCGGCTTCCTCATACCAGGCCTGCCCTGCTCACACACTGGATCTCCCCCCCCCCCCCCCCCTCAGCAAACCATTAATTTATGTCCCGCTAATGGCTCTGGCTGCCGCTGAGCTCCTTAGCGGGACGTCTCCTTACGATTTATGGCCAGGACGGAACTGTCACGGGCCGCGTGCTAGCAGAGGCCGCGGGGATGATCCGCTGATCCGCGTGGGGCCTGGCTCCCCGTGCGGGGCGGCTTCCTGGGAAGGTCGGTAGGGCAGAGCCCTCCGGCAGGCCAGGGGGTGCCCCCTGCTGCTGGCCCACTCTCCCGGGGCAAGCCGAGGCCTTTCCAGGCGAGCAGCACCTGGGCCACAAGCCCGCTTTCCTCGCCGGCTCAGGCTCCAAGAGGGAGCAACCGAGCTGCACCCGTCTGCTGAATCGCACGCGCTGCGAAGCCTCCAGACACACTAACACACCGGTTCACGCTGGGAAGCGACGGCCAGCTTGCATGTGGGCAGGGGGAGGATCCAGGGTCCTGGAAGGCCAGCCCAACCCCCGTGTGGGCCGTGCCATGCGGGTGGTTGTCCTGCAGGCGGTTTGGGAACTGTTACGACACTCCTGCTGGGTAGGACAGTCCTAGCAAACGCACTTGGTGCACCGTGTCCACAGCAGGGTCCAAAAACAGCCCGCAGGGAAGGAGGCCGCAGCCGCACACTGCAAGGAGAGGCGGGGGCCGCTTTGGGGAGCCCTCCCCCTAACCCCCCACCTCGCCCTGCCCTGCCTGCTTGCTGAAGGCCGGGCCGAAGGGCTGCACTGCAGGCAGGAAGAGACTGGAATGTGGTGCCACACCCATATTCGTGGCCATGCCGGCTGGGGATTCTGGGAGGGGTAGTCCACCAGGCTGGGGAAGCGGTCACACAGTCCAGACTTTTATGAACCTCCTCGCTTTTTGCAGGGTAGCCCTGGCTCCCCTGTCCGGGCCCCTTCGACACGCACCTGGGCACTTCTCCCAAAGAGCTCGCTCCCTCGCTGCAGCCACTTCGGAGCTGCCGTGGGTTTTCCGGAAAGCATTCCAGGAGCTCCCCAAATCGCACTCCCTTCCACATTTGAAATAGATCCGCCCGCCCGGTTCCTATCGAATTCCCCAAGTCGTCCCGAACCTTGAATAATTCCAGGTAGCCTCCCCCCTCCCCCCCCACATCCCCCCCTGCCTTTTTAATCAATAGCTGACAGATTGCTTCAGGGACCAACAAGGCAATTTTTAAACATTCATAAGCCCTCATGGTGTCGTTAATTGCACTGAATTTTAAGAGCGAAAGGGAGGCCTGAGTAACGCGGATCAAACAGGATTACGGTTTTGTAAACGAGAAATTAATTTATTGTTAATGAATCACCTCAGAACGGCGGGGCTGGTTCCCTAGCCCCCTCCTGAGGAAGCGAGGGGCAACAGGGCTACCTGCCCCCCGGAAGGAAAAAAGGAAGGAGGGGCACTGGCTGCCCCCGAGAACGCAGCGGGGCTGGGATGGATGCTGGTGTGGGAATTCAGCGCCCGCCCGCATGGCATCCGAGTCGCGGCGCCTCCACCCAGGCCGCAAGCCGCCCTGTGCTCTGTGCAGCCCTCCCCGAGCGGGCCGCGCGCTGGACTACAGCCCCCATCACCTGCAGCTTGCGGGCCGACTACAGCCCTACCCTAACCCAACCCCTCCGCGTCCTCCTGGGTGCAGGAAGCTTCTCACACACCTCCACCTGGGGCTGCACGCCACTGGGCGAGCATGTGGGGGGGGGAGAAACGGAGGGGGGGCATGCTGGGGACGGAGAGGCCCCGGAGCAGAGCAGAGCTCCAGGGGAAACAATGGCAGGGCCGAAGAGGTGAACAAAGCCCCCGAAGGCGCAGGACGGTCCTGGACAGGCAGCCCCCTCTGCGCACGGCTGGGCCAAGCAGCCGCAGAGATGCGCCACTCTTGTCGGGGACTCTGCTGCCTCGGGGTGGCCACCCGGCACGGTCCCCGGGGTCCCCCGAGGCGGCTCATGCAGGGGAGGAGGCAGTGGCCCGAGGCGGCACCCGGAGAGGTTTCGGGACTGGAGCACAGGGCCCCGTGTGCCTCCCCTGCACGGCGGCTCTGGGAAAGGGGAGAACATGCAGGAACGTGCTCCGCCACCGTGCTGGGAAAAGAGGGCTCTCCAGGAATCGTCCTCCTGCTCCTGGAGGAGGCTAGGGGGCACCTCTGGCAGCCCCAGGTGCTCAGGTAAGGCGAGCCCAAAGCCTCGGAGGGCGACTCTTGTTCTGCCTGGCGCTGTTTGCTCCCTTGAAGGTTGAGGGATTGTTGACAGCGGAATCGATGATGAGGGCGAAGGTGGGGGGGGCTGGGGGCGGCCGGCAGCGCTGCCTCCCTCGCCTCTGCCTCTCCCCCCTCTCTCTGCACTGACAGCCTGAGCGGCTGCAGATCTGCATGAAATTTCAAAATCCCCCAGACAGAATGTTCTTTCTTCCCAAGATTTTCTGCCTCCCCCCAACCCAACCATATCCGAGTGACCTAGTTTTGACAGTTGTGCCAAAATATCTAATTCCGCAGCAGGCACTTCTCCCTCGCTGCCCCCCGCCCCCCCACCACCGCCACCGCCAAGCTTGGGAAAGGCCGGCTCGCCGTCCACATCTGCCCCAATTATTTCCCTGGGCCGCAAAAGGGGCTTCATTCTGCCGGGCTGGAAATCATTAACACAAACGGCCCTCGCCGCGGATTAAAATAAATAAATGAGTGAGCCGGAAGGCTGGGGGTGCAGGCGAGGGAGAGAGACGAGTCGTGGGCTTGAGCGTTTGACGTTTCTGGAGCAATGCGGGGAAATTTGAGGGGCTGCGGCCCGAGGAAGCAACCGGGCCGGCGTCCGATGGATGCCGCTTCCCGGAGCCACGGAACGTGGCAGCCTTTGGCCCCTTTGCCCAGGGCTGGGGAGGCTCCAGGGATCCGCGCTGGCTTTTGTCGTTTACCTGGAGCGCAGAGCCTGGACGCTTCGAATCCAAACACACCGGATCCAGTGGCGCGGTGGACTGGTTCTCCCACCTCGCAGGTTTTAATTGGCGGCCCTGCGGCCGCCGTCTCCTGCCCCCTTCCCTGCTTTTCCAGCCACAGCAGGCAGCAAATGCAGCCTATTATGGGCTGGGCAGACGGGCTACGAAGACGCACTGGCTTGCCAGCAACCGGTTCCTGGTGCAGAGGGAAACCGCCACAACCGGCCCGCTTGGAACAGAACGGCCGGCGCTCCTGGGCCTGGACGGAGCTCTAGCACGTCCTCCCCGTCCTCCAAAGTTCTGCTCGCTTCGGCAGCTGAATGGAGGCCAATCGGGTTTTGCTGCTCCACTTCAACAGCTGGAACTACTGAAAATCTGGGAGCACGAGATCTATCGCTCGATCCGGATCCAGCACCTGCCTGCCGCCACCCCAGCCTATTTTCTGCATCAAGGCTCAGGAAACGACTGCCAAGACAGCAGCGCCTCTGAGCACGCCAAAAGTGCAGCTGAAGAGTGCACTGTTTTCCAGTTCCCAGATTAATTCATGCGGAAAACGACACACAGACCGCCTTGGCGAAGAGCTGCCACCTAGGCCCCTGCTCAAAAGCACACGACGATTGTGGCCGGGTTGCGAACGCCGAGCTCTACCCTCTAGCTGCGCACTCAAAAGAGCCACCCGTACATATGCGGCTCGGCCAACTGCACCCCACGCAGCCTGGAAGCACCACAAAGCGCCGGCACGGCAATTCTAATCGCACTGAAGCGCACGGCTCCTCCATCGCGGCACCGAGGGCGGGAAACGCTGCCGAGTCCTCGCTAAGCAACTTCCCCCGGAAAGACGCCAAAGGTGAGCGCTGCAGGTGAGCCCACGTGCGAAGGCCACGCCTGCCTACGCCGCTGCAAACCTGGATTCCTGGGCTCCATGCCCAGCCGGGAGGTTCGGAGGTTCGCCGCTTCATGCGCAGAAAGGGGGTGGGTGGAAGAAAGGCCCCAGAAAGTTAATCAGAAAAGCACCCCCACACCCCTGCAGGAACCGCCGGTCTCCTAGCTCCAGCCCTCCCTGCTTTCGCCCCATCTACCCAGCACTGCTGCCTCTCTTTTGGCCATGCTCCTTTCCTGAGAGAAACTGGCAGCGCCTCTGAGCATGCACAGACAGCACCTTTCCCTTACGCCAAGTCCGACTGAACTCAGCCTTAAGGAGCCAAGTCCCCCTGCCAGGTCTCTTATCTCTTCAAAAATCAACAGCTCACAGATGCTCTTTCTTCCGGAAGTTTGAAGCTGGGGGCAATGCACCCTTTCCACAGATAAATCTTACAATATGGGGGAGAAACTAGTCCACATTGAGGGTCCAAGCCTGTCAAAAGTCCAAACTCCATTTCCAAGTCATGCCACCTCAGGCTAGGTACCAGAATGCACTTTTGTCAATAACCTAAGCTTGTGTTCACTTTGGAAGGGGCACTTTCGGGCAAACGAGCAATTCTGAAAACGTGGAACTCTCTCCCGATGCACATTTACTCTTTAGCCAAATGCATATTCTTAACTGGGAGTGGGTTTTTAAGAAAAACATTCATTTTCTCCTATTTTTCTACAACTAAAGTTTGCTCCCAATTTTGGAAGAGGAACCACTGTTCTACAAATCCGCAGAATCCCAACAACTCTGGAAAAGTTGGACTGCTGCGGCTTCCAAAGTCATCTAAAATCCATATAGGATTTTCTGACTTCCCTCCCTAACCTTGAGTTCCTTTCCTTTTTTTTTTTTTGGCAGAAGGGCCGGATATTAAATAAAGAAATAAATAAATTTCCACTGCATGAACTTGAAGAGCAACAGGCCTGGGGGCAGGGAAGCACATGTTCCCATCTCCCTTCGCCACGACAGAGGCACCCAGAAGTGCCGGGGGAGAGAGGGGCACCCCACACGGGGCAGCCGCCAGCCTGGGAGGAATGAATCCCTGGCACAGGAATACAGTGCCGGAGAGGGCGCCGCGGCACCTCCTTGCAGGCACCCCGTGCAGAGCAGCGCGGTCGATCGGCATCGGCCCTTCCTCCCAAATTGAACGCACGGGCAGGTCAGCCAGGAGAGGCGGGAGGCCAAGAACCCCCTTCGCTGGCACACGATGCGTCTCTCCCTCCAGAAAGCGCATTCTGCTTCCGCGCCGTCCTCCCAGCTGTGTGGGATGTCTGCAAAGATGTTTTTTATTTCTCCGTTTCCGGTTGTGTAATCATTAAACAGAGGAAATGTTTGAAGTGCTGGATAAGCAGACCCCAAAACGAGCAGTGGGACGGTGACGCAAAGCATGTGGGGCGGGAGGCGGCGGCGAGGGGGCCCGGCCCAGCCCGGCCCTGGGTGCGCGACCGCCGCTCCCGAGGGATGCGGGGCTGCAGGATCCACTCACCGCGGCAGGCTGCGGGTCCTCGCTGCGCCAGAAGGTGGGGTGCGGAGAGCAGGGGGAGCGACGGCTGGAGTGCCTTCCACCCCACCCCACCCCCAAAGCAGGAAGTGCCGGCTGCTAGTCCTTGGACCGCCTTGTATGGTGCGAGCACTTGGGCGAGTTCCTGGCCCCGAGCCCAGCTCGCGCCGGCCTCAGGAAGCTGTTCCAGCATGCCGTCCGTCCGTCCGTCCGTCCGTCCGCGGGAAAAACACCCTGCCCGGCTCAGACACAGCCAGTCCCCTGGAGCCGCGGCAGGGGCGGCCAGAGAGCGCCCGCCCCACGGGGGTGGTGGGGCCACGGGGGCGGGGTGCCTGCAACAGCCTCGTCTCCGAGGCCGAGCTGCTGCAAAGGCGTTGCGCTCAGGCGGGCCGGTCCTCTTGGCAGCCGGCCCGCTGGCGTCTTCCGCTCAGCCCTCAGCGAGGCCCCGGAGAGCACATCTGGAGCGGCTTCCAGCCCTCGGCCGAGAGAGTCCGGCACCGCTGCGGCGGATGATCCAGGCGCTGCTGGCGGAGGGGCCCTGCTCCGCCAGAGACCCCAAAACCCCGCGTGTGTGTGGGAGCAGGAGCCCGTTGTCCCAGGACAGCCCCCCGGCCAAGCGCGTCACCTCCTCGAGGGCACATCTGGTTGAGCAGAAGGGCAGACAGCGTGCTGACCCTGCAGCGACGCTTCTCCCTCCGACCCTCGCTTTCGGAGGGGACGGGGCAAGACTGCGCCCCCGCTTTGCCCCGGCAATGCCCCCTGCACTGGCTCACTGCCTAGATGATGGGGCAGTGCATCCCCCTCCTCCTAAGCGGGGGGTGCGGGGCTTGCACAGGCCCAGCAGCAAGACGCCGGGCCGCTGCGTGGGCCGGCCACGGAACGACACTGGGCAGGGCTCGCCATTCGGGGCTGGCCACACACGGTCCTCCCAGGATCAGGGCCTTTTTAAAAAAGGTCCTTTGCCCACTGTTCTTCGGCTCCTCCTTTGCCTCCCCAGCGCCTGGAGGGGCCCATGCAACCCACAGACCTAACTTTTATGCAATGTGACCCTATAGCTTCCCTTCCCTTCGTCTTTTAACTTTTTTCTGCATTGCTTTGGGTTTTGTTGATAAACACAATGCAAAGTTGCCTTTCAAAAAGCTGCAAAATTTCTGTCCCGTGCAACATACAATGAAGGAACGATCTGGAATCAGGGGCATTGAGACACAAGGTGTATGAGATTTTAATGAGGCTCAGGGACTTGTTATTCTTTTAAAAACTGTGTTGTGTACATGTGTGTGCGTGTGCACACACATGTCTGCAAATGAATGTTGTGTTAAAATTACTTGTCTTAAATGTATGTGGGTGTATGCATGTTGTCTGTTTATATGTGTACGTGGTTTTGACATTATGTACAAAATTGATTTTTTAAATATTTTTAATTTGTGCAAACTGCCCAGAAAACATTGGTTATTGGTGGTACAGGAAGCGAATGCCTGAAGCTAGGAAGGAGGAGCTTTTTGTGGTGCAAGCAGGGGGAAGGCCGGCTCCCGAGAGCAGGAGCACAGGAAGCCTGCGTGTGCGAGCGCGTGCATGCGCGGACGCCCAGCAGGGCTGGCCGGTCAGCCGGCCGACTGGCAGCAGTGGCAGAACAGATGAGAATTTATGAGTTCTGCTAGAAGCAGCACGAAAAGGGCCCTGTGACAAATTAATCACCGACTGCCCTGCTGACGGGGCGCTCCCCATGCCTGCTCCAGCAGGCCGTGCCTGCTTGCTCACCGCAGGCTGAGGCCCGATAACGGGGAACCGTTCCCACGGCATAATTTGTGTCGCACCGGCTGTTATCTGACAGCGCCCAATAAAACCTTCCGGGCGCTCGCCTCCCTTCTGCCAGGGGTCGCCGCAGCTGCCACTGGAACCTCGCCACCTGCGTCCGCAGGTGTCCGCAGCCCCCCTGCTGATGCTCAGGTGGGCCAGGGAGTTGGCTGGGGGCACGGAAAGGAAAGGCTGAAGGGGGCGCGCATGTGCGTGCAAAGACACGATGCCTTCTGCACACATCTGAAGGCGTCCCGGAGAAGATGGCAGCCGTGGGCCCCGCGGCTGAGCCAGCAAGAGCCAAAGGCGCACGTTCCAGGAGGGGGGATCTTGGCTGGGCACTAGGAGGAAGGCTGGGGGGCAGGGGCCAGGGCGGCTGCCTCTCCCGGGGATGCTGGACCTCCCGCACTGCGCGGTGGCTGGTCCGGAACACTTCCAAGTGCCCCCAGCCCTGGGATGCTCTGGGCTGAGGCGGCTCTCCGGGACCAGCACCCATCCCGACACGGCCTTTGCAACCTATCCGTTTACTGAGTCTGGGCTGCTGAAGGGGAAAGATTTGCGGCCGGCCCAGCCCGGCCCCCTGATGGGAGACAGGTGGGGAGGGGGGAGGGCAGCTGGAGGGTCAGCCCCCCCCCGCACGGCCAGTGGCCCCCAGGCAAGGGCAACCCCGCCCAAGGGGCAGGAGCCCTCCAAGAGAGTCACTGGCAGGTCTGTCGCGCCAGTCCCAGCGGCACGATGATGCAACCGGCTTTGAAAGGCAGCCGAGCTGCTGAAGCAATTTGCTTTATTAGCTTGGCGCCTGCTCTGTGGCAGGAATCTGCTGGCAGCGGCCGACGTTCCTGGGTCCTGCTACCCCCCCCCCCAACAACCTCAGCAAAGGACGTCTTAGTCTCCCTCTCACCTGCCCCAAGTTACAGGCCCTCTTGAAAACCCAGACTGGAGGCAGAGCACTGGCAAAGCTGCCGGGCGGAAATTAGGGTGGGGGGCTGATCAAGCTTCTAGTCCTTATTGTGGCAAAGACGCGTTACTGGGCATGTCAGTCCTCCTCCAAGGGGTGCAAGGCAAGCCACAAGGTCTCGCCCCACCTGAACCCAAGCAACAACAATCCCGTGAGGCAAGAGGCTGACAGACGGGAGAGTCTGAACCCTGCTCCTGCTGGAATGCTCTAGACACACTACCATCTGTCCGGGCTTAAAAATGAATCGCGGAAATCAGACAGTCAGATTCCCAGGTGTGCGGGCGCAGCGGCTCCGTGTCCTGTGACCACGAGGACCATCAAAATACCAGGGTGCGATTTGAAAGAGCCTCGCAAATTCGGTTTGCTTAAGGCAGCCGCGACACCCAACCTTCCTCGCTGAGCTGCTTGGCTACAGAGTTTTTATTTATGTTTTAAAGCACAGGGTGGCTGCAGGATGCTGCTTATCTCTGGGCTGTTTCATAACAGTAACCGGTCACATTTCATGTAATGGTCAAATGGTAGAGCCGGGAGGGGCTGGCCCCCTGCTTGGTGCAGGGCTCGCCAAGAGACGCGCCGGCGCATGGCTGCATCTGGCGGCCCCCAGCCTGGGACAGCCCCCCACCCGAGGCCTCCACAGCCGGGACGTTCTCCTCCACGTCCGGCCGGAAGGGGACTCGCCGCAACCCGAGCCTGCCCTTCCGCGTCCTGCATCTGGGAGGGTGGAGGGCAGCCGCGGCCTCCTCTTGGTGGCGGCCCTTCCTGCACCTGCGGAGCGCCGCCCTGGCCGTCCCTTCTCCAGGCGGAGCGGGCCCGGATCCGCTCGCCCAGCTGTGCTGCTGCCTCCCTTCCCTGAGCCCTTCCCAGCCTCTCTGCATCTCTCGGAAACGAGGGATACTTAGCTCAAAACTGTGATATTGTGAGCGGAAGGATCCGGGAACTGTCGTGAAGCTGAGCGAACAAGGCACTGTGGCTGCAAAGAGGGAACTGCCCTTTGGGGCTGCAGGACTGGAAGGAAGTCCCTTTCCTCAGCCCCCTTTACTCTTTCCCAGGGGTCTGAAGCCACGATCCCCGGCCTCAGAAGAAGCGCCTTCCGAGGAGGTTCTGTGTGACGCGTTTTTACCCCGGTGGCCTGGCAGCTCATGAACAGAGGATGGAGGTTTTTCTGAAACACACCCTATAAAGCAGCAATTGCCGTCCAACGCGTCTGTTTTCACAAACGAGGGAGCCTCCTGCATTCTCCTCCTCCATCCCTCGGGGCCGGCTCTGGGAGCAACCCAAAGGCCTTGGGCTCTGCGAACCGGGCGCCTCCTTCACAGGGTCACGGTGAGGTTCGTGGCACCAGTGGACGCCTGTGGAAAGCGAGCGGAGCATTGTGTGCAGCACAGCACCACTGAAGGGCTCAAAGGCACCTCAGGGGACTCGGTGCGCACAAAACCACGTCCGGTACATTTTGAAACTAGACACGGACACGCACGACGCAGAATTAATTCAAATAGAACATTCACAGATTTGGACGGCAGCTTTCTCTGCTTTTGTGCTGCTATTTTAGACTTCCCACCCTCTGATTCTGCAGCTGTTTCCGTCATGAGTTCCACCCAGAAGAAAGCAAGGAATAGCAGAGCTGTCTCAACACATCGGCGCCTCAGAAGGAGGGCGAGCATCCCTCCTTCAAAGCCCCGGCGGCCCCGGCATTCCTAGCCGGCAGGCCACCTGGCCCAGCTCTCTCGCCAGAGACGCACTGCCGAGCGGGGCTCATTTTTCGCTGGCTTGGAATATCTAGCCGGCAAAATGAGACAGCAGCACAAACGGTGACAAGAAGATGCGCGGGGGGGGGGGGAGCCACTTTGCCTCCGCTGCGCCAGCCAGAAATGTCAAGATGACCCCTTTCCAGTTTCAACGCTCAGCGCCTTGGGCATTTTCCTCACCCAGCCCCACAGCAACCGACGGTGCAAAACAGCGTTCTTCCCCCACCCACAGGACTAGGCGAAGCTTTCGCCGACTGTCAGATCTTGAGCCCAGTCTTACGAGCTTGCAGCTCTCCCGGGCTTCAGCCAAGCCTCTATCCTGGACCCACTCGGACGTACTGCAAGTCCAGCATCTGCACGCAAATTACGAGTCCTTTCCCTATACATAAACCAAGATCCTAGTCCTTATGCACCTGAACACAGTGCCGAACAACACAGGACGGTGCTCTTTACCGCGCCAGAGCGGTGGTTCCCCTGGCTCTTTACCGGCAACACCGACAGGCCGGGAGAGCCCTCCAAGGAGCTGAAGGGGTCTTTCCAGGCCTGGCTGGATCCTCTGCATGCTGCACCCCTGAACTTCAGCATTCCCCTAATGCAGCACCCCTGAGGCCACTGCCCGGCAGCCACATCGCTTGCAACACCCGGGTGCTCCCCTAAAACACGGAGCTACATCCCGGCCTACGTCGCTCTACGGGCCAGGGGAGGATGGGAGTCTCAGTACACCACCTCTGCAGCTCCAGGCTCGGGCAGGCTAGCTTACACAGCTAAGAGGCCAGTCCTCATGAAGGCGTGCTGCCGAGCGGGGCAGACCCACCCGCAGGGCAGCTCTGTGGGGCAGGAGCGCGTCCGCGCAGCCAGGGCGACCCACAGTCGCAGGCCGGTGGGGGCAAAGCAGGCCTCCCCCCCCCCCC
>JAIXND010000773.1:13194274-13209068 GCA_023646645.1 Varanus salvator macromaculatus
CTTCCTTCCTTCCTTCCTTCCTTCCTTCCTTCCTTCCTTCCTTCCTTTCTTTCTTCTGCCTGCCTGTTTTGTTTTATGACCTTTTGCTTAAAATGTAGCCCAACGTATCTCACCTCAACATCACACAAGAGAACAAGTGACTATCCAGCAATTAAAAAAAAAAATCTCTCCCTTCACACAGCAATAAAACACACTCAGATCTGTAGATTCCACAGTGCACCTGCTTTTCTGGAGTCCTGCAGACTATAATTTCTGCAAATTTAATCACACAGCTTAAACCCCCTGACCGAAAACGCACATTTCCTCCTCAAAAGTCACAGGTTTGTCAGGGATCTGCACACTTTTGAGAGTGCCAATTCGCATGATGCCCAGTCTGGGCAAAGAAATGGGTACAAATCCATTTGGGGCAAACGCTGCATCTGCCCAGAGCAGAAAATGAAAAGTGGGAGGGAGCTTGTGAAGCGGGGAGGAGAAAGGATTTCGCACCACGCGCATCCCTGGCTGGATCCTTGCCCAGGAGCTGTTTCTGGCAGCACCAAAGCGTGGGCCGCGGTGACGAGCCGCTGTGTGTGTGGCACCAAGGCAGCCAGCCCCGCGCAGGCCGCCCGCCCATGTGCCCATGTGCCCCTGCTGCCCTCGCGGGCTGCCTGCACGAGAATGGCCACGTCCCACGCTTTTGGCGGAGGCACCCGGCTCACGGACCCGAAATCCTGCCCGCCTTCCCACTCTCCACTCCAAAGCAGTTTCGCAAACTCAGGCAGCTGTGGCAGGTCAGGCACCAGCTGAGAGACAAACGGGTTTTTCCAGTTACGGCAACCCGAGGCACACACTCGCCGAGGAATACACAGCGCCTGACCCCGGTGCACGCCACTCGCAAGGCTCTACACACAGGATCCGACAGCTGTCTCGGGCTTCTTCCGAAAAGCCCCTCTCTGCACTTGGCTCGGGGGGCCGCCCCCCCACCCAGCGTATGGCCGCCCCAAGAAGAACGGAGGCAACGGGGCTACCTGGATGGCAGTGGGGCCTTCCGGCCCGTGGCCAGGCGTCCTCGCCAGCACATTCCTCGGAGAAGATGGCCCGTCGGTGCTTTCCGCCTCCGCTCCCCAGGTGCGTCTCCCACCGGCTTCCAGGGCAGAGCATGGAGGAAAGTCTCGCGAGCGACTGGGACCAGTTTCCCTCGTCCCAAAGGTGGTGCGATCTCTCCCGTCCGTCCGTCCGTCCGCAGAGCCAGCTGCTTATCATTCCACAACACGCCCGGGAAAAATATTCCACCGCCTCCTCACTGTTGACCTGACTGGAGAGGCCGGCGAAGGTGATGAAACCTCTGGCTTTCGCACGTGCCCCGGTGCCGACGGACGGAAGGGGTCGGCAGCGGCGAGGGAGCCTGCCCCGGGCCTGCCCCACAGCCCCATCGCCCGGCCTCCCGTCGCCCTGCTCCTCCCCTCCCCGCAGGGCTCTCCAGAGCTTCCTGCAGAACCGGCCTGCAAGCCCCGGGCAGGCTCTGCCCCAGAGCGTCCCTGGCGATCACAGTGCCCAGCACCGTGGGACTATGCCGCTGGCCTCATCCTGGCGCTCGCTGGCTGTGCCGGCAGGGGGCCGTGCCTCCCCATTTTACAGGGATGGGCATCTCACTGGAAGGCTGCCGGGGGACCTTCCTCCGCAGGATGGCTGCCTGGACAACATCCAGCCTAGAGAGGAGGAGAGGAAGGGAGCCCCTCAGGCGCGCTGGACCCATGTGGGGTCTCGGCGGCTCCTTCAGGGCCACTGGTCCCCTCGGCGCTGCCTGTCTATTAGATTCATCGCCTGCCCTTTTCCTTACGGAGACCTCAAAGCGACTTCCTCGCTCTCTCCCTGCAGTTTTCGAGTTTATCCTCACAACAGCAGCCCTGCAAGGTGGGCTGGGCTGGGAGTCTGTGCCTGGCCCAAAGTCACTCACTGGGCTCGGCGGCCGAGCGGGGACTCGCACCCGGATCGCCTGAGTCCCCGTCCCGTGTCTCAGCACCCCCAGCATGCTGCACGCAATCCAGCTGACGCGCACACGTGGCAGACGCCTGCAGCCCCTTCCGCGATGTGGCACCTTCCAGCCACATGGCGTCCCGGAGCATCGCCCATGCTGGCTGGGGCTGATGGGCTTCAAGTCCAAAACATCTGCAGTCTTCGCAGGTTCGGAGGAGGCGTCTTGTGGCCCAGAGGCGAGGTTCCCGGCAGAACAGGCCCCAGGCAGCTTTTATTTGACGCACGTGATCCTAGTCTCCGGCTGTCCCTGGCATTTTGGCCCACGTTGTGAGCGACTGGGCTAACATAACACCAGACAGAAGGTGCCTGGGAACGTGCGAAGAGTTTTGCTTTCGCTCGCAGAACATATGGAAGTGCCCTGTTGGGAGTCTTGGATGAAAATGTTAGCAAAGCGTTGAATGTATGCTCGGCATCTGTCTCAATCCCGATGCCTCACGGATTTCCCCGACAGACGGAATGAACCCCCCTTTAGTCCACGAAGGAAATTTGCGCAAAGGCGGGGAATTATTTGCCTGACAAGACCAGGTTAGAGGGGCCAACACTGATTCAGCAGAAGGCAGCGTCCTACATTGCGATTTCAATCAGGCCTTTATGCACAACCATGAGGACTAGAAACTTACTTTGTTTCAGGGGAAGCAGCTTAGCTCTGTGGCAGAGCCTCTCTTCCCATGGGAAGGTCCCAGGTTTCATCCTTGGCACAGCGTCACCAGGCGGGGCTGGCGGAGGACCCTTCCTGAAAGGCAGGCGGTGGGCAGCTGCCGCCCGTGGGCACCAGCAGGATGATGCCAGCCGGCCAAGCAGGGCTGCCTCCCTCCACCCCCCTTTCGGTGGCAAAGGGCACGAGCTCTTTCCGCTTCCTGGGGCGCATTTCCCAGCGACGCCCCGCGGCACGGAGGGAGCGCTCCCGCCTGGCCCGCAGATCGAGACCTCTTTGCACATCGCTGAACAGGTGACGGATGGGCACTGGCAGGGGCAGGGTGCGGGGTGCCGTAGATCCGGACGAGGCTTCCACCAGCCGTCTGGGGCCGGCCCCGCTTTGCAAAAGCAGATGGGATGTGGAGAGGCAGCTGGGCCTTTCTGGAAGGCGGAAGCACGCGGGGGCTGGAACGAAGAAGGGGGAGGGGAGAAAGGCCCCCGCTGACCCCTGCTGCGCCCCCCATCCCTTTTGTCCCACCAAAGAGACTTGCAAGATGATTTCATGGGCCGGAGACAAAGAGCGTGATTTGCATATGAACCGGAGGCAGACCGGAGGGGGGCTCACCCCCCTGTGCCCAGCGACCCCCTCCCTCGCCCCCTCCTTGCTCACACATCAATGCTGTGGGGCCCATGCCCACGGCAGTGGCAAGCCACAGCCGCAGGGCACAGAGCTGCCACGTTCAGACATGCGCGAGGCCTGCGGGGGAAAGGAGGTCCAGTTTCAAGGAGTACGAGCTCTTCTCTTCTTCCTCCAAGTTGCACAGATCCTGCGCATGGGTGGATGTTTACAATCTTTCCTTGCACAGTTGCATTCATGTGCAACATGCTTTTGCGCTGACGTGCATCAGCACGACTGAACTCTGCACGGGAATGAACCAAACACGTCCCTCTGGGACGCAGGGGTCTCATTGTAAACAGGGTGATACTCCAGCTGGAAGCGTGCCCACTCTCTCAGTTTCTGCCTCTATAGCCGTGCGCCCCACCGGGGCCTGGGCCGCCTGTGCCCCTCGATCCCGCGCTCAGGCTGCCTTCCTCGGGGCCACTCTGCCCGCACCACCTGCCCCCCCCCCCGCACATCCATTCTCCAACATGCTCTGTTGTTGTGTCGGTTCTGCAAATTACGAGCTATAAAGAAGTAACGGCCGATTAGAAATCAATTTACTGTGCTGGGGAGAAGAGGAAGAAAGCGAAGCTCTGTGTGGGGGCAGCTTTTGAAAAGAAAAGTAATTAGTTTGGTTCATATTTTAATCTTCAGAAAATTAGAGAAGGATTGGGTTTATTGTCTGCTATGACAGTAGCTTCATAACAACGACACGCAAACGCTCAAGCGGGGAAGCCGGCGCTGGTGCGCTGGCTAGGAGTGTGGTGCCGGGACGCGGACGACCTGCCCTGACATTTGGGCCGGTCTTTGGGCCGGTCCAGGACTCTCAGCCCAACCCACCTCACGGGTGGCCTTCCGGACCCCGTGCCACAATTCCCCACCTTCGAATTCCCCACCCTCTCTGCGTTATGCCAGGATTCATGATGCCTCCATCACCCGGCAAACCCACCCAAGAGCAGCACAGCCAGATGTGCACATCTGGGGGGGGTGCGTTTGCCTGCTCGCATCTGATTTATAACCCCGCCCCCTTCCACCAAAAAGTAGCGTTCGGCGGCAAACCTGAATAAAACCCTGCCCTATCGCGGGGGCTCCAGCCCAAGAGCAGAGACGTGTGAGGTCGGAAGGCGCCACGGGGGCGGCCACCTTGTCCGGGGCAAGGCCCTTCCGTGCACCCCGTCTCGTGGCGAAGGCTGGGAAGGTTTCTGCAGGCCCTCCCGCCGCCCCCTCTTCCCTCCCGAGGATCCACCCTCTTCTCTGGCCTTTCGCCACCCGGATTTTGCCCTCAGGACCAGCACACGTGCTTTGCCCCCTTCGTCAAGGAACCGGAGGCCAGGATGTGACCCTGCATCGCCACACGGGCTTTTCCTTCCAGAACCGCAAACGACCGTGCCCGGAAGAGCGCTCACTGAGAGGCAGCGGCACGGAAGGGGAGCCGCCAGCCCTCTTGCCTCCCCGCCATCCCGATTCAGCTTGGGTTATTCTTTGTTGCTTGCTGAAAGGGGCGGGCGGGGGGGGCGCTTGTCGAAACACAGGTGTGTTCCAGGGATCGCCCCGGCGGAATTGCCTGGCCGCAGGCAGCCTTCCCGGCTCCCCCAGAGGATTCCCGGCCCCGCACACCTGAGGCCCCGGGCCGCGCACGGGCGCTCCTCCAGCCCTGCTCCGCACCCAGCCGTGCGCCAGGGAAGCATCACCTCCGGAGGAGGCCCTGGGGGCGCTGGAGCAGCCGACACAAGAAGCGCTGCTCCACTCCACCGTCCTGGGGAAGTGCCGCGGCCCGGTATGAAAGGTGCTGCTCCGGCTCTCGGAGCGCCTGCCCCAGCCCCTGGCCGGGAGCCGGGAGCCGCTCCTTTCGGGGGCCTCCGGCTCACCTGATCTGTCAGCTTCTCCTTCCGTGCCAGACCTGCCCCCCTCTTGCACCCCTTTAACGGCAGGTGTCCCCCTCCTTGGGGGCGATCCCATGCAGGTAGCAGAGCAAGCACACCCCGGCGGAAAACCCCGGCTTTTCCCAGCTGTGTGCCCCAATTATTGAACGTGGCTGCCGTGTTCGGGGGAACCTGCCGCTACGGATCGGCTCCCTGGGTGGAGTCAAGCGCAGGGCCCTTTCCGTCTTCCACGGTCTGTTTTAAATTGCTTTTTTCTTCTGTGGCTACGGTTTGATTGTATATATAACTGTTTGTTTGTTTGTTTGTGTCTTAGCTGGCCGGGTTTCTGCACACTCCCCTCTTCCGTGTGGAGATTCCAGAGCAGTGAACAGTGCAAGATAAAGCCGGTCAGAGGAGGGAGTAATATGGCGAGAAGCAAAATCAATAAACCAAGGCTGGCCAGGGAGGGAAACTCCCTGAAGTGGAAGAGCTTTCAGGAGGCGCTGGAGACCACGCCGCGTCCCCCTGACCTCCGGGGACAGCAGCCCCACGGAAGCGGCGCCCCCACGGGGCAGGCTCTGCAGCCGGAGGGCTCCCCGGGGGGCACAGAGGCATGCGGGGCCACCTGCCCGGCTCACCGCGCTTCCCCGGCCCGACGGGGAGCGCAGCCAGGTTCTCCCCGAGAGCGGCTGTGGGGCGGGACGGGAGCCGGGCCGCTGTGCGGGGAGCTTTGGGGGGCCCGCGTAGGCCTCTGGTGCTGCCCCTCCAGGGGCTTCTGTGGAGCTGCTTCGGGCTCCTGGCCCCAAAGTCGGTGGGATGCCCACACAGCTTGGCTCGCTAGCTGAGCACAACACAACAAGGATGCCCATGCGCCGAGGGAGCCGGCCCATGCGCCCCCCTCCTGCGGCAACGGAGACGGCCATGGCTGGGGGGCTCCAGCCCGGGGCAGGACGGCCGCACTGTCCTGCGCCCGGGGGCATCCGTCAGGCCCGTCCCCGATACGCAGGCCTCCTCTCCCCACCCGTTCATGCTCTCCAGCACATGCCTTTCCATGCGCGTGGATCAAACGCACATGCACTTATGGGGGGGAGCACTTCCCTCCGCTGGCAGCACTCCCCCCTCCGGGAAGTGGATTTGGCCTGCAGACGCTTCCTCCCAGAGCGCCGCTCTCTTCCCTTCTCCTTGCTCAACCGTCACCTTTTAAGACAGTCGTTAATTAGCGACCAGTAATTAACTCCCCGGTTCGAGCAGTGTTGCGCCAGCAGCTTCGCCGAGGCAGCGGTTCTGCTGATGCCACGGCGAGGCGGGGGGGCGCAGGTGTGCCGGGGGCAAGCAGCCCTCCACGCTGCCCTTGAGGTGCCCGAGCCGGCAGGGCCGGGCCCTTCTCTGGCCGGGGGGGCCGGCTGCTTGAGAAAGACAAACGACCCCCCCACACACATGTGGACTCTGGAAGTGTTCCCCTCCCCACAGTGCTGTCAGCGCTTCCTTCAGTCCCCCCAATTCCTGCATATGGGGAGGAGGAGGTTGACTGAGGAAAGGGACTCTGCACACGTGCAGGGGCACTGTCTCCTTTTCAGTGTCTTGGCACATCACACGGTTAATTCTGATCATGACGGGCCAACTAAATAATATGAATCCAGGACGCAGCCCCCTGCTGAAGCAGACGCTCGCTCCATCCATCCTGGCGCGGACAGCCCTGCATGGGAGGAACTGCTCTCCAGGTTTCAGGCTGGGGCTCTTTCCCAGGCCGCTCTGGAGGTGCCGGGGGCCAAATATGGGACATTCTGCATGCAAAGCAGGGACTCCCTCACTGAGGAGTCCCTTTAAAAACAAAGAAAGATTCTAGTCCTCATGGTTCCGAATGAATTACTGATTGACGCAGGAGCGTGGGCAATGGCGCTCCACTGAGTCAGCCCCTGCCCCACCCCAGGCGAGGACCCCCAGCGTAGCCTGCAGCAACAGCCGTCCCTCCAGGAGAGTTTCTGGCTCTGCATCTGGCCCTCCTGCATGCAAATCAGGCACTGCCATGGAGCCCTGGCCCATCTATTCCCTGGGACATGGTGGCGACCGACACCAAGCCTGGAGAAACCCTCAGTGCATTCACAGTTTTGCATTTCTGCGAATTTAGCCCATGAATTCTGCAGCAGGCGGTTTTTTTCAAACCGTGCAGATTCCCCAGACTGGCTGCCTGGTTTTCCCCTTTGCGGAATTGTGCATAAATTTGGTTGTAAAAAGAGAGAGAGAGAGAGAGACAGAGGTTCACATTTCAAAAATAACACCCCAAAATGTGCATTTTCCTCATAGGTTTAAGCCTGAAAATGCCGGCAGTGGGGGGGGGGGGCGGCTTTGCACATGAAGAGCACTTTTCCGCCTCCAACCATGTTTGGGAAATTGAGGAAAATCCATTTCTGCCAACGAGTGGATGACAGAAGTTAAAGCGCCTGGAAATATGCGCAGGACAGACAGAACGGATGGAAGAAAATCTGCGCATCCCTAGCCAGCCGGCGCCCACGGGCCTCAACATGCGCGCCTGCAGAGCCCAAGCCACCGCGCCATGTGCTGGTTGCAGAGACGCGCCGGGTCCAAAGGCTGACCCTCTGCTGAAAAGCGACGCACCCCAGTTCTCGGAGGACTATTTTTTCTCCACGGTTCCGTGCGGTGCCCACCTCCTCGGGATAAATCTAGGCAGCGTGGCTGGCAGACGGCTCGTGCACCTTTTGCGCATGATGTGATTACTCCGCACTTGATCAAATATCACAGCCTGACGTCTCAATTTATAACTCGAGGAAAATGTCAGGTCTGGGTACAGCACTGCGAAAGGGGACGCTCCGTGCGATGGATGCGAAGGAAAGGGATTAAGCAGAGAGGGAAGGCAGGAAGGCCAAGCTGGCGAGGCCTTTGTGCGCTGTGTGGTGTGGCTGCGTTGTCAGATTGTGCATATTTTTGCAGGACAGCTCTCCGGAAAAGAAAGGCGAAGCCCTTGCAGAGTGGAGAAGTTACAGGGCGAGCAGGAATGAGGGTCAGGGTGCTGCAGGGGGCAGTTCTCCGCTGGCGGGACGGTTCTGCGGGGATGCTGGCCCTTCTCTGTCCTACTCTGCATGGGATCGCACCGTAAGGGTCGCGGGGACCAGAGCGAGGTTAATAACCTGACCCAAGCTGGGAGGGATTCGGTCCAGAGAGACACCCTTCTTCGTCCATATGAAACCTGGGATCATGATGAACCTGACCAGCAATTTAATGCCGTCCTTGTTTGAGCAAGGCCGGGGCCACTCTGTTAAGTCCATTCCCTCTGTACTCGTGGCCGGTCAGCCCTCTCTCGTCCCGTAAACCTCTCACCGACAGAATCGGAGCTCTCCGCTTTCGGGCATGTATCAAGCAGCGTTTCGTCCTGCTTGCGAAGGTGTCCAGTAATCCAAGTGCGAACTCGCACTAGGCCGCACTGGGCACTCGCCTCCCCTCCCCTCCGGGGCAGCGCTGCCTGTTTGCAGAGGGGGGGGGGCACCGAGTGGCCTGGGGTGGCCCCCGCCCGGGAGAGCAGTCGCTGCCCTGAATTGGCTGCTGCATCTTTCCGGGGGCCATTTAACGGTCGGCCGAGTGCTCAGGACGTTTCTCACTCCTAGGATGACCCTCCACAAGGAAACGTGAAGGGAAGGGAAGCAGGAAGTGCCGTGCCCGGCTCCTAATAATTAACGGCCTCTTCCTTCCAAATTAAATATCTCGAGCATATACAGAGCAGCAGCCTCCGTGAGAGCGATCAATACTCTAAGCGTAGCCTTCCCCTCGGCGTGCTTGTTTCCAGAAGAGGTTCGTCACGGTGGGAGACGCAGGAGGGCGGGAGAGAAGTGGCACGGGGAAAACACGATGCGAAGGCCGCTGTGCGCCAGAGGCATGTGGGCCGTGCCCGCCTTTCTTCCCAGGCAGCGGGAAAAACGGGCAGAGACCGTGCGTCTTGCCACCACTGGCACAGCCGCAGCTTTCCAGCACCGTCCTCCCAGGGTGAGAAGCAGTGCAGGACGGGCAGCGGCCAGGAACCGGCTTCCCGGGGCAGCAGGGCGGATCTGTTGGCCACCAAGCCGCTACTTCTTTCTTTTCATCTGTTCTTCAGTTTCATTCTGCCTTTTTTCTCGCGCAAGGAAGTCACGCGACGGCCCTTTCTTCTTCACAGCGACCCTGTGAGGCAGGCTAGGGAGAGAGTCAGAGTTTGCCCAAAGCCACCCGGAGAGGGGCACATCTGCGTGGGGACCACGGCGGAGCCCCAGTCTACTGGACGACGGTGCAGCTTCGAATTTTGTTCCCGATCTGGCAGGGCTCGTCTCACGTTCGGAAGTGCCGTGCTGAGATCGTTTTACTGGCAGACACTGGAGTCCAAAGCTGGGAACCTCTGCAATGAAACCTCTGCCTTTCAGCTTTGGTGCCCAGGCCACGTAAGACCATGCTCTTGCTGAGAAGCAGCCAAGGAACGCCGTCCATAAGAAGCAAGCAGCTCGCTTTAAAATAAATTCACCGTGGGTACATGTACTGACAGCCGCGACAGCTCTCTTGATTCTCCGAGTGGCTCCGGAGCCAATATGCAGCCCACCTTCCGTTTCTTGGTACGGACAAAGGGCACGCGAGATGGACCAGCTCTCCCCTAATTGCCTGGATTGTGGTTTTTCAGAGAAAATGGAAATGTCAAGAGATCCCGGGGTTACTATTCCAAGCAGGCCCTTGCATAGCCCATGGGCATGCGGCCGAGACATGCTCAAAATCAGCACTCAGAGCAGAGTGTTTAGTTCTCAGAATCTCACACAAATCTCGTGTGTGTGTGTGTGTGTGTGGGGGGGGGGGGGGGCTCTCAGTGGATCATGTATTCAAGGAAGCGTTGGCACTCGTCTGTTCCCTGCCTCTCGCATTGTATCTGTCAGTGGGTACCAAGGAGGCCACCAGGAATGAAAGACTCAGTGAATCTTAAACTTGTTCAGCTTCTCCAAGTTGCCCCGTGAGGCTCATCCTGCCTCTTCCCTTTTCCCAAATGGTTCTTGTTAGAATTGTCTGAAAAGAGAAAGTTTCTAAAAGATTGCATGTTACTAAAAAGGGCACATCCAAATGTGTACTTTCCTTCCCCACTTGACTAAACCTCAAAAAGGCGGGGGTTTTTTTTCCGTCGAAACGCAAGCCTACCTTTTCCCAGCTAACATGTTGTCCTGACCCGATGACAAGCTTGAGGGTATGTGGGTTTTGCCCACAGAATGTCCTTGCCTGTGTGTCGGAGGTGTGCGACAAATTCGGGCAAGAGAAACACGGGTCAAACACGGATTGCAGCACGTCCGCTGCTCTGCCGAGCCAAGAGCAGCTCTGCACACGGAAGAGGGGGGTCCCCTTTTGCTTCCACACCGCCTGCTCTGCGAAAGGTCAGCTTAGCACACGAGCGGTGGAAAGGAACCGGCACTGGTAATGAATGGCTCCCAACAAACCGGCGTCCCTGCCGTAGCCAAACCCGCTCCAGGCTGGGCTCCAGAGACGGCGCCACTCTCCGTGTTCCCACAACGGACAGTCCTTCCAATTAAGGCCGGGCGTCTCTGCCAAGCGGGCTGGATTCGCGGGCGAAGCTGGAGCGGCGGAGAGCCGAGATGAGCATCAAGAGTGGCGTGATAAGAGTGCGACGCCAGCCGCGGCCATCAGTCAACGCGCCGGAGAGCTTGTTAACAAACAGCTGCTCTTAACGGAGCCCTCTGCTCGCTCTTAACGAGCCGTTTGACCAGCCAGCAGGCAGGCTGACGGGGTGTGTGGGAGCGCTTGGTTCCGGATATTTGGCTCGTGCCGCTAAAAGCCTTCGCCGCTCTCAGCTCCAGCCGGCACGGGCGGCTTGGTTACATCCGCTGCATCTGTGTTTTGCGAGCTGTCAGGCATCTTTGTTCTGTCATCTGCTCATTGACAGAATCAGAGTGTTTGGGGTATTTTGGGATGCGCGAGAATTCTGTTCCGGTTTGCAAATGAACATTTGTGCAACCTTCCCCTCCAATCCCCAAATAAAAAGCTGGCCAGTGGAATCCTCGGGACTTGAAAGAGATGCTCTGCGAAAGCCGCACGCATCCGAATCTGTCGCAGCTTCCGCGGATGTTCCCAGCTCCACACCGCTGGTGGAGATCTGGCATGGGCGCGCGTTTCTGCCACCATGGATTAAAGCAGGACCACAGCAGCAGGCTGCAGGGTCATGGGTATTGTAGTCCACTGCCCCTGGAAGGCACCAGTCCAGGAGGGCGGAACCCTGGCCTGCCCAGTCCCTCACTGGTTTCTCACAGTGGCCCACCAGCTGCCCATGGAAGCCAGACAGCAGTAGAACTGCATGCCAGTCCCCAGCCAGACAGGCCGGGGAAGATGGGAGTGCTAGTCCCTGGCTCTCAGGGTCGGGGAAAGACTGTGACTTGGCAGCGGGGCAGCAGATCTGTAAAAGACGAAGCCCCAGAAGTGGTGCAGGCAGAATCCGGCACGCTACCTGCTGGCCGAGCGATCACACCTGCGCTGCGTCGGCCCGGCTTTCGGTTGACTCGGGCAGGCTGAGCCATGCCTTCCCTGCCACCTCCTGCGGCTCCCTTAAAAGGCGGAGTGACGCCGGGGACAGAGGAATTGCTCTGGGAACCCTCGTGAGCGAAGCGGGAGAGCTGCCCCGGCGGCAGCGCCTGCCTCTCCTCCGTTCGGGGGACGGGAAGAAAAGGGCCAGGGAATTTTCAGTGTGAGGGATGCAGGCCCTGGGCGGTCGCGGTGACAAGAGGCGGCGAGACGCGTTCCTGGGAAGGCACCTCTCACATTCTGGATCTTGTGCCGCTCGTTGCACGAGGGGAGGCCAGGCATCCTCTGCACCCCCCCCCACAAAAGGATCTTGTTCCAGAGCGGGGGGTGAAGGGGCAGGATGATTTTGTTGGGTTTGCATCTTTAAGGGTGCCCTCCCCCCCGGACTGGCACCACCCAAAGCTCTGTCTTGGTTTTTGGACATCTCTGAATGTCGGGAGACAGACCACAGCTCAAAAATATAGCCGCAAGCTATATTTCGCAAATATAGTCGAAAAAAATATGCATTTCAGGGTAACATGAATACAGACATGCATCTTGGAGGATAAATGCAGACAAAAATGCATGAATGGGAAGACAAATTTTAGGGTTATGTTAACTCACGGATCATTGTGGCGTTGAAATGGAACAAATACACAAAGGCAAATCGACATAGATCAGAAATCCAGCAATCCCCGTCTTAGAGTTAGAGCATCCCAAAACCTTGGGAGTCTTTACGGCGGCGACTAATGCAGAGGCACCCCTGAAAGACTCCTCCGCTGCACCTCAGCGTGGCCAAACGAACCAGACACATACGGTGCAGAGCGGTGTCAGTGAGACTCTGCCAGCTGAGACTGAGTGGCAAGCACCCGCTGGGTATCCTTTCCTCTTCCCTCCCCGTGCTGTTTTCCTTTAGTGTCTCGTCTGCACGGACTGTCTCGTTTTCATCAACTATATGTAAGCCGCTCCAAGAACCCTTTTAGGCTGAAGAGCAAGGTATCTGGAAAAGGCACGAAATACATAAATTCGCCAGCAAGCACAGCAGCGTGTGGGTGGCTCGGTCCAGCCCGCTGGCACAGAATCGCCCGCCGTAAGCGCCCTAAAAGGACCCCTTCAGCAACGTGGCTGGAAGAAAGACGGTCGCGACAGATCAGAGGTGCTTGGGGCGGTCTAAAAATGCAGCCTGCCCCCCGCTTTCTCCCCCAGACAACAGTCTCCCCTCACTCCAAGGCCGTTTCCTGCATCTGAGTGCCCCAAGCACAGACCGTGGGCCTCCTGAGATTCTCACGGGTGTGTCAGCAGAGCGCTTCCATCAAACCAAGTACTGTGCTTTCAAAGCTCCTTCCCTTAAAACAGATATGGTGCATTTTTAACTGTCAGACACAGGCTCTGCCAACACGAGAGCCTCAGCTTGAAGAACCAACCAACCAACCAAACAAGCCAAGTTTCTAGTCCTCAGCATGGCAAAGCTCCATTTTAAAGTGTGACCTCAGGCAATCTTTGGAGGATGTCGCAGGAGCATATGGTGTGGCGCTGGGCGGAACGGCTAGTGCCCGGGCTGAGTTGCCACACCCTGGCCTAGACAGCCCCCAGGGCCAGGGGAGAAGGGCTGGACCCACAAACAGGAGGTGACCACCGTCAGCATTGAAAAGATGCCGATTCCATGTTCAACCCTGCTAATTCCCATGAAGTGGATGGGCCGCCCGATTTATCTACTCCGAGAAGAGACTTCTGGCATGGCACTCCGGTTCATCCGGCAACACCTTTGCTTTGTCCGCTGCATCGTTCTGCTACGGGGACAGATGCTCGCTCGCTCGCTCGCATGCACACACGACAGACGGACGTCTGGACGATCGATGCGCCCACCTCCTCCCCACCGACTCGGGAGGCGATTGCACGGCGATCAGCAAGATGGAGCTGGCACTTCAGGTTTCCGGAAGGCAAGTGGAGCAGCCCAAGGAAACATCGGTGCCATGCCAAATCCCAAGCAGAATGGCGGGCCAGGGGGCTCCGGCACCCTCTGAAGACAGGATCCACCCACGGGGCTCTGCCGAGGTTATGAAAAACAGAAGGCCTTCTGTCTGCCGGGAAAAGAGGCTGGGCGTGGTCAAGGGAGGGCGCCGGAAAACGGCAGCCCGGCAGGAGGAGAAGGGGCAGGGGCACACGGTCTGGGAGGGGACACCCACCCCGCCAACAGCAAACAGACCTTTGTCCGCAATGCATCCAGCCCAAAATGGGGGGGGGGAGGGCAGCCCCTCGGGGACTCCGCGCTCTTGTCCTGGCCCCAGGAGTGTGGGGCGTCCTGGCCGACAGCCGAGCCTTTCCTCCGAGAAACAGGATCGCCTCACCTGCGCGGGGACCTGCCTTGGCCTTGGCCTTTCCCTCCTGGACACGTGGAGGCCGAACTTGCCTGCGAGTCTCTCCCCGCGGAAAAGGCGCCCCCCGTGCCCCCCACCCGAGCCCCCCCTGCGCCTCTCTTCAGCGTCCCTTGCGGCCCCGCCGTGGGTCACACCTGAAGCGTGGCCGGGGCTGCTCCCCCTGCCGCCCAGGCGGTTGATCCCCATCTGTTCTCCTGGCCCAGATGTCAGTTCCGGGGCACGACCCCCACCCCCCGCCGCCACCGTCACTGAGACTGCCAACTCGGGCCCGCAGAGGCACCGGCCGGAGGGACCCCTCCCCTTCCAGCGGCCCCGGCCCCGGCCCCGGCCCCGGCCCCAGGTGCGGGAAGGGGCAGGGGCGATCCCGCAGCGCGCACCCGGCGAACTCCAGAACAAAGCCGAACTCGGACTGCATCGGGAGCGCTCGGCTAATTCAGTGCTCGTCTGGCAAGCCGCTCTCGAGACTCGCGAGCGGGTCCGGGGGCCTCTCTCCGCGCCCCCCCCCGGCATCGCCACCAAGCCGCTCTGCGCGCAGGCTTCGCTCCCCTCCCCCCGCTCAGAAATTGGGTCACTCTTCGCAAAGTCCGTCCTGGACACAATCCACACGTGCACGCACAAAGCTCGCCGCAAGCGTGGTGGGCGCGGCAGGCACGCGCGCACCGGAGCTCGGCCGCCCGCGGGGCTCCGAGACGCCGCTCCGCGCAGCCCCGGCC